>CM042890.1:12059299-12189794 GCA_023653495.1 Melastoma candidum | reverse complement strand
GAACTGGTCCAAGCTCCCTGCGGATGCATTTAGCGTTGCGGGGAGCCTTCCCTTTTTTTTTATGCTCTTCATTTCTGTGCAGGTGTACATTGTAGAGTTCTTCAGCTTACCACTCACGACCACAGAGACAGCAGCAGACAGTTGCTCCAAGGTCCGGTGACTGGCTGCATCTTGCTCCCGATCCTGCATCAGACGTGCACTTCCCAACATTTACGATTTAGACGTATGTAAAACTGATTAGGGTAATGGGATGCCCTCCAGTTGTCTTAGATATCGTATGGCCTGGGGACCATAACCCTTCTTTGGCAATTAAGTCCCTGAGGTTAATAATCTCTTCAATTCTACCCATCACAGAATAAGAAATTATTATGGTATCTGCACAATATACCCATATACTTAACGAGATGTCAATTGGACCCTCTGAATATTGATATATGTAAGATCACTTAATCAGGTCCAATATCCGAATAGCCCGTGTATGACTAAATATAAACGTCGGGCCACCAAATGAAATTATTATTTCTAACAAATTACCCTCTATTGTGAGTGGGTGGGAAGTAAGCAATGACCAGCTCAATCATGGAGTCCGGAAAGAGCCAGGGCAGCGGCCGATATTCCCTCTCCTCCATGAGATTTGAGTTCGATGAGCAAACTTCATTCTTACCTTAACAAGAACAAGTCGCATGAGTTCACTTGTTTCTCGTCACCTTACGTCCTTTGTCTCGTGGGCAGGTACAACAGCTCCTCACACGAATGGTACAAAACTCCTATGGCAAAGGCGAGGGTGATAGGGCGGCAAAGTTTCAAGCCAAGGTCTTGCAGCAATTTCGTCAAATCTTCGACTCTATCGGACGAAGACGCAATGACGAAAACATACAAAAAGGAAGTACCAAAACTCTACTTCACATCTCTTACAAATGAAGTTACACAAGCAAACTTCATTCCTACTCTAACATAAACAAGTCGCATGAACTCACTTGTTTCTTGTCACCTGTTTGATAGGTACATGAACTTCCTTTCACAACAGACGTCGTGCAAGAGTAGCAATTTCGCCAAACCTTCGACTCCATCGGACGAAGACGCAAGGACGAAATCATACAAAAGGGAAGTACCAAAACTCTAGTTCACCTTTTATTACAAATGAAGTTACACGAACGAACTTTATTCTTACTCTAACAGAAACAAGTTGCATGAACTCACCTTGTTTCACGCCATCTGTTTGATAGGAATGTCTAGATGATGTCAAGCCGAGCCGTTATTTAATAGAAAGGAAGTCTGCCGAGCCGCCTTCACCTTCGCCTTTCCCTTCGGCTTCGCTTTCGCCTTCCACCTCGCTTTCGCCTCTGATTTCGTCAAGGGTTCTGAGCGAATTAGAGTTCCAAAAGATTTTGTTGATTTCTGATTTGGGGATAGGAGGACCGAGGACCCCTCCACATAGGATGTCTTTGGTCGTTTCCACGTGGGACCGCCGTTATTTCCACGTCGATAATTTGCCTAATGTCATCTAAGATTGGCCATAAGAAATGGTTGATAACATATTTAGTGACATTTTTGTATACGAAAGAAAGATGTTAACAAAAAAGAAAGTTCGTTAATAATTAGGGATATATACGTATATTTTGCCTTAAAAAAATATCAAAACTACCAATTTCTATTAGATGATTGATAGAACATATTAGTAACTTTTGGACTAAGCCGTGGGATGCATGTACAACATGTGTTTGACTCTTGTTTTGGAGAACTTTCTTCAGTTACACAGTCGCATGATGTAAGAGAGCCTCCATGAAAAGATTGGCGACTAAAACACCTGCAAAGTATAAAAGGGGTTACCTGATTCCTGTAAGGGTACGCATAGTCAGAGGTGAGTTCCACGTATTTGCATTTCATGATCGCAGCAGGACCACCCCCTAAACCCATACAACGTGCTTCCCTTCACACGCTCCAGCAAGTAGTCTATCACAACTTATTCACCCATGAGTTGTCAAGCCAAATTTCTAGCTGCAATTATAATCAAGCATGCGAATCAAGACCCTCTCCATAGATCACATTATTTAATGTGATATTTGCTAAGAAAGAGTTACCTCGGAAATGTAGTTCTTCCATGATGAGCGATAATGTTTCTGTCGTCGGTCCTTTGATTGTGACTTAGAGGGTGTGAATTAGCCTTTTTGAATAGACCGTCTACAGGAGGCCGCAGCCACTCACCACTTACGTCTGCTACAAAAATCTTCTCTTGGACCTGCTGTACGCCAAACCGGTATTACAAACTGCTTACCTGGCCAAGTCCTTTAGATTCGCACTCACCGACGCCTACGGAGTGGCTTCACCAATGCACACTCGCTGTAAACAAACAAATAACAAGATAACAATTACAGAAGGTTGGAGGTCCCTCACCGCTTATGCCTACTGCGGACTCCTTCTCTCTGACCAACTCTGTAAGCCAACCCGCCAACCAGCGACCCTTCTCCCCAGGCCCTGTTGCACGCAATCCGATGTTAGGGACAGTGTTCCGATCGAGTCCCACGGATCCGTAACCACAGGCGTCTCCGGAGCGGCTTCACCCATCCTGCGAAAACGTTCACCTAGAGAATCTGTCCAACACACTCACACACACGTTAAAGCACCACAATAACGTTGTAAAAATTACAAGACTTACCACACTTAGTTAAAAACCCAAAAATAAATTTTTTTGTGTTTTTTTTTATACAGCGGTTTTGTTCTTCTGTTTAAGAAAATTTATTTTTCTAAAAATGAATGACGACCAGATTCATTTCCATAACTCATAAATCATTTGGGAATCATTTCTGATTGATTTTGCATCAATCAGATTAATCAATCATATATTCTATTATTAGGGCCAAATTTAGTCAACAAGCATCTATAGTTGGAAAGAGAAAATATTTTATTTCTAACCTGGAAATTCTAATTATAAGCTCGTGCATTTATCCGTGGGACTTCCAAAATTAATTTTGTTTTAATTTGAAAATTTAATGCACAGATTGTGCACTATAGAAGGTTCGCCCAAAGAAATCAAACAACCTTTTATACAAGAAAATAATCTAACGATTTATTCTCAAAATTAATTGATTCATTCCAAATTAGTTAATTATTGTATCGAAATTCATGTAAAAAATTCAATTAGAAATATTATCTAAACAATATTATCTCTTAACAGAAGGTTAGATAGATATTTCCAAAATTGACAAGATATTTTCCTTGATTTTGTAAACATTCGAATCAGACATTAATCCATTGAAAATTTGTTTGAGATTTCTAGTGTACTGGTGACATCATTACACATCTTCGCCTTCCAGGGACACAATTCATTCAACAACTCTTTTGTCGTCGTTGAATGAATTGTGAATAACCCCCAAACGCCGTCAGAAAGAACTGGGGATTCAGACAGCAGCAGTAGAAGCAGATGAAGATGTGTAGCGGGGAGATGGAACTGACACTACTTATATAGAAAAGTAAGAAAGATATATGAATTATGATCTGACACAAAACCCTTTTTTTGGGCTTTCTTTGTTTTGGATTTGTCGTCTTATTGCTATCTTATGACAGTTATATTCTGTAAATAAGGCAAATGTCTGTCGCACGCTTCGATCCAGCGTCGTTTCGTTGGGGACAGGACGAACACATGCCCGAGAACGTTCCGGTCCCCCTTGGTCGAGGAGCGGCTACTCGGCCTTGTCCTTAGCAGAGAGTGTTTCCTTTTCCTTCGCGAGAATTTGCTTCCATCCATGGCTCTTACTTTGTTTTCTCATGTTTGATGTTCTCCAAAACAATATAAGATATGCTGGATCTTTTATTGAATGTCGGTCTACAGGAAGATATGCTGAATGGAAGTCTCTGAACTTTTGCAAATGATGTCAATCTAAAGTTCACTAAAATGAATTTGCTAGTATTAGAGCAAAACGAAAAACATGGGACGAATCTCTGCGAAGCCGCACTGTAAAAAGGTGATGCATGAATTTATGAGCATGAGCTCAATGCGACCTCGGCTTATTCGCCTTGTTTGGCTTCTTTACTGCTGGATTGCTTGCCTTGCATTCCCTGCAAGGGGAGAAAAACGAGACCAAGAGCTTCTGGCCGAACCCCGAGTTCGAAGACCCGTTGTCTGAATTTGCTGTCTTCTGCTCTTTTTCACTGCCGTTTCTTGGATTTTTCTCTCTTCCTCTACTTCTGTCTTTGCGATACGAACTCTTTTCCTTGCCTAAATGCTCTCGAAGCAGCACCTTGGAATGGGCTGGACTCGCTGGCTGCAACTGCTTGGACTGAAGAAGTAACTCCTTGTGTTTTGTGTGTGGCCATTGGAGACCGAGACGTTACCCTGGGCCTGTCTTTGGTGATCCACCATGGTGGAATTTAGAGTGACGGAACGGAACTCGAACTCTGTATCCTGTTTGGCAGCCTTAGGAAGCTGCTTCTTCTGCTGTTCCTGAATGGATACAAGGCTGGTGAAGGAAAGTGAATCCACGGAGCTCTCACTGGTTGCCTCATCACTGGAGATCTTCCGTACCCGGTTCACCATTGCTCTGTTTTCCACTCCGTCTAGATTTGACTCTCGGACCCTCTATTTGTATGCATCCTCTTTTCTTGATGCACCCGTTTGTCTTGTCATTTTGTTTAATACTTTCTAGCTGGACTCGGGCACTAAAACAAGCACCTAACGCTAGGACGGCGATATACCTAAAAGTCAAAATGCATGTCGTTTCTATGATTTCAGAAGTTGAAGGCTAGCCGCTCTTGGCCCTCTTTCTTGTCAAGTGGAGTAATCCTAAAGTTTGTGTTTTCGCGCTAACAGCTGTTTTCGTCCCGTTGTTTTTGGCCTCTAGATACAAGAAATGCAGGCTTTTTCCGTTTGGATGGAACAAGAAACAGGCTGTCCGGTAACGCCAAGTTCTTCCGATTTCATTGAGGATGCCTGCAATTCTTGTAACCCTTGGATGTTTGTTAATTGTTTGTACATACTCAATTATTCCACGGTTCTCTTATGAAGATGTACTGATAATGTTGTACAAGAATGATTTTGGATATCTGATTGATCTTTACGATCTGGCGTGACTCTTAAGGTGTCAATCAGGATGTGTAACCTGCGTGCAGTCACTGTCAACCTTAACTATTCCGATGCGTTAGGTCTCTAACCGAAAAACTGATAGTGAGAAGAAGGGTTTGGAAATTTCTCTTGTTATAGGGGTGGATACATCTCTTCTCAATTCAAATTCATTCACAGCCCATCGAAAATGATGGTTCACGCCTGCGCCTGGTGGTGGAGGTAGAGCCCGTTACAAGCAAGGACGTGCTGCTGACTTTCCGTGAGGAGTGGGAGCAATCTAACCCCATTGAGTTTGACGGCTCGTTTCCGGGGGCAGCAATGTAACAGCACTGAGTTCACTGCAGTCGCTTGACTGGGAAGAACCGAGGGTGGTAACCAAACCTGGACTTCCTTGAGGAACTCAGAGGGCAAGGAGGTGAAAATTACTCTCAGCCTTGGCAACTCGCTTTTCGGTGATTCAGGGAAGTTGGCAGAGCACAAACATTGAGCGTATACTGCAATGTGGTAATGCATGTCACCTGCTCCAGGATAAAGTTCCCTGGCAATCCGAGACGATTACTGCAACCATGGATGCCTTGTTCGATAACAAATTGACCTTGCTTCTCATCCATGGTGTTGACGCACGTGAATTTCCAGGCTTCGTCCTCAATGGGCCGAAGAAGTGAAGCTCTAGAAGGATACCGTTTAAGACAGATAGGACCCAACATCAATTCTGCTCGAGAAGCCTGCGTAGGTGCTACTAGAGAAGTATTCCCCGAGCAAAAGGCTCAAGATCAACACCACTCGAGCAGCGGCTCTCGAGCACCTAGATTTGGGCTGGCTGAACAATCCGCAAGATTCTAAATTATAAAAGGATCGCCACAGAACAGACACAAACACGAATAACTCCAAACACTGACTTTTCTTTTAGTCTTTTATCTTTGGTCCGAAAACCTCCAACCTCAGTGCCGTCGAGTCTGTCCAGCATTGTTGACATATCTCCGTCCACCCTCAGTGCTGTTGATTCTGTCCGTCATTGTTGACACATCTCCGTCCATTCTCAGTTTTGTTGATTCTGTCCGACACTATTGACCTGCTACTACTTCGAATCCGCCTTCCATCATCGGATTAAATTCCGGTGTCGTTGACGTCCGACCGCCGCTCCACAAGGATGAATTCATTAAAGGAGTTTGCCTCAACCTTCATCCGTCACCAACGTGAAGCAACACCAAGTCTTTTCTGTTAATTTTCGTTCAAGTCATGTCTGTTAGTGTAACACTATAAACTCGATACTGTTGCATTAAATTCCAGTGTTGTGTTTAGTGAAGACACTTCAGTGGGAAGCGAATAGAAACAGTCATTCCAAGCAGTCTGGCAGACATCTTTGGTCTGAATGACGAGGCCAGCAAGGAAGGAAGCCAGAAAAGACATGGGGGAGGTGACAAGGTCTGGTTAAAACGGTTTGTTATCAGGTCGGGGGGTTTCCTAAACGGTTTTTTGAGAAATGGTCGAAGCAAACATTCCAAACAGCGATGCAAATAGTGAGGGGGAGTGGGGATGGGGGTAATACATGAACACATGCCCGCCACTCGTGTTTGATTCAGCAAGCACATCAAGTTGGCAATGCCTAAAAAGTTCTACTAAACTACAGAGAAGAATGTATCACTAAATCTAGCATCAACAAAGTGGGGCACAAGGCATTACATATATTGATAGGACAAGAGAGCGAGTTCACGTGGTCAGGTTATGATGAAGCAGACAGTGGAAATGGTGCATGGCATTCTCCACAGTTGGAGCATACCGTCCACTGCAATACGCAGGCGATTCAAGGACTCGTTGAACACCCTCACACAGAACGATGTCCTCTGTCTGGAGTGATATGGTAATAGTATGAGTTTTGCGGTGACCACTGCGGTATAAAAACAAAACATTCCACGGGCAGGGCAATACCTGAACTCTTTCACTGTCTTGAAGGCTTCTATCTATGAAAGCATGATCATCCTGTGAGAAAGAAAATTTATGAGATTAAGATAGAAAAATGAACTCCAAAAGTGCATTGTTTGTAAAGACATTCAGACTATGCCACTCGTTCCAGTAAATCAGAGATGCTTCTCAAGGAGCTACTACTACTATTCTAGACAAAAAGGAAGGTTTCATAAGCTGAAATACAAAATATCAGCACTGCATGTTCGAAGGACAGAAGTTCAACCAACTCGAATGGGTCACGTAACAGGCATGCTCTTGGTTCCATTCACCTTTAATAATGTCGTAGAGCTTCTTGCACCATATGAATGTCAAAGAGGAAATGTCTCCAGTTTCATCACATAAATAGTGTGTCACTGCACATGCAATGTTAAGGAATGAAAAAAAAAAAACATTCTCAGAAAGGCCAGATGAATAATGGCAAGCAGCCCCTCTCTTTACCTGGCTAAACGATTGCATTCTTCATTATTCTAGAAATGTTGACATCTTGACTGTGGTCCCTAAGTGTGGACTCATTAATCCCCCTGATTTTTTCTGTAATTTCGTTTGGATAATTATGCTTTGACATCAGAAAATAAAACAGTGGCAGAGAATTTACCAGCAGGGAGCCTTCCGGAAAATAGTCAAAAATCACACAGCATTTCCTTGGTCCGAGTGGGAGGACAAGATTGGTATCCATCCAAGGTCCATCCATACCTAAAGAAAAAGTTATGTTCCCTCGAAAGTACTTATTACTATGAATATTAATAATCAACTTATGCACAATAGGAACATACCTGTTTATCATAAAGTTTGGATATATAAAAGCATATGTAGCTCTCTTTCCGAGGCGATCAAAATCATACTCTCCATCGACAGGTCCTCCGTCACAGCATTGAAGGCTAACCTTATCATGTAACTGAATAACCCATAAAATTGCCCAGAAGTCACAAAATCAGTAAGTGGCATATCCAGGCATGGGAATGGACACAACATCATGTTGATACACTCTCAACAAACTGCTTGAAATTGGATTTCAGGTAAAATTCATACTGTTGTCAAATAAGAGTCAAGCTTGAGTCCAGAAGCAAGGCCCTTGTGAGCATATGGAACATGATAACCTCCATCTAAATAGTTGTCACAGAAAACCTGCAAGAAAAAGAAACCTTCACGCGTATTTACTTCCACTGCAGAATTTTTAAGATCGAGAGCACATTTTTTGCCTTCTTGAATGAACTGCATATAACAGTCCACTGATAATGTAACAAAATATATAGAAGAATGAAAAGATTGCGTAATACCTTCCAATTACACTTGATGATGTATTCCCGCCTACGTAGGAAATGCAGTGACGAATTAAGGCAGACCTCGCTCAAAGTAGCCCAAGCAGCTTCCCATCCATTCATGTGCAGCAGTCACGCTATTGACTTGAAGGTCACCCGAAATGCCATCATCCAAGTTGAGAAGAACAAATGGACCCCAGGTTGCTACTTTTAGAGGTTTAAGCCCAAAGTTCTACCTTTCTGAAGTGACATATTCAATCTTTTCCAAACAGCCCCAATGTAGAAAATAAAAATACAACTAAAAGAATCGCTTACTTCAACATCAAAGTTTCGAATTCCTTTGATCCTGGTAGCTTTCAGAAGGGATCCATTCAGTGCATAAGTCCATCCCTGACAAGAAGAACCGGCAAATTTAGGCTGGTTAATCTGAAGCATCCCAAAGAAATATTAGGGTTCCAAAAGATTTTATTGATTTCTGATTTGGGACTAGGAGGACCGAGGACCCCTCCAAATAGGACGTCTCTGGTCTTTTCCACGTAGGATCTTCATTATGTCCACGTCGACAATTTGTCTAACGTCGTCTAAGATTGGCCATAAAAAAGGTTGATAACATATTTAGTGACATTTTTATATATGAAAAAAGATGTTGACAAAAAAGAAGTTCGTCAATAATTAGGGATATATACGTATATTTTGCCTTAAAAAATATCAAAAAACTTTATTCAGTTACACAGTCACATGATGTATGAGAGCCTCCATGAAAAAATTGGCGACTAAAACACGTGCAAAGTATAAAAAAGGGGTTACCTGATTCCTGTAAGGGTACACATAGTCAGAGGTGAGTTCCACATATTTGCATTTCATGATCCCGACAGGACCACCCCTAAACCCATAGTTGTTAATGGCGATAGGCGGGGCCAGGCGACAACCCATCCGCCCGCCAGAGGCGAGAGGCGAGAGGCGAGGGGAAAGGCGCTCAAAAGACGATTTGTGTATAAATAATAAAATGATTTTAAATAAAAAAGATGAAATGGATTTATAATATTAATCATCATCATTCATCATGTAAAATATTCTAATCAAGCATCCATAAGATCTAGATTATCATTCGAATCATCCGAAGCTAATAAAGCCACACTATCATTCCCACTAGAACTCATAAGATCTAGATTATCATTCGAATCATCCGAAGTTAATAAAGCCACACTATCATTCCCACTAGAACTTTTGTAGCCTTCCGAGTTTTGCTCTTCCTCCTCATTTTCATCCAATTCTTCAAAATATTCTTCATCTGCCACATCAACCTTTTTCTTCCCTCGAAGCTCAACGACATCTTTAGTCCTTGCTACGGAAGTTCCCTTCGCTACTCGTTTTTCCTTTCCTGTAGCAGACCGTTTTAAAGTAATTGAGGGTTGAGAAGTTGTAGTGACATACTCCGGTTCATTAGCCTCGCTTGCTTTTGTAGCAAGACCCCATGTGAAGTCTTCATCATCACTGAATACACATTCGTTTTAATCATCATCATCATCTTCCATAATTCCTGTCTTCCATTCCGACGTTTCAATTCCATCAACTTCTGGTAAGATGATTGGATCGAGATTCTCGCGCTTTAGAAATCGACGCCTCAAAGCCCTATTGTACTTCACATAAACCAGCATACTCAATCTTTGATGCTCCAAACGATTTCTCCTTTTTGAGTGAAGCTGCATACATGAAAACATGTGCATTGCACATATAATAATTAAAATTACGTTGAAGGAGCTAAATTTAAGAATTTAATTTACTCACATGCTCAAACACACTCCAGTTTTTCTCACAACCGAAAGAACTACAAGTAAAATTGAGAACTTTTATAGCAAAGTTTTGCAAATTCGGCGTCGAAGATCCATATGATGACCACCATTGAGCTGTAAAATGATGAAGTAGCAAAATATAACTAATGAGCAATAAGTTATGATAAGTTTTCGAAAAAGAATGTAACCTGGTGATTTTAGTTCGCAAGTTCGGTGTCCGATAGCAGTGGGAATTCCAAACATCCGTTCAGCCTTAGTATACACATCCATTTCACTACAAATGGCATCTTGAACTTTAAAATCCCTCACCAATCGTTGAACCGCATGATGAAATCCTGTCATGATCTGTACATCTTGTAATATATTCGGATTTGAATAAAAGAATTGAGGATTGAGGAAATGGCCTGCTGCATGAAGAGGTCTATGGAGCTGAACATTCCATCGTTTATCGATGATTTGAAACACATGTCGATATTTTTCTTCTTGGTGAGAGAAAGATGCAGCGATTTCCTCCTTTGCTCGATCCATTGCCTCATAAATGTATCCCATGGCTGGTCTTTTCTCACCATCAACCAACCGAAGCACATGCACTAAGGGACTAGTAACCTTCACCGCATATCTCACATTATTCCAAAAGGTAGTAGACAAAATCATCTGTTCCATACAGCGTGCTTCCCTTCACACGCTCCTACAAGTAGTCTATCACAACTTATTCACCCTTGAGTTGTCAAGACAAACTTCTAGCTGCAATTATAATCAAGCATGCGAATCAAGACCCTCACCATATATCACATTATTTAATGTGATATTTGCTAAGAAAGAGTTACCTCGGAAATGTAGTTCTTCCATGATGAGCGATAATGTTGCTGTTGGTCCTTTGATTGTGACTTAGAGGGTGTGAATTAGTCTTTTCATTCGAATAGACCGTCTACAGGAGGCCGCAGTCCCTCACCACTTACGCTTGCTACAGAAATATTCTCTTGGACCTGCTGTACGCCAAACCGACATTAAGGACAGCTTACCCGGCCAAGTCCTTTAGATTCGCACCCGCTGACGTCTACGGAGTGGCTTCACCAATGCACACCTGCTGCAAACAAACAAACAACATGAAAAACAACTACATAAGGTTGGACGTCTCTTACCACTTACGCCTATTACGTACTCCTTCTCTCCAACCAACTCTGTACACTGACCCGCCAACCAGCGACCCTTCTCCCTAGGCCCTGTTGCATGCACACACTCGTTAAATCACCTCAATAATGTTGTAAACATGATATGACTTACCACACTTAGTTAAAAACCCAAAAATGAAGTTTTTGTGTTTTTTTTTATACAGCGATTATGTTCTTCTGTTTAAGAAAATTTATTTTTCTAGAAATGAATGACGATCAGATTCATTCCCATAACTCATAAATCATTTGTAAATCATTTTGATTGATTTTGCATCAATCAGATTAATCAATCAGATATCCTATTATTAGTGCCAGATTTAGTCAACTAGCATCTATAGTTGGAAAGAGAAAATAATTTATTTTCAACCTGGGAATTCAAATTATAAGCTCGTGCATTTATCCTTAATGGACTTCCAAAATTAATTTTGTTTTAATTTGAAAGTTTAATCCCCAGATTGTGCACTATAGAAGGTTCGATCAGAGAAATCAATCAACATTTTATACAAGAAAATAAACAACGATTTATTTCCAAAATTAATTAATTCGTTCCAGACTAATTAATCATTGTATCTGAATGAAATTCATGTAAAAAATTCAATTGGAAATATTTTCTAAATAACATTATTTCTTAAGAGAAGGTTATATAGATATATTCAAAACTGACAAGATATTTTCCTTGATTAGGAAAAATATCTTATTATCGACTTTCAATGATTTATCTTTCCAGATACTCATTTTAATATTAATTCAAATAATATTTCTAAGAATATTCCTTTTTTGAATTAATAAAGTAATTAAGATAATTAATAATGAATTAATTATTAAAATATCTAGTTGTGGAAATATTTTCTAATCATGTCATTTGATCTCAAATGATCATTGAAGGATATAGAAAATATTTTCGTGATATTGTTTCTTTATTAGGAAGCATATCTTCGTTACAGAAAGGTTAAACCTGTTGTAGTTGACACATCATCAAAACCACAACAGTTTCTCAAGTAACAATAGTAAGAGAAGGGGCACTGTTTATAAGGGGAATTAAGATGGCGAGCAGAAGCCACAACCGAAAGAGCAAGATTGCTGAGGATGAGGATGCCGACAGTTGCTTTGATTGTGGCTGCCTCATTCCATTTGGATCCCGCGATTGCATAGTGTGTGTCCATACGTGGAGCGGACGTTGTGGGGGAAGGCATTATTTACTTGGTGACTATCAGAGAGCCGTCAACAAGGTAGTTTCCCGGATTAAATGACGTGCCCCAGTAACACAATTCCGATACTACACCTCACATAGGGTAAACAGAGACACGGCCTTTGTTCATGCAATCTGTCAATCGACGATTTCGGCAGAGGAGTGTCGCATTTGCTTGGAGGTCTGTGACGTTAAAATCTTCCAGGGTTGCGGCTTCCCAACCCAACCACAGCAAGTATACTGCCGGTTGACTGTAGCCTCATCTGGCAGGATAGACCGATCTTTGGAGGCCCGTGGCCGAGTATCTAATCATGCCATCGAAGTATATCTCATCGTTCACAGTCCATTCAATGCCCTGAGCTTTCTCAGACTTCTGTGGGCGTTTTTCAAATAATGTAAGTTGCAGTGTATGCATGATCTTGTCTCTTCCTTCACTTTACTCTATCTCATGTTACATTCCACTTGACAGACGATGATGGATATAATCTAGTGGTGTCTTCACTCATTATTTATGGAGGTTTCTCTCTCTCGAAAGGAAAACGAAGTATCGCACGAAAAGCACCTTAATCGAGTTTTCTCCATTATGTAGCTCTTTTTCCGAGGCGGTCAAAATCATACCCTCCATCGACAGGTCCTCCGTCACGGCATTGAAGGCTAACCTTATCATGTAACTGAATAGCCCATAAAATTGCCCAGAAGTCACAAAATCAGTAAGTGGCATATCCAGGCATGGGAATGGACACAACATCATGTTGATACACTCTCAACAAACTGCTTGAAATTGGAGTTCAGGTAAAAATTCATACTGTTGTCAAATAAGAGTCAAGCTTGAGTCCAAAAGCAAGGCCCTTTTGCATACGTTTTGTTGATTAAGAAAGCCATGGAGTAGTGTAATAAAACAAATAAAATATCACAAAAAATATAATAATTATTTATTTATTTATTTATAATTATTATTTTAAATTTTTTCTTAATTTTGACTTTATATTTATGCGTTAAATTTTCGTCTACAAATATTTAAAATATCATTTTTATACTTACATATATGGCAAAATATCGATGCGTGGCCTCACTTTTGACTTGACTTTCTTTTTTAGCCTAACGTTTTAAATATTATGTTTGTAGCCTTGAATCAATATTATTAATTTTTTATTGCCTAATTAGACGCCTTCACCAATTTATGTAACATATATTAAATAATTTCAGACGCTAGTATTAATTACTTTTCTTTATCATACATGGAGGCAAAAATATTGGGTTCTCACCCGAACCTCAGGCCGACTTTCTTGTTTTTTACATAACATTTAACAGTATTTCTTTGTGGCCTTAAATGGATGTTATAAATTTTTATGTAAACGCCTTCATTGGTAACGGACTTCAAATAATTTCCGATGTGATGCATACGAGGGTGATCAAATAATTGCTTGGGCCACTAAAACTTTGGCCCCAACAACTTATTGAGGCGCAAGAGGGAGATTAAGTCCTATGAGGTAAAATGTTTATAGGCGCAATCCAGAGATTAATGTTTTCAAGAGAAAAATACTTTTGTCGGAATCCTAACTCATAAAGTTGTATTTTTGTCAAATATTAATATGAGATAAAAAAAACTAAAAGGGATCGAAAATTATTTGAAGTCGGTTAACATTTAAATTAGGCCACAAAAACATACAATTTGGACACAAAAGAAATATTGTTAAATGTTATGACAAAAAACAAAGTCTGTCCAATGTTCGGGGAAAAAGCCAATACTTACCTCCACATAAGATAAAGAAAAATAACTAAAACAATACACGTCGGAAAATTATTTGATCACCGTTACTCAAATTGACGACGGCGTCTAAATTAGGTCACAAATGATTTATAATATTGATTTAACGCTACAAACATAACCTTTAAAACGTTACGCTAAAAAAGAAATTCGGCCAAAAGTTCGAGCACGAATCGACATTTTGCCTAAATCATTTAGCAATATTCTATTTATAGGTTTTCGCAGTAATATTTCTCATATTATCCCTTTGTACACAGAAACCACCCTAACAGCTTGAAATTGTTTTTCTTTTCGGCCCCGGAGAGAATGGATCGCCTAAAAAACCGAAATCATTAACTTCCACTCGGCCTAACGAATCGTTAATCCTATTCTGAACCGCTGCTTGTGTGTCCTTTATAAGATGCCCGCAGCCCACACAAAAGAGACACCACCCTACAGCGAAGATCGACATACGTCACGACGAGAAGCCTCAACCTGTTCTAGAAGATGGGAATGCAGAAGCCAAAGCTGGTGCTGATCCTCTGCCTAGTTTTGGTCGCCAGCATTACGGCGACAACCCCGAAACCCGCCGCTGGGAATTGGATGGTGCTCGACCCATGCAGAAGGCCTGGAACAAAGCCCCCGCACTGCCAAGGAAGCGCGCACACTACACCGGTTCCCAAGAATACTTTCACCCGCGGTTGCTTCAAAAAGTACAGGTGCCGCGGTGGAGAATAACGACATGTATACGTAATTAATGTTATTATCCGTGTCCTTCCCTCCATATTGTGAATGGTACATGGTTTGCAATGATGTTGGCGAAATACTATCTCCTTGTCGCTGTACTTGAATTCTCCGTTCGCAAAGCCATCTGTACGCGTCTATGTTATGAGCAACGAAGCTGTTACCTTTTCTTTTCTGAAATGTTACAAATCATTACGTCGTTTATTCCCATTTCTTTTAGTTTGAGGGAAATAATCGGAACTTACTTTTTAAAAGAATAACAGGTACATTTTCATTCCTTTAGTACAATGCTCCGGTACCTCCAACAATAACTTCTTTTCAAAATCGTTTAAGATCAGAGCACATTTTTTGCATTCTTGAATGAACTGCAGATAACACCGCTGATAATGTAACGAAATATATAGAAGAATGAAAAGATTGCATAATGCCTTCCAATTACACTCGATGATGTATTCCCGCTTACATAGGAAATGCAGTGACGAAGAAGATGGACCGGTTGATTTGTTTGTTGTTATTGTAAATATTTTGTGAAGTAAGACATTAATTTTTACAATTTATCAAATAATGTTCGTAACTCGGAATTAAAAACAATTATATTGATGTTTCTTCATACATCAACTAGAATTTTAGATAATACTAATTGGAAGATTATAATGTCTTACCAAATATCGAGGCCATGTTTGATGCTTATGACTTGTAGTAAAATACTCACTTTTTTTTTATTAAAAGATGTTAAAGTTTACACCTACCTCATTATTTCATGATAGTTAAGCAGCAGTCCATACAAAACATATTGAAATTGTTTGTAATGTTCGTGAAAGTATAAACAATGGGAATTATTCCAACAAAACAGGTACGAATCAACTCAACAATGTGCTGATATTTTTTTACCAAATATCTTGCCAAAGATCAATTCAATTATATTAATTTCAAGTTATAAAACTCTTGGAAATATGTGAACTTAAGAACTTATCGGTGTTTTCAAAGATACTGTAATGCCTTAAATTAATGGGCCGATTCAATTTTTCATTCAAAGCCCAATTCTTGTTAAAAGCCCAAAAACTGCTATTATGAAAAGGTCAAAGCCTAAGCCCAACTTAAGCCCAACCACATTTTTATTTTATTTTAGTTTATTTCGTTTTTTTGTTGTTTTATTTGGTTTTTTTTCAAGATTATCCACAACCTAACGGTGTAAACAAACATGGAGGGATCGCACATGAGGAGCTAACCAATTCGCCACTTGGCACCCTGCCATTGGTGGGAAGAGGCGGAGGCAGAGAACCGAGGCAGAAAAACGGTTTTCTGGGGAAGTAGGAATAAAAAAATAAAAAGAAAAAAAATTAATTAACAAAATGGGGAGAAGGATCGGGTGAGAAAAGGAGGGGCTTCTTCTTCATTCTTCGGGAATTCCTTTCTAGCTAGCTTCTCCGGGAACGAACAGAGAACCCCAGCTGCCTCGCCATCATCCCTAGCTCCTCAGCCGTTTCCTCCACCAAGGTAAGTAGCAGAAGTCACCATGGGAACCCCCCTCGATGACCAACTTATGCAGAGCAGTCAATGACGGCCGGACTGAGAGCACGTTACCTAGGGCGGCAACGATCTTTGATCCTTTTGGGTGTGGCGTGACCAGCAATAATCATCAACAACAGTCCCCGCCTCACCAGCCCTGACCCTCGATGCGGGATGTCTCTCTCTACTGCAGCAATGGGAACGAGCTCCCGTTTAGACGACCGATCAGCTCCATTCCCCTGTCAACGACGGAGAACTGGTCCAAGCTCCCTGCGGATGCATTTAGCGTTGCGGGGAGCCTTCCCTTTTTTTTTATGCTCTTCATTTCTGTGCAGGTGTACATTGTAGAGTTCTTCAGCTTACCACTCACGACCACAGAGACAGCAGCAGACAGTTGCTCCAAGGTCCGGTGACTGGCTGCATCTTGCTCCCGATCCTGCATCAGACGTGCACTTCCCAACATTTACGATTTAGACGTATGTAAAACTGATTAGGGTAATGGGATGCCCTCCAGTTGTCTTAGATATCGTATGGCCTGGGGACCATAACCCTTCTTTGACAATTAAGTCCCTGAGGTTAATAATCTCTTCAATTCTACCCATCACAGAATAAGAAATTATTATGGTATTTGCACAATATACCCATATACTTAACAAGATGTCAATTGGACCCTCTGAATATTGATATATGTAAGATCACTTAATCAGGTCCAATATCCGAATAGCCCGTGTATGACTAAACATAAACGTCGGGCCACCAAATGAAATTATTATTTCTAACAAATTACCCTCTATTGTGAGTGGGTGGGAAGTAAGCAATGACCAGCTCAATCATAGAGTCCGGAAAGAGCCAGGGCAGCGGCCGATATTCCCTCTCCTCCATGAGATTTGAGTTCGATGAGCAAACTTCATTCTTACCCTAACAAGAACAAGTCGCATGAGTTCACTTGTTTCTCGTCACCTTACGTCCTTTGTCTCGTGGGCAGGTACAACAGCTCCTCACACGAATGGTACAAAACTCCTATGGCAAAGGCGAGGGTGATAGGGCGGCAAAGTTTCAAGCCAAGGTCTTGAAACTTTGCTGATAGCCGACAATTTCTCTTCTCCGGCCGGCCTCCTCCCCTGATGCTCAACCCAGCCGCATCACACTCCAGATTCGGCAACAGCGGATCCCCTCCCCTTCTCCGAGCGATCCACACCTCGACATCTCGAGATCCACAGCAGAACAGGCCCGTCTCCCTCCTCCGATCACGCTCCCCAGCGACAGCAGCCCCGTCTCCCGGCGCTCCCCAGCAACGGCAGTCCCGTCTCCCCACTTCTCGGCGAACCTCCTTCACCGGCAGACCCACTTCACCTTCCGGCGACCCCGAGCCCAACGGCAGCAAACATACCCTGTCCTCTCCGGCGACCCACAACTCTGCAGCCCTTCTCCCGGCGACCTCAACAGCGCGGCGACGCCAGCCAGCCCTCCTCCCTGGCGACTTCAAACCCCAAACCCGGACGCCGTCGCTGCCAGCTTCATATCTCAAAGGGGGTGGCTTTGGAGACCACTCGCTCAGCCCCCGACTCTAGGACTTGGCAGCGACCACCCCTTTGGAATCTTCTCTGAACAGATCTGCTGTTCGAATCTACGCGGAGGAGGAGGAAAGCCTGAGAAGGACTTCGGAGCAAAAGGAAGACAAGACTTCCATATTGGGCCGCAAAGCATAAGCCCACAAAGTAAGGCGAGATGGGCTTGAGTCACGGATCATAAAATTCCAAGCCCACAGGTGAAACACGAGAAATTTCTCGGATATCATCGACAACTTACACTGAACGCACACCTCTGATCAAAACGGTAAGACATGCCTTACTCATTCCTTTTTAGTTGATTAAATTTTATCAAACTTAATCAATACTAATCACTCTTATATTTTCTTCGCATGTACACTGAGCATGTGATTTCGGAAAGTCAACTCTAAAACTTCGAAGACTAACTCGAAGGCGCGTGTATCAAACCGCGTGGATCTGCCCCGACCTAAAAACCACGGGCTCGAAGACAAAGCGGCCTCAACCTTCAATCTAAGGTACAAAGGGGAGGTGCGGGCCTCCCCGAATTTCATTTTAAAGCCCACTTGTAACGGATTGTGGGCCCAAGTGCATAGGCCCGCAATCACCGCCCCTTCCCCGCCCTTTTGATCTAAATAATTGCTTGTGATCGCGCGCATACTTAGGCTTTTAGGTTTTACGTCGCTTGTCTATTTCAATCAAACAAACCTAAATTCGGGTCCAACGTCCGTTAAAACGTCGATAAGAGTCCGGCTCACTCCCGGATCGGGCCCAACACCCGTCAATCAAAAGTAACTTTTGTTTGGACAAATCGCCACCCTTTTCGCATGTGTTAGAATACTAACGTTAGTAAATAGGAATCCCCGAACCCGAACTCTGATTTTCTGACTTAAATCATATTTTTAAATCTAAGTCGGTGGCGACTCTGAATGGTTTTCCAAAGCTAAAACTAAACCCCCACTACACACATTTTCTTCGGAGCCATTTAGGATGAGGTTACGGCAACTCGAACCGCTCCTTGGGCCTCCCTGAAATTCGCGATACGAGGCCTTACACAGCTGCTTATGTTACGTGTTGCTTTTCATTTGCCAGAGGAGAGATGCTCGGAGCAACGCATGGGAGAAGTCTGGCCCCTCCTTTGACTCCTCCCTCACGTCGAAATCGATAAATAATGCAGGAAGATGTATGCCTTATATGTGTATTTAGTTGGAATAACTTGTTTCTTCCTTCACTCTGTTGGATTTCTTTATGAGAGTTTGGTATGTGAGTGGGGGGTGTGGGGAGTCATTTATTATATAAACGATTTTTCGTATAAAAAATAATGCAATCGTATGTTTAACTACTTCACCTTTTGTTCCATTTATTTAATTATTTGATTTTGCTTAGTAATAATAACTAATTGTTTAAGTTTTTTAGATGTTTAACTAATGAGTTGTCTTAGGGAGTTGTCTATCAATGAGTCTGATAGTCTCCTCGGGGTATCAAACACAGAAAGATTGAGGAGATTTCTGGATTGCCCTTCCATCAGCGGAATTCAGGATTTGCCGGGCTTGAAAAGATTGAAGGTCCTCGTGATAGTAACTCAGATCACTCAGGCTTTGGATAACCACTCAGACCACATAGAATTGTTATTTAATGTGTGAGTGTCGTTTGATATTAAAGGGAGACGAAACAAATAATTTGTTTCTCAAAAATCAGCCTTCAGCAAGCTGGAGCCACAGACAACAACGAGATGCTCAACGGTCACAATGACTAAGAAAGAAGGAAATCATGGTTGACTTTCCTTATACGCACAATCTGATCCAATCATTTCTAGAATGATGTCTGAATGTTATACTAATAATTATCAACGACAAAACAGGAATATTAATATTCCTTAATGGTCATAAAGATAAGATAGGATAAGAACTGTTATTATAAGTAGAGATTCCATTTTGAAATATCTTCAAACATAGTCATCTAATCCCTAAACGTAATCATCTGATTATAATAATATAATTTATCATTAAAAATGATAAAACCATAATTATTTCTGCATTTAAGAAATTGTAGCGCAATAATGCAGTACAACTTTATTGTAGTATAGTAACACACTTCTCAAGCGTAGCGACACACTTCTCAAGTGGTACAACAACGCATTGCTAACGGACACGCCAGAATAATACATGGAAGCTTGTCTGATTTCTATGGAAAACCCTGTGGGAGGGGTCTCGGTTCATTAGAATGATTCCCATTGATTTGTTTCCAAAAGTGCAGACGGATTCTGAGCAGAGATCCGCTCAACGGATGCTGCATCTGAGAAGGTAAGTCCACAAACGATAACTTCCCTCGAATACATTTTCTTATCCGAAAACAAATTAATTATTTCCGAGACTTATAAGATGATAATCTAATAATAATCTTATCAGATTAATTAATAAAGTTAAATCATAATCAAGGTTATTTGATTTAATTTAACTCTGTACAGCGTAACGTTGCTGCAAAAATGCAAAAATAAACTTGGAAAGCAAATATCATAATCTATAGTTGCCAAAACATATGAAATGAGATATTTAAATCACATTCAACGAATTTAGACACTGAGATATATTATAATCAAAATATAATGTAAATAGGAAATATTTATTTTTAGGTATTCTCTAGCTTATCACTAAATATAAGCATATGATTCATGAAGCAACATTGCTGACCACAAGTAAGTCGTTGCTTAAGTTCATCATCAAAACATATGTCAACAACTTCCTACCAGCCTAACATACTTGCATTTTCATCGAAAACCGTGGGAATATGTTGTACAAAAAAGTGCGGAGAGAGAATTATTAAATTTAGGACAGCTTTCGAGTTGGGCTTCCTTTCCAGGCTCAAGACTCTCGGTTGGAGCTTTTCAGACATGGCTTCCCTGCAGATATGTGTATAGACAAGTGATTTTTAGACTGATGGAGATGGAGCTTGATGGGCTCGATTCGTTACCCAGTCTTAGGGAGTTGTGTATCAATGAGTCTGATAGTCTTCTCGGGGTCTCAAACATAGAAAGATTGAGGAGATTTCTGGATTGCCCTTCCATCAGCGGAATTCAGGATTTGCCGGGCTTGAAAAGATTGAAGGGAGTTACTATCACGAATTGCTCCCCGTTGCTCCGCGTGCCCTGTGCAATCGACGAGTGTCACCTCTCGATTGATGGCTGTGACAAGTTGGAGGATTTTAAGGGGACTTACGGGGAATACGGGAGGAAAGATGTCTTGTTGGATACTAAAAAAATATGTCTCATCGAATTCGAGCTTTTTATAAATAAACGAACTCAAATTTGAGTCATACTATGTCAAATATAATCGAGCCTGAAATAACTTAGTCGAACTCGAGCCCGAGCCCAATCGGCCAACCAAAAGCAAAAAGGATAACAATGTCAGACATGTAACCAAATCCAAGTAGCCCATCTTGTTCTTAAAGATTAATGCCGGCCGACAAGAAAGAATAGCAACGAACATAAATAGTTCTAGCCATTCAGTGTCTTAGTGATCGCTACAGATTCAATACCATTATAACGATGAATAAAAAAAACGATGAGCTTGGGTCTTCAACTGACCTCCTAAATACAAGACTAACATTCCCTTCTGCGTCTTGCTCTTCTCCAAGTTCGCAGATTTGGGTAACCCGATCGAAGGTCAACAAACGCATATCGAACAAGCCCGGGCCAACCTCGTCTGTCTGGGTCGGGCCGGTATTTGTAATTTTTATGTGGACTGAAATTTTGTACACAATGAAATAAAAAACACAATCCGTTGAAAAACATAGAATTAAAATTTATTAGTAAGATATAGCTCATCTCTTACAAGTAAATAAGATAGTCCCTACGACATTATATGAGGATAATGTCCGTCAGTGAGGATACCATCTCTTTCCGAGAAAATCAATAAAAGAAAGACCTGGCCATTCAGTCCATTTCCGGGATATCATCTCTTTCCGGGAAAAATCAATGAAGGAAAGACTTGGCCAGTCAGTCCGACACTACCGAATTGCATAAGTGACATGATGAATAGGAAACAAAAAAAAATGACAAGAATGTTTTGCTTACCGAATGCTTTGTTTTGTTGGCATTTGTTTTGGTGGAGTATTTATTAATTTAACAACGACTTCGGAGGATGCCAAAGTCTTTATTTAATAATATATTCATTTTCCAAAAGTTTTGATTTTCAATGAGAATAAAAAAGAATAATGAATATTTATGGCAAGATAAATTATACTAATGTGTTTGATCGTTATATGTGTTGTAAAGTGCTCTTCCTATTATAAATTGTAGGGCATGTTGCATTTACAGATTATGCCGAAATTAAGGGTGCTGGTGGTCTGGGGCAGTGATATGAGGATGACACCTGATGTCTCGTGTTTACGCTTTTAATGAGGCAGTTTTATTAATTAATATTTTACCATCCCAACTTGTTAAATTAAAAAGGCCTTTCGAGTTTCAGCATGTGCATGTTTTCGTAATCGCAGACCATATATAGTGGTGTTTAATTTTAATAGTTGTGGTTAAGATAGACAAAATGGGGCTAATGGAACACAACTCCATCATCCCCCTCATCATCATTAATTAGTCAAATGTTCCATGATTCTTCTCCGAAACCGCGTTTGATGGTCAAGGGATGTCTGCCTTTTCGTGGGACCCACTCACCGAAAGCACCAAAATCCTGACGTGGGACCGGGATGCAACACGCACATAAGCAGGTGATGTCCAAAGTCTACCGCGTTATTTCCAGGTAAAGTCATTGGAGGAACCATCATAAAATCAAAAGGAAGGGAAACCTGATTGACACCGCAAGACTCAAATAACTCGTCTCTATTTTTACTCAGTTACTCTGCTCACTCCTCCCTATACGAGAAAATGATCCAGGGCAGTGACCGAGATACCCCCACCTCCATCACATCTGAGTACGATGTTTTCCTGAGCTTCCGCGGACCCGATGCTCGTCACGGCATCGTCGACCACCTCTACCAGCGGATGACTGAGGCCGGTCTCCGTGTTTTCAAGGACGACGAGGAGATCCGTCGCGGTGAAGTTATCGGGGGAGAGCTCGAGCGAGCGATCCGCGGTTCCAGGGTTTACGCCATCGTCTTTTCCAGGAACTATGCATCCAGCGCGTGGTGCCTCAGGGAGCTCGACATGATGGTGGATCTCCACGGAGGCTCGAACGTCGGCAGGAAGATCATACTGCCGATTTTCTACGGGGCAGATCCGGCCGATGTAAAGCTGCGAACAGAGCTGTATCGGAAAGCCCTCGACGCGCACAAGGATCGACATGGCCACGACGTCATGAAGAAATGGGAGGAAGCTTAAGACGGTCGGCGGGATGAGCGGATGGGACTCCAAAGCCATCCAGGGGTAACCACCAGAACCTTCTTATTTTGCTCACTTTGGAAAGAAAATTTCTAAAATATTACTCTATTTTCCTCGTCGTCTTGCAGCGAAGGCAGATTCGTTGATCAAATTTTGCCTGATCATCTCACAGGGATCGATGATCGAGTATCCGACATGTTAAATCTGCTGGACTGTGACTCCTCGGGAGTAAGACTCGTGGTGCTTCATGGCATGGGGGGAATTGGGAAGACGACCATTGCTCGTGTCATCTTCAATCAATTACATTCCCAATTCGAAGGCTCCAGTTTTCTTTCTGATGTGCGCGAGACATGCAAGGGTCATGGAGGCATTGAGAAATTGCAGAACAAGTTATCGGAGGACATTCTCGGTGGCCAAAATGCTAGATCTTGCAACTACGACGGTGAGATCATTCGAAGGATTCAGTGCAAGAGGGTTCTTCTGATTCTCGATGACATGGATAAGTTCTTCCAACTGGAAAAGCTGCTGATGAAAAATCCAGAAGACACATTAGAAACAGGTAGTCGAATCATAAACACGACTAGGGATAAAAGCATTTGCAAACAATTTGTTCGTCCTGGTTCCAAATTACTTCAATTTTACGAAATGGAGAAAATGGACGACAACTACGCGCTTCAACTCTTCAGCAGGCATGCCTTTGGCTCCGATGAGCCTTCAGAAGATTATCTTACTTTATCGGAACAGGTCGTTAAGACTACTGGGAACCTTCCCTTGGCTTTGGTGGTGATTGGAAGACACTTGTGTTGTGAGAGCAAAGATTCATGGAAGTCTGAGCTCAAAAAGCTTAAGAACGTTCCCCAAGACGACGTCTTTGAGATCTTGAAGGTAAGTTACGATGGGTTAGTCTGGAGGGAGAAGGAAATTTTCCTCGATATAGCCTGTTTTCAAGAAGTGATGCATCCGAGGTATGTGGATTATCTCTGGGAAGCTCGCGAATTGCATCCAAAAAGCGGAGTGAAGGTACTCATCAACAAATCATTGATAAGGATTGATTCAGACGGTCAATTCTGGATTCACGACCAGCTTCGAGACATGGGAAGAGAAATTATTCGATCGGAAAGCCCCGGAAAGCCTGAAATGTGTAGTAGACTTTGGGATCCAAACTATGCCTTAAAGATAGTGCTTCAGCAAAAGGTAAGGAACTCGTTGAATTAAGTTTGCATTTAAAATGTCACACTTTCCGTCCATGTGCATTACTATGGGATTGATGTCGCGACTTCTTCAAGATGAGCAACCTAGTTGTTCTCCGAATTCATGGTAGATGGCGGGGTACTAAAAAGCTGGTATGAACTCCTCCTTCCCATCCTCCTATATGTTTTGTGCTTCATCGTTAAATGTGTTGATAAATTATGGTGAACTGGGCATTTACAGGTTATGCCTAATTTAAGGGTGCTGGAAGTCTCTGACAGTGATATGACGACGACACCTGATGTCTCTTGTTGCATAAAGTTGGAGATTATGGTTTTTGCGTATTTGAAAAACTTGGAAGAAATCCACCATTCGGCGGGTAAGTTGGAGAGTCTTATTTATTTGATGATCAACAATTGTGAGTCTTTGAGGAGTTTACCAAAAGAGCTCTATAGTGCAAGAGCTTTACGGGAGCTAATTATGACTCATTGCAAAATGCTTCAAGAGATTCGAGGACTTCCAATCAGCCTAACAGTGTTGAAAGTTTCGAATTGTTCTCTCGAAGAAGGAATTCCGGAAGAGATCGGGAACCTATCGGCTTTAGAAGAATTGGACCTTTCAGGGAGTAAGATTCACTTCCTGCCAGCAACGGTGAGCCAACTCACGAGCCTTAAGTTCCTCTATTTGAGTGGTTGCAACATGCTTCGGGAGATTCGAGGACTTCCAACCAGCCTAACGGTGTTGAATGCTTCGGATTGTCCTCTCGAAGAAGGAATTCCGGAAGTAATCGGGAACCTATCATCTTTAGAAATATTGGACCTTTCAGGGAGTAACATTCGCTTCCTGCCAGCAACAATTTGGCTACTCACATGCCTTAAGTACCTCAGTTTGATAAATTTTGTGTTGTTTCGTGAGATTCGACGATTTCCAACCAGCCTAACGATGTTGAATGCTTCGGATTGTCCTCTCGAAGAAGGAATTCCGGAAGAAATCGGGAACCTATCAACTTTAGAAAAATTGGACCTTTCGTACACCGAGATTCGCTTCCAGCCAGCATTGGTCAGCCAACTCACGAGCCTTAAGTACCTCTATTTGAGAGGTTGTAACATGCTTCAGGAGATTCGAGCACTTCCAACCAGCCTAACGGTGTTGGATGCTTCGATGTGTCCTCTCAAAGAAGGAATTCCGGAAGAGATCGGAAACCTATCAGCTTTAGAAAATTGGACCTCTCGAGGAGTAAGATTTGCTTTCTACCAGCAACGGTGAGCCAACTCACGAGCCTTAAGTACCTCTGTTTGAGACATTGTAAGATGCTTCGGGAGATTCGAGCAATTCCAACAAGCCTAACGGTGTTGGATGCTTCGAATTGTCCTCTCAGTGATGGAATTCTGGAATATATCGGGGACCTATCAGCTTTAATAGAATTGGACCTTTCGGGGAGTAAGATTCGCTTCCTGCCAGCAACGGTCAGCCAATTCACGAGCCTTAAGTACCTTCGTTTGAGGCATTGTGAGATGCTTCGGGAGATTCGAGCACTTCCAACAAGCCTAACGGTATTGGATGCTTCGAATTGTCCTCTCGAAGAAGGAATTCAGGAAGAGATCGGGAACCTATCAGCTTTACAAAAATTGGACCTTTCGGGGAGTAAGATTCGCTTCATGCCGACAACTATTAGCCAACTCACGAGCCTCAAGTCCCTACATTTGAATTATTGTGACATGCTTCTGGAGCTTCCAAGATCCTACTAGCCTAAAAGAGTTTTTATTTTCATGGGAGACGGCGGAAGTCTCTGAAGAAATAAGTTGTAAAGAAGAGTATGGAAGGAGAAGAATTAAATTTAGCAGAGTTTTTGAGTTGGCTTTCCTTTCCAGGCTCAAGACTCTCGGTTTGAGTTTTCCATACATGGCTTCCCCGAAGACAGATGTGACTATTAGAGATTTCACATTGACAGAGATGGAGCTTGGTGGGCTCGATAGTCTTACAAAGTTGTCTATTTGGAGCTCTGATAGTCTCATCCGGGTGTCAAACATAGGGAGATTGAGGGGGCTGACATCGCTTGAGTTCATAAGGTGTAGAGCATTGGAGGAGATTCCAGGAGTGGAACAATTGGAGATGTTGGAAGTGTTGAGAATTTGGGATTGCCATTCCATCTACGGAATTCAGGATTTGTTGGGCTTGAAAAGATTGAAGATAGTGGAAATCTGGTTTTGCTCCTCGTTGGTCCGCGCGCCCCATTTGATCGATGAGTGTGACCTATCAATTGTTCGCTGTGACAAGTTGTTGGAGGATTTTCTGGGGACTTATAGGGAATACGGGAGGAAAGATGTCTCTTTGGATGCTTAAAAAATTTTAGTTTTTTTATTTCAAAATCGACCACTTGTTCTTTCCTGTTCCGAACATGAAGAGCTGAATGAAGAACCATGGTTTTGGAATTTATTTAAAAAATAAAGGCGATGATTAGAATTTTTGTTTTCCAGGGTTATATGGATTTTACAGCACTTACGGTGGGGTATGAATATGAATTGTTCATGTCATTATGCATTCAAAGCTAAAATAATATTCACAGTTCATGAATGTTCATGTCATTATGATAAACACAGTTTGCCTGATCATCTTACAGGTATCGATGATCGAGTCTCCGACATGTTAAATCTGCTGGACTGCGACTCCTCGGGAGTAAGACTTGGTGCTTCATGGCATGGGGGGAATTGGGAGACGATCCTTGCTAGCGTCATCTTCAATAAATTACATTCCCGATTCGAAGGCTCCAGTTTCTTTTTCGATTTGCGCGAGACATCCAAGGGTCATGGAGGCATTGGAAAATTGCAGAACAAGTTATCGGAGGACATTCTCGATGGCCAAAATGCTAGATCTTGCAACTACAACGGTGAGATCATTTGAAGGATTAAGTGCAACAGGGTTCTTCTGGTTCTTGATGACGTGGATAAGTTCTTTCAACTGCAAAAGCTGTTGATGAAAAATCTAGAAGACACGTTAGAAACAGGCAGTCAAGTCATAATCATGACTAGGGATAAAAGCGTTTGCAAACAATTTGTTCGTCTTGGTTCCAAATTACTTCAATTTTACGAAATGGAGAAAATGGACAACAACCACGCCCTTCAACTTTCAGCAGGCATGCCTTTGGCTCCGATGAGCCTTCAGAAGATTATCTTACTTTATCGAAAAAGGTCGTTAAGACCACTGGGAACCTTCCCTTGGCTTTGGTGGTGATTGGAAGACACTTGTGTTGTGAGAGCAAAGATTCATGGAAGTCTGAGCTCAAAAAGCTTAAGAACGTTCCCCAAGACGACAGCTTTGATATCTTGACGGTAAGTTGCTAGGGGTTAGACTGGAGGGAGAAGGGAATTTTCCTCGATATAGCCTGTTTTCAGGAAGTGATGCATCCGAGGTATGTGGATTATCTCTTGGAAGTTCGCGAATTGCATCCAAAAAGCGGAGTGAAGGTACTCATCAACAAATCATTGATAAGGATTGATTCAGACGGTCAATTCTGGATTCACGACCAGCTTCGAGACATGGGAAGAGAAATTATTCAATCGGAAAGCCCCGGAAAGCCTGAAATGTGTAGTAGACTTTGGGATCCAAACTATGCCTTAAAGATAGTGCTTCAGGAAAAGGTAAGGAACTCGTTGAATTAGGTTTGCATTTAAAATGTCACACTTTCCGTCCATGTGCATTACTATGGGATTGATGTCGCTCTTCATCGAGGACAATATGATTATTAATGTTATTTAAATTTTTCCGTTTATTAGGTCTCGAAGGAAATCATAGCAATGGTCTTGGACTTCGAAAGTATTACTGAAGAATACGAACTCTCTAACAAGAACTTTAGAGGATTATCTATTTTGTTGTATCTTCATCTAGAAGGAAAGTATCAATTTACTGGAGATTTATGAAGTATTCGGGAGACGTTACTGTGGCTTTCTTGGCGGAATTGTAATCAATTGTTGAAACCCGACTTCTTCAAGATGAGCAACCTAGTTGTTCTCCGAATTCATGGTAGATGGCAGGGTACTAAAAAGCTGGTATGAACTCCTCCTTCCCATCCTCCTATATGTTTTGTGCTTCATCGTTAAATGTGTTGATAAATTATGGTGAACTGGGCATTTACAGGTTATGCCTAATTTAAGGGTGCTGGAAGTCGTCCATAGTGATATGACGACGACACCTGATGTCTCTTGTTGCATTAAGTTGGAGATTATGGTTTTTGAGTTTTTGCAAAACTTGGAAGAAATCCACCATTCGGTGGGTAAGTTGGAGAGTCTTACTTATATGAACATGTCTTGGTGTCCGTCTCTGAGGAGTTTACCTAAGGAGCTCTGTTGTGCAAGAGCTTTACGGGAACTAATTGTGACACATTGCAAGATGTTTCGGGAGATTCGAGGACTTCCAACCAGCCTAACGGTGTTGAATGCTTCGTATTGTCCTCTCGAAGAAGGAATTCTAGAAGAAATTGGGAACCTATCAGCTTTAGAAAAGTTGGACCTTTCAAGCAGTAAGATTCTCTTCCTGCCAGCAACAGTTAGGCGACTCACGAGCCTTAAGAACCTCAGTTTGAGACGTTGTTGGATGCTTCACAAGATTCGAGGACTTCCAACCAGCCTAACGGTGTTAAATGCTTCGGGTTGCCCTCTCGAAGAAGGAATTACGAAAGAGATCGGGAATTTATTAGCTTTAGAAGAATTGGACCTTTCAGGGAGTAAGATTCGCTTCCTGTCAGCAACGGTCAGCCAACTCACGAGCCTTAAGTACCTCTATTTGAGTGGTTGCAAGATGCTTCGGGAGATTCGAGGACTTCCAACCAGCCTAACGGTGTTGAATGCTTCGGGTTGCCCTCTCGAAGAAGGAATTCCGAAAGAGATCGAGAATCTATCAGCTTTAGAAGAATTGGACCTTTCAGGGAGGAAGATTCGCTTCCTGCCAGCAACGGTCAGCCAACTCACGAGCCTTAAGTACCTCTATTTGAGTGGTTGCAAGATGCTTCGGGAGATTCGAGGACTTCCAACCGGCCTAAAGATATTGAATGCTTCGGGTTGTCCTCTCGAAGAAGGAATTCCGGAAAAAATCTGGAACCTATCAGCTTTAGAAGAATTGGACCTTTGGAGGAATAAGATGCAACAATTAGCCAAGTCAGGAGCCTTAAGAACCTCTATTTGAGTGGTTGCAACATGCTTCAGTAGATTCGAGCACTTCCAACCAGCCTAACGGTGTTGGATGCTTCGAAGTGTCCTCTCGAAGAAGGAATTCCGGAAGAGATCGGGAATCTATCAGCTTTAGAAAAATTGGATATTTTGGGGAGTAAGATTCACTTCCTGCCAACAATGGTCAGCCAACTCACGAGCCTTAAGGACCTCAATTTGAATGGTTGCAACATGCTTCGGGAGATTCGAGGACTTCCAACCAGCCTAAAGGTGTTGAATACTTCGGAGTGTCCTCTCGAAGAAGGAATTTCGAAAGAGATCGGGAACGTATCAACTTTAGAAAAATTGGACCTTTCGGGGAGTAAGATGCACTTCCTACCAGCAACAGTCAGGGGACTCACAAGCCTTAATTACCTCAGTTTGAGAAATTGTGGGATGTTTCAGGAGAATCGAGGACTTCCAACCAGCCTAACGTTGTTGAATGCTTCGGATTGTCCTCTCGAAGAAGGAATTCCGGAAGAAATCGGGAACCTATCAGCTTTAAAATAATTGGACCTTTCGTACACCGAGATTCGCTTCCTGCCAGCAATGGTTAGCCAACTCACGAGCCTTAAGTACCTCTGTTTGAGTGGTTGCAACATGCTTCAGGAGATTCGAGCACTTCTAACCAGCCTAAAGGTGTTGGATGCTTCGAAGTGTCCTCTCGAAGAAGGAATTCCGGAAGAGATCGGGAACCTATTAGCTTTAAAAGAATTGGACCTTTCGGGGAGTAACATTCGCTTCTTGCCGGCAACAATTAGCCAACTCACAAGGCTCGAGTCCCTCAACTTGACTGATTGTGACATGCTTCAGGAGCTTCAAAGACTTCCTACTAGCCTAGAAGAGTTTTCATTTTCATGGAACGAGGTGGAATTCTCTGAGGAAATAAGTTGTACAAAAGAGGATGTAAAGAGAGTTATTACATTTGGAGGAGCTTTGGAGTTGGGGTTCCTTTCCAGGCTCAAGACTCTCGGTTTGAGTTTTCCAGATATGCCTTCCCCGGAGACACATGTGAAGATTAAAGATTTCACATGGACGGAGGTGAAGCTTGGTGGGCTGGATTCGTTACCCAATCTTACCAAGTTGAGTATTTGGAGATCTGATAGTCTCATCCGGGTGTCAAATATAGGGAGATTGAGGGGGCTGAGGTGGCTTTTGTTCAGTGAGTGTAGAGCGTTGATGGAGATTCCAGAACTGGAACAATTGGAAATGTTGGACGAGTTGAAAATTTGGGATTGCCATTCCATTTGTGGAATTCAGGATTTGTTGGGATTGAAAAGATTGAGTATCACTGGTTGCTCCTCGTTGCTCCGCGTGCCCCGTGTGATCTACGGGTGTCACCTATCAATTTATTGGTGTGACAAGTTGTTGGATTGTTTTAGTGGGAGTTACAGGGAATACAGGGAGTTACAAGATGTCTCATTGGATGCTTAAAATATCTTGTTTTTTTATTTCAAAGTCGACCACTTCTTCCTCATCCGAACATGAAGAGCTGAATGAAGAACAATGGTTTTGGAATTTATTTAAAAAATAAAGGCGATGATTAGAATTTTTGTTTTCGAGGGTTACGTGGCTTTTACAGCACTTATGGTGGGGTATGAATATGAATGTTCATGTCATTATGCATTCAAACCTAAAATAATAATCACATTTCATGAATGTTCATGTCATTACGATAAACAACGTGGGCGAATGGTAAAAGGGAGGTCGTAGTTAGCATCCATATGTATCGTCCGATCTCCAGCGAAATATGATACAATTTTCTGGTATTCCACCTCCCCGCAACGCGACTTCTTCTTGAAACCAAAAGTGCAGGAACAAAGGAGCGCCTATCTGAAATGTTTCGAGCTCGAAAGGGTAAAAAAAATCTCATGGAAGCTTCTTCTTGTTGCCTCTCGCTGTACGGGGAATCCTTGTGAATGCACAACGCGACGCGACACAGGTATATTACCCCTAGACACTCTGTAACCTCTTCACTAGAAACTCGATATAAACCACGTGCAAATCATGGCACCACTGATCGTCAAAATATCTACTTTGCCTGTCCAAATATGAAATATCTACCTTGGAGGCGCAATAAGTCCTTACGTGAGGATGAAGCTGGCGGTTGCAGCCAATGGGATGTCAAATCCGGTGGGTACCAAGTGGAGCCAGCCAAAGCAACAAAGGATTCCTGCTGCTTCTGCTGCTGCCAGGAGGGCGGCCATTCTCCTTCGACTAAGTTGGAGCCCGAAGGCGGACATGGTCATCCTGGGGCCACGATGGGTGATGGTCGGAGGAGGACTTCGACGAGGTGATTAACTACTGGCGCAAGATTTGTAGGGAGTCGAGGATTCTTTGTACCATCAAGGAGGAGGATGAGAATGAGGACGAGGAGGGGGGGTCTGACCAGAATGGCAGATCGAAGACTTTAGAGTCTGAGGAAAAGAAGGAGAGAAAGCTCTGTTCGCAAAAACGCACACGCAAGTATACGGGTCGCACAAGTAATAAAGTAGTGAGTAAAAGTCGTTCCCACGGAGATTGTTCAGAATAGTTTGCCTATTATCAATCTAACAAGTCTTAATCTAGCCAGTGAAGATTTAATTGTTTAAAAGATTTGATTCAAGAATGAAAGTAATAACTAAATAAAAGCAAGTGTAGAATAAATCAATAGATGAGAAAAAACCTAGGACTATGAATCCCCTATCGTTCGTGAATCATCGGCACTCTCTCTTTCTCAATTCTCTCAGTTTCCCGTTTACTAACCACAATTCTTATTGTTCATTAGACCTCTCTCGAGTTTGTAACGATGAATTATAGATTATCCGTAAACCTATATCTCTATAGCGATGCACGAACAACTATAATCCTTTTAAGTGCCAATTGTTATCTCGGTTACCTACGAGCGTATATCTCTATACCCCTCTGAGTTAATCTGATCTCTCAGACTTAACCTAGGTTATATTCTCCCTCTTCTAATCCTAAGTTCCTCTCTCGAGTCTACTAAAGGATAAGAAATCGAACAAATCGGCGATCAACCCAATATGCAAGCATTAAGCACAAGAGAATATAAGCAAACTAGAAACTTCACGAATTGATTCCGAAAAGAGTTTAGACAATCACTACACGAGTCGGTTCATCACCGTCCTAGATAAAAGATTTAGTTCAGCATCCTAGCAGACAAACGAAACAAGAAAATAAAAGAAAGGATAATCTCCATCGTCTTCTCCAATCTCTTCCTTAGCCGTCGTCTAGGTCGCCTCCCCTCTCTCAACTCATGTTTTTCAACCCTTTTATATCTAGGGTAAATCTTCCCCAAAATACCCAAAAGATTTGGAAATATTATAAAAAGATCTTCTCGTCTCGTGGCTGCACGAAATCCTCGTGTGGCTGCACAAAACTTCCTGTCCACAGCTTCCCTCTCGGCAACTCTACCATCTACCGTCTTGTCACTCCTCCTTTAAGATGTCTTCCTCGACATAGATTTCCCGTCGTATCAACCCCTTTTCCTGCAAAGAACCTCACAAGTGCAAAACATATCCAAACAAAACAACTAACCCGAAAATAACATGCAACTAACTATATATGCCAATAAATGTCGGATATCTATCATTAATTAGGCTCCTAAATGAGACATATAACTCTAATTTCTTAGAGTTAACACACCCCCAAACCTAATTTTTGCTAGTCCCGAGCAAAACGAAAAGAAAAACAATGCACCTAAAACACTCTAATGCAAGTTAAATCATGGTCATCGGAGTCATCAACCAAGCTCTTTGTTCTCAGATATCAGCTACTCAAATAGCATAGTCAGATTCCTGTCTTTACCTAACTTGTGTTTCGACAACTTCATGTCCCTATCCTCTACCAGCATTTCATAAAAAACATTTTCAACAGCCACATTTTCAGCTTAAAACAAGTCCATCACTCAAACAGCACATTTCAGATAGATGATTCGCAAAACCACCCCAACACCTCGTTCTGATTGCTCTAGGTATCACAACATCTCAATTTTTTTTTTCTCTTGCTCGACTCTAAATGTCTTATCTGTAACAATGAAGACTCATGTAACGAGCTTTCGACCAATGACTCCCGAACCAGTTGGTTCAAGGCATTAGGTGAAAAAGCACCTCTCGGATCTAATACTCAAGCCACCACTATCACGACTCACACCACAAGTACTTATTCAGGCATTTTATTGATTTCATACTTTCATTCTTCTTCTTTTTTTTTCTTTTTTTTTTCTTTTTTTTTCTCTATCTTTTTTTTTTCGCCTGAACAGCGGTACTCAGAGCCTTGGCAAGAATTTTCTTTTTTCTTTTTAGTTGTTTCACCTAAAGGTTCGCTTCACAAGGATATCAAGGTAGCTCTACTCCTCCCTAACTGCCATGTACTCTAGGAGATCTGGACTTGTTTCAGCCGTAAAAACAATTTCTTCCTAGTTTTGGATAAGGACACACTATCACCTCACACAAGTCAAAGTTCGGACTCTCATCTTTCCACAACTATGATCGTAACCAATTAATCACATCATGGAACACAATTATACCAACTCCGACTGCCTAAAAAATGAAAATGCAAAACTAATCTCATGGTGTCGGCTAATCTATCCTAAGGACAATGCAAATGCAATTCCCCCCAAACCTAGACGAAGCATCGTCCCGATGGTAAAGGAATTTAAAAAAAAAAACGAAACAATTGGAAAAGGGGAGATGAGACGTGCCTTAATCATCATCTTCGGAGTCATCATTCATGTCGTCATCATTGTTGGATGGGATGGGTGCAAACGGATCGTCAAGATCGGTGATGTCCACATTTAAGGCTGCCGCAAACCTTCGATTGCACTCGACTTGATAACGCATGAATTTGTCCATTTGATTCCACTGGTTAGCAAGGTCGATGCTTGTTGTAGACGAAGATGCGCTCCTAGTTGATGGCTTCAGGTGGGAACTTCGGCAATCGGCCGGTGTGGGTGGGCGGGTGTTGGACGGTCGACGTGGGTCTCCTCCTTTTTGTTGTGAGAAGAAGAAAATCAAATATTAGAATAGAAAGCAAATGCGAAGGAAAGAAAAGGTCTTAATTCGATTTTGTGATTTTTTAATTTTTTAATTTTTAATTTTTAATATATTTTTTTTAAGCAAACGAGGTCGTGCGGCCACACAAAAGTTTCGTGTGGCCGCACAGAACTTTCTGTGGTTGGAACGGTGTTGACTGTGCGGCCGCACAAGAATTTCCTTGCGGCCGCACAAAACCTTCTGTGGATTAGAGGGCGCCACTCGTGCGGCCACACAAGAATGTCTTGTGGCCGCACAGAACTTTCTGTGATTAGAGGGAGAATGTCTTGTGGCCGCACAGAACTTTCTGTGATTAGAGGGCGCCACTCGTGCGGCCACACGAAAATTTCTTGCAGCCGCACATAACTTTCTGTGCTTGCTTATTACCTGCATAAAAAAAAATAAAAAAAAAAATAAAAAAAAAACTAACATAATAAAGTAAAATAAAATGCGTAAATGAACTAAAATGAAATATTGGGTTGCCTCCCAATAAGCGCTTGATTTAACGTCGTCGGCTTGACGCTTGACTATGTTAGGCGCCTTCCATCATGAGTGTTGTCGGGTCCCGATTGACAACACCACCAAAATAGGGCTTCACTCGGCTCGCATTTACCTTAAACTTGTTTGAATCATCATTTCCCATCAACTCGAGAACTCCGTAAGGTAATACCTCAGTGATCTTGAATGGTCCGGACCAACGAGATCTAAGTTTTCCTGGAAACAACTTAAGACGTGAGTTAAATAAAAGCACGAGCTGACCTGGAGAAAATTTTCGATCTTTGATTCGACGATCATGCCAAGCTTTGGTTTTCTCTTTATAAATTCGGGCATTCTCATAAGCTTCCGTCCGGAATTCTTCCATTTCATTCAGTTGCATAAGTCTATGTTCTCCTGCCGCTGTTGGATCCATGTTAAACTTTCGAATCGCCCAGTACGCTTTATGCTCTAGTTCCACTGGCAGATGGCATGCTTTTCCGAAGACCAACTTGTATGGCGATGTCCCAATTGGGGTCTTGAAAGCTGTCCGATATGCCCAAAGAGCTTCATCCAATTTGATTGACCAATCCTTCCTGTTAGTGCTCACCGTTTTTTCCAATATCCTCTTTATCTCTCTATTTGAAACTTCCACTTGGCCACATGTTTGCGGATGGTACGGTAATGCTATCTTGTGCTTGACTCCATACTTTCTCATGAGTGCGGTGAATTTCCCGTTGCAAAAATGTGCTCCGCCGTCACTTATAATGGCCCTTGGTGCTCCAAAACGCGTGAAAATCTGTTTGAGAAACTTTAGCACTCCACGAGCATCATTAGTTGGCAATGCAACCGCTTCAATCCATTTAGATACATAGTCAACCGCAACTAAAATATATCTATTCTTAAAAGAGTCAACAAAAGGGCCCATGAAGTCTATTCCCCACACATAAAAGATTTCCACTTCTAATATGTTTTGTAGAGGCATCTCATCCCGACGAGAAATATTTCCCACACGTTGGCAACGATCACAATGGGCAACAAAATTATGAGCATCTTTAAAAATTGTAGGCCAAAAGAAACCTGACTGAAGAATTTTTGTTGCGGTTTTGTGACCGCCGAAGTGTCCACCATATGGAGCCGCATGGCATTGCTCAAGAATCGGCATTATTTCCTCTTCAGGGACGCATCGCCGAATGACCTGGTCTGCACATTTCTTGAAAAGAAAAGGTTCATCCCACATATAAAACTTAACTTCATGTACAAACCTCTTGCGTTGTTGACTTGTAATGTCCGGAGGAAGAACGTTTGCTACGATGTAATTTACATAGTCGGCGTACCACGGAGCAGTTACATCAATAGTGAGAAGTTGTTCATCTGGAAACGAATCGTCAATCATTGTTGAATGTGCAGCCACATTTCCTTCTTCCAATCTTGACAAGTGATCTGCCACCTGGTTCTCGGTCCCTTTCCTGTCCACAACAGTTAGGTCGAACTCTTGCAACAATAACACCCAACGAATTAATCTTGGTTTTGCATCAGCTTTAGAAATTAAGTATCGTATAGCTGCATGATCAGTATGAACAACAACTGCAGAGCCAATCAGATACGATCTAAACTTGTCAAAAGCAAACACAATTGCTAACATTTCTTTTTCAGTTGTGGTGTAATTTACTTGCGCTGAATCCAGTGTTTTGCTAGCGTAGTAGATTGCATGAAAATGCTTATCCTTTTTCTGCCCTAAAACAGCTCCTACGGCTGTGTCACTAGCATCACACATAAGTTCAAATGGGAGAATCCAATCAGGAGCTATGATGATAGGAGCGGAGACTAACCTTCCCTTCAACTCAAGAAATGCTTCCATACACTTACTGTCAAACACAAAAGGTGCATCCTTCTCCAAGAGGTTACATAACGGTTTGGTAATCTTGGAAAAGTCTTTTATGAATCGCCTATAGAATCCGGCATGGCCCAAGAAGCTTCGTACACCCTTTACCGATGTTGGAGGCGGCAGTTTCTCGATTGTCTCCACTTTAGCCTTATCAACTTCAATACCGCTCCCAGAAATCCTGTGGCCAAGAACAATACCTTCCCGCACCATGAAATGACACTTTTCCCAATTTAAAATAAAATTTGTTTCTTTACAACGATTTAGGACTGCCTCAAGGTTATTTAAACAGTTTTCAAATGTTAATCCGAATACGGAAAAATCATCCATAAATACCTCAATGGTCTTCTCAATCATGTCAGAAAAGATTGCTGTCATACATCGCTGAAAAGTGACAGGTGCGTTACATAAACCAAACGGCATTCGGCGAAAAGCAAACGTACCATAAGGGCAAGTGAATGTGGTCTTTTCCTGATCCTCTGGTGCAATTGCTATCTGGTTATAACCAGAATAACCGTCAAGAAAACAATAATAGCTTTTACCTGCAAGTCGATCCAACATTTGATCAATGAAGGGAAGTGGGAAGTGGCCCTTGCATGTGGCTGCATTGAGTTTTCGATAGTCCATGCATACTCTCCAGCCCGTGACTGTCCTTGTTGGGATGAGTTCGTTTTTGCTGTTTTCAACAACCGTCATGCCTCCTTTCTTCGGCACACATTGTATTGGACTCACCCATGAACTATCCGATATTGGATAAACAATACCTGCATCAAGCCACTTAATAATTTCTTTCCTTACCACTTCCTTCATGTGCGGGTTTAGTCTTCGTTGTTGCTCCACCGTAGGATTTTTGTCGTTGTCCAACACGATCTTGTGCATGCAAAGTGTTGGACTAATCCCCATGATGTCTGCGATTGTCCATCCAATGGCTGTCTTATGCTCTCGAAGCACTTGTAACAACATCTCCTCCTGCTTGTTAGTCAATGATGATGATATAATAACTGGAAGAGTGTTTTCCTTACCCAAATAAGAATACCTCAAATGCTCGGGCAACGGTTTTAGTTCTAACTTTGGAGGCTCTTCAATGGATGGCTTTGCTATCGATGAGGGACGATCAAGAGGTTCCACTCTTTGGAATTGACGTATATATGCCAAATCTTCTTTCTCAATTACCTCGTCATGTGGTTTATCTTCATGTGGCATTTCTTCCTCTGACTCCATCTCACAAGATTCTAGAAACGTTCCGTAGGCGGCTTCTTCAATTATGTCTACGTAACTGCACTCATCAGATTCATTAGGCATCTTCAAAGCATTATAAATATTGAAGGTTACCTCCTGGTCATGAACTCTCATCGTCAATTCCCCCTTTTGGACATCAATTAATGTTCTCCCCGTGGCTAGGAACGGTCGTCCTAGGATGATGGGGATCTCACGATCTTCTTCATAGTCCAAAATCACAAAATCAGCGGGAAATATGAATTTGTCAACCTTCACCAAAACATCCTCCACAATACTCTTAGGATAAGTATAAGAACGATCGGCTAATTGTAAAGTGAGTGATGTAGGTCTTACCTCACCGATATTCAATTTCTCAAAAATAGAGAACGGCATCAAGTTGATACTCGTTCCTAGGTCACATAAGGCATGTCCAAAAAATTCCTTCCCAATGTTACACGGGATGGTAAACTTACCTGGATCCTTAAGCTTAGGAGGGAGTTTCCTTTGTAAGATTGCGCTGCATTCTTCTGTTAAGGAGATTGTTTCATGACCACCGAGCTTCCTTTTCTTTGAAAGAATATCCTTCATAAACTTTACGTAGCTCGGCATTGCTCAAGAGCCTCCGCAAATGGGATGTTAATTTGCAGCTTTTTAAAGACCTCAAGAAATTTCTTAAATTGTTGCTCGTCAGCATGTTTTCTAAGTCTTTGTGGGAAAGGAATTTTTGGAACTATAGGAATAGGATTGGTACGTACCGGTGTAGCTGCAACACGCTGTTCGGAGTCCTTTCTAGATTCTTCCTCACGTACCTTATCTCGTCGTCTTTCGCGAGCATGTTCCTTTTCAGCCTCTTGTCTCTCAAATTCTTCTTCAAGATCCTTTCCATTTCGTAGAGTGATAGCATTGCAATTCTCCCGATTTTTTGGGTTGAGCTCCGTGTTGCTAGGTAATGCTCCAGGCGGTCTCATGACCAAAGATCCTGCGATTTGACCCATCTGCATCTCCAATTGTTTGATTGAACTTGCATGGTCCTTTAACATCAATTCCTGCTGCTTCCGAGTCTCCTCATGCTGCTTCTGGACTTCTTCATTGCTTGCAAGTACCTGTCTCAGCAAATCCTCAACATTAGATTTAGGCTCACCAATGGGTTGTCGCATTGCATTTACGGTTGTAAAGCCCGGTGGTTGGTTTGTTCTCAGTTGGCCTGAATCTTGATGGTCTTGATTGTTTCGCCAAGAGAAATTAGGGTGATTCCGCCATCCTGGATTATATGCGTTGGAGAACGGGTTGTTCCTGTTGTTGGCACCCACATAATTCACCTCGTCCGCTTCTTGCATTTCCATAACCTGCAAATTAGCACGAGCATTATTAGATGTCTGAGATGAGGTGCGTAATGCAGCCATTTCTTTTGTGAGAGTTTCCAATTGAGCACTAAGAGCGGTTATGCGTCAAGTTGATGATAGCCTCCTCCTCTTGCTGGTGTTCTTCTCTGGCCATTAGTTGCCATTGCTTCGAACAATTCCAAAGCATCTTCTGGAGTTTTGTTCATTATTGTACCCCCAGCAGCTGAGTCAATTGTTGATTGAAGTTGCTCCACCAACCCATCATAGAAGCTTTGGACCAGCATCCACTTAGGTATGTCGTGGTGGGGACATAACCTTTGCAATTCCTTGAATCTGTCCCATGCTTCATACATAGACTCATTGGGCAGTTGGCGAAATGAGGTGATATCATTCCTTATTTTTACAGTCCTACTCGGTGGGTAGTACTTGGACAAGAAATGCTTTCTGAGATCATCCCACGAGCTAACTGATTCACCGGGCAGCGAATATAACCACGATCTAGCTTTATCCCGAAGTGAGAATGGAAATAACCTCAACTTGATTGCTTCTGCGGAAACTCCATTGTACCTGAAAGTTGCACACAAATCTTCAAAACGTGTCAAGTGCCAATGTGGATCTTCATTAATCAAACCACCAAAATTAGAATTTTCAATCATATGAATAATAGATGGTTTAATCTCAAACGTGTCTGCTTGAATTTCTGGACGTAGGAATCCTGCATGATTTTGCGGAGTTGGTTGCGCATATTCCCGCATCGTCCTTCTTTGTGGCGGATCTACAACGTTTAGACGATTATTTGCGTTCGCCATTGATTTCTTTTGACCTCTTCTCAATATCCGAAAAGTTCGCTCAATCTTAAGGTCAAAGAGTAGCTCGTTTTCACTTCTACAGTGTCGCATACACCTGCGAAATGTAAACGGTGACTAAATTTAAGCACTTGATAAATGAAAAATATAACAAAATAAATTCCGGCACAATCCCCGGCAGCGGCGCCAAAAACTTGTTCGCAAAAACGCACACGCAAGTATACGGGTCGCACAAGTAATAAAGTAGTGAGTAAAAGTCGTTCCCACGGAGATTGTTCAGAATAGTTTGCCTATTATCAATCTAACAAGTCTTAATCTAGCCAGTGAAGATTTAATTGTTTAAAAGATTTGATTCAAGAATGAAAGTAATAACTAAATAAAAGCAAGTGTAGAATAAATCAATAGATGAGAAAAAACCTAGGACTATGAATCCCCTATCGTTCGTGAATCATCGGCACTCTCTCTTCCTCAATTCTCTCAGTTTCCCGTTTACTAACCACAATTCTTATTGTTCGTTAGACCTCTCTCGAGTTTGTAACGATGAATTATAGATTATCCGTAAACCTATATCTCTATAGCGATGCACGAACAACTATAATCCTTTTAAGTGCCAATTGTTATCTCGGTTACCTACGAGCGTATATCTCTATACCCCTCTGAGTTAATCTGATCTCTCAGACTTAACCTAGGTTATATTCTCCCTCTTCTAATCCTAAGTTCCTCTCTCGAGTCTACTAAAGGATAAGAAATCGAACAAATCGGCGATCAACCCAATATGCAAGCATTAAGCACAAGAGAATATAAGCAAACTAGAAACTTCACGAATTGATTCCGAAAAGAGTTTAGACAATCACTACACGAGTCGGTTCATCACCGTCCTAGATAAAAGATTTAGTTCAGCATCCTAGCAGACAAACGAAACAAGAAAATAAAAGAAAGGATAATCTCCATCGTCTTCTCCAATCTCTTCCTTAGCCGTCGTCTAGGTCGCCTCCCCTCTCTCAACTCATGTTTTTCAACCCTTTTATATCTAGGGTAAATCTTTCCCAAAATACCCAAAAGATTTGGAAATATTATAAAAAGATCTTCTCGTCTCGTGGCTGCACGAATTCCTCGTGTGGCTGCACAAAACTTCCTGTCCACAGCTTCCCTCTCGGCAACTCTACCATCTACCGTCTTGTCACTCCTCCTTTAAGATGTCTTCCTCGACATAGATTTCCCGTCGTATCAACCCCTTTTTCTGCAAAGAACCTCACAAGTGCAAAACATATCAAAACAAAACAACTAACCCGAAAATAACATGCAACTAACTATATATGCCAATAAATGTCGGATATCTATCATTAATTAGGCTCCTAAATGAGACATATAACTCTAATTTCTTAGAGTTAACAAGCTCTGCATGAGGGAGTGACTGGAGATGAAGCAGGAGAGCTTTGATTGCGAAACGGCCTTCATCATCATGAGTGCCCTCAGGACAGAACTGATGCGGCTCTCGATCCCACGCAGTTTGCCAGACCAGAACTTCACTCACTATCCTTCTCTCCCACGGGCAGTAGACGACACAGACAAGAACTGTGCGTAGTGGCCGTACAAAAATACATAAAAGGGTTGGGCGGGGGGGGGGGGGGGGGGCTTGCCATCGGCACATCACATCCAGAAAGCCTGGGACGAGAGACATTCAAGCAACGGCAGTTTCCGATCTACCTCTGGGAGGACAACCATTTCTTGCCAAACGAAATATCGTCGACCAGGACGACCATGGCATGCTTCCCAAAACATCCAAGAAGATGTTGATAATTCAAGTAGAAGTCTTCTTAGCATGTTCTTCGTTAACATTTTCGTCTGTTTCTACCTACCTTTTCATGTTTATATTATATATATATTTCATGTAATTCAAGAACCGCGGGGAAAGGAAATGTCCCTAGGAGCTTTGTGCGACAAAACTTTTGTATTCGTCCCAAGTTGCCAAGAAATATGAATTGAAAGTAAGCCGATCCTAGGGAATAGGCTGATCTTCCCCAAGAGCTCACATCGACCAAATAAACGGCTTGTTCAGGAAGACCATCTAATTCGCCAGAAAGGAGAGTTGTCTTGCGCCCCTAGGTATTCATATGACCCGCGACTCAAAATATTGCTCTTCTTGGGCTGTTTAAGACTTAGACCCGAAGCAACTCAATCGCCCGATGCAATGTCGTAAACTTCATGTCCTTCACAACATACAGCCATCTGAGACCCTACATGATGTGGAATAAGTAATTTCACAAAGGTGTCATACCGTGCCTCCTCTCCATGTTCATCAATGAAGTCAACGTAGTGCCGCCAACAATCCATTCTGAAACGGGAGCGGCCAGATTCCCAACCTGATCGAATCATTACGTGGAATAAAACACGGATGACTATGTCAGATACTTCAGTTTCAAGAGGGAGAATTCAGTGTAATTTACTCAAAAAGGAGAGAAGAATATAGTTCTGACCGAAGAAATCAATCCAGTTTTCCCACTCTGAAGAAGAGCCCCGGCAGCGTAACCCAAAGCATAGCAGTAAGTGGAGTCGAAGTTTGTTGGTAGACCACACCTTCCTTCATACCTGAGAAAATCAGAAGCAAATGAGGAATCCATTTGCACGACGACTTTAAAATGACTCGGCAAAATCAACAGGTTAGAAGGATATCAGACAAGCAGATACTACCCAAAGAAGTGGGACTGTCCTTTGAAGTTCCCTTTGTAAGTTCCTTCCTGTCTCCTCTTCTCAAGCTCCGTCTCCACCATTTGAATCAGCATTTTCTGTCTCTATCTTAGCCACCTACAAAAAGGTGGAACTAACAACAGTAAGAAACCACGCGTAAAATACTATAAGGGGCTGGACTTTCTCATTCATTCAAGGCCTGGGCCTCCTCTTCTTCTCTTACTAGTCCAACACTTCCCCGGAAATCTAACTGCTCCACTTGTTGACTGGCTTGTCCAACACTTTCTCGTAAATGAGACACCTCTCCTATTTGCTTCAGAGAATCATCTTCAGCATAATCACCATCAATTGGTCTGTGTACAACTGTACATCTTGCACCGAGGAACTTTTGGGCTGGTATAACCTTTCTAAGAGGATCAACCACTTGTTCTTCTTAACTTACATGAACCAGCTGCAACTTACCTTTTGTAAACTTTTTCCGCACAAAGTGAAAATCGATTCACACATAGATGTGGGGACCCTCTCCTCTGAAATTGTCACTGGTAACGTATATTTTATGCTTTTTTTGTTGGCGTTTAGTGATGCTATGTTCAGTCAGAGTCACATGGCCTCTATAATTTTACTCTCTTTCTATTTTCTCCTCTACCTGCTTTTTTTGTTGGCGTTTAGTGTCGATGTCGGAGTGACTAAATATTCATCTGTGAATATTTATTTGTTTTGCCTTCCTATTTTCTTTTATCTAATTCCCAAATTTTATTAAATCCAATCTTTTCTGGGTTTCAGAATTGAATTTTTTTTTATCTGGGTTGTGTTATGTTGGAGTTATGTTACTAAACGAGGATAGTTGAAAAACAATTCACGAAATAGCATAGACAATTTTGAAATTTTTGAAGTACAGTTTCGAAGTCGAATTTAATAAGTTTGATTTTGTTCAAAAAGATAAATTAATAATAGCCTTTTTCTTAAAGAAAAAAAAGTAAAAAAAAGGTACAGACAGCTAAAAGAACCGGCGAATTTCATTAATGATTCTGCTCTGAACTGGTGATGTAATTTCATACAAATCTATAAACAAAACTAAGACTTGCAATAGTGGGGGCAAAGTCTTCCCATCAATTCATTATCGCGATCATCAGTAGCTCCCTCCCGAGGGCGGCTTCTTATATGGATGCCATGAGTTTAGAGGAAACTTCCTGCAAGTTTTTATTGTGTATGACAAATATAATATGAATAAGCAGAAGGTGTTGGATGAAGCCAAAGTCTTCGGGTTGGCCGATTCAATATAATTAAACAAAGACTTGAGAAGCCAAAGTCTTCGTTATCATACGTATGAAATGACAACTCTAAGTGGAGTCTCTATTCGCTAATTCACTTTTTTGTTCCATTTTAATTAGTTATTTGATTTTTGCTTATTAATTGTTTCATTGGTAGGTAAGAAAGGTATAAATAATAGCTTTTTTTTGTTAAAGAAAAAGTAAAAAAAAAAAGGGACAGACAGCTAAAAGAAGACTCGCGAATTAAAAGTCTACCGCGTTATTTCCAGGTGAAGTGAAGGGACCCATCATCAAATTAAAAGTAAGGGACACCTGTTTGACATCGGAAGACTGAATAACTGGTCTCTATTTTTCCCCATTCCCCTGCTCCTCCTCCTCCTCATCATCCTTTTCTCCGTCATCCTCCTCCGCCGTCCCACGCAGCAGCAGCAGGAGGGGTTCCAACCCAGTTGTCTCGTGCGGTTCCCAACCAGTAGCTTCTTCATCAGCAATCCACATCCGTGTAAGTGGCATCCCATATCCCATACATAATGAACCAGGGGCTGCTTAGATTACGTCGTGACTCACTCTGCTGAAGCCTCCCTAAACGAGAAATTCATGTGAAATTTTGCTGCAGCTTTGGCCATGAAATGGATTATAATGATCGCTGTCGCGGCTGCATCAGTTGTGACAACTATTTCCATGAAGCGACGCATTAAAGGAAACCAAGGCGCATCAGCTGGTCACATCAACACCGGTAACTACGAAACTGCACATACTTGATCTCCGATTGATCTCAGGTTTTACGAAAGGAATTACGAAATTTTAATATTCATAAACCTTCTGTTCGCGGAGTAAAGGAAGCGTCGTGAGCAGATCAATAATGGAATCCGTGCGGAGCGAGGGCAGTGACAGAGATACCCCCACCTCCATCACATCTGAGTACGATGTTTTCCTGAGCTTCCGCGGACCCGATGCTCGTCACGGCATCGTTGACCACCTCTACCTGCGGATGACTGAGGCCGGTCTCCGCGTTTTCAAGGACGACGAGGAGATCCGTCGCGGCGAAGTAATTGGGGGAGAACTCGAGCGAGCGATCCGCGGTTCCAGGGTTTACGCCGTCGTCTTTTCCAGGAACTACGCGTCCAGCACGTGGTGCCTCAGGGAGCTCGACATGATGGTGGATCTCCACGGAGGTTCGAACGTCGGCAGGAAGATCATACTGCCGATTTTCTACGGGGCAGATCCGGCCGATGTAAAGCTGCGAACAGAGCTGTATCGAAAAGCGCTCGACGCACACAAGGATCGACATGACCACGACGTCGTGAAGAAATGGGAGGAAGCACTTAAGACGGTTGGCGGGATGAGCGGATGGGACTCCAAAGCCATCCAGGGGTAACCACCAGAGCCATGTTATTTTGCTCACTTTGGAAATAAATTTTCTAAAATATTATTCTGTCTTCATCGTCGTCTTGCAGCGAAGGCAGGTTCGTTCAATCAATAGTTCAGGACATTTTTGGGAAGCTGAGAATTAAAGACAAAAGTTTGCCTGATCATCTAACAGGGATCGATGATCGAGTATCCGACATGTTAAATCTGCTGGACTGCGACTCCTTGGGAGTAAGACTCGTGGTGCTTCATGGCATGGGAGGAATTGGGAAGACGACTCTTGCTAGCGTCGTCTTCAATAAATTATCTTCCCAGTTTGACGGTTCTAGTTTCATCTCGAACGTGCGTGAGTCGGCCATGGGTCATGGAGGCATTGCGAAGTTGCAGAACAAGTTATTGGGGGACATTCTCGGCGGCCAATATGCAAGATCGTGTAACTTTGACGATGGGTACGGCGAGATCATACAAAGGATTCAGGGCAAGAGGATGCTTTTGGTACTCGATGACGTGGATCGGTTATCTCAACTAGAGAAATTGGTCGGAAAAGACCCGAAAGACACGTTAGGAACAGGCAGTCGAGTCATAATCACGACTAGGGACAAAAGTATTTGCAATCGATTTGTTCGTCCTGGTTCCGAATTACTTCATTTTTATGAAATGGAGAAAATGGCTTACAACTATGCCCTTCAGCTCTTCAGCAGGCATGCCTTTGGCACCGATGAGCCTCCAGAAGATTATCTTTCTTTATCGAAACAGGTCGTTAATACCACGGGTAACCTTCCCTTGGCTTTGGAGGTGATTGGAGGACACTTGTGTTGTCAGAGCAAAGAGTCGTGGAAGAATGAGCTCGAAAAGCTGAAGAACGTTCCCGTAGAAGAGGTCTTTGAGATCTTGAAGGTAAGTTACAATGGGTTAGACTGGAGGGAGAAGGAAATTTTCCTCGATATTGCGTGTTTTCAGGAGGATGAGATGCCTCGGGAGTACGCGGATTTTTTCTGGGAAGCTCGCGATATGTATCCAAAAAGCGGAGTGAATGTACTCGTCAATAAATCATTGATAAAGATTGTTTCAAACGGTAAATTCTGGATTCACGATCAACTTCGAGACATGGGAAGAGAAATCATTCGGTCGGAAGGCGATGGAAGACCCGAAAGGCGTACCAGAATTTGGGATCCAGAGGACGCCTTAAAGATAGTGCTTCAGAAAAAGGTAATGAACTCGTTGAATTAAGTTTGCATTTAAAATATTACACTTTCTTTCCATGTGCATTACTATGGGATTAATGTCACTCTTCACCGAGGACAATATGATTATTAATGTTATTTAAGTTCTTTCGTTTATTAGGTCTCAAAGGAAATCATAGCAATGGTCTTGGACTTCGGAAGTATTACCGAAGAATATGAACTCTCTTACAAGAACTTTAGAGGATTATCTAATTTGTTGTATCTTCATCTACAAGGAAAGTATCAATTTATTAGGGATTTAGGAAGTATCCGGGAGACGTTACTGTGGCTTTCTTGGCGGAATTGTAATCAACTGTTGAAGCCCGACTTCTTTAAGATGAGCAACCTAGTTGTTCTCCGAATTCAAGGCAGATGGCCGGGTACTAAAAAGCTGGTACGAACTCCTCCTCCCCATCCTCCCATATGTCATGTGCTTGATCGTAAAATGTGCTGATAAATTATGCTGAACGGTGCATTTACAGATTATGCCTAATTTAAGGGTGCTAGAAATCTCCAACAGTGATATGATGACAACTCCTGATGTCTCTTGTTGCATAAAGTTGGAGATTATGGTTTTTGAGTATTTGAAAACCTTGGAAGAAATCCACCATTCGGTGGGTAAGTTGGAGAGTCTTACTTATATGAACATCTACTGCTGTAAGTCTTTGAGGAGTTTACCAAAAGAGCTCTGTAGTGCAAGAGCTTTACGGGAGCTAATTGTGACTCATTGCGACATGCTTCGGGAGATTCGAGGACTTCCAACCAGCCTGACGGTGTTGGATGCTTCGGGTTGCCCTCTCTTAGAAGGAATTCCGGAAGAGATCGGGGACCTAACAGCTTTAGAAGAATTGGACCTTTCAGAGAGTAACATTCGCTTCCTACCAGCAACGGTCAGCCAACTCACGAGCCTTAAGGACCTCAGGTTGACAAATTGTAAGATGCTTCAGGAGATTCGAGGACTTCCAACCAGCCTAACGGTTTTGAATGCTTCACGTTGCCCTCTCGAAGAAGGAATTCCGGAAGAGATCGGGGACCTAACAGCTTTAGAAGAATTGGACCTTTCAGAGAGTAACATTCGCTTCCTGCCAGCAACGGTCAGCCAACTCACGAGCCTTAAGGACCTCCACTTGACAAATTGTGAGATGCTTCAGGAAATTCGAGGACTTCCAACCAGCTTAACGGTGTTGGGTGCTTCGGGTTGCCCTCTCTTAGAAGGAATTCTGGAAGACATCGGGGACCTAACAGCTTTAGAAGAATTGAACCTTTCAAAGAGTAACATTCGCTTCCTGCCAGCAACGGTCAGCCAACTCACGAGCCTTAAGGACCTCTACTTGACAAATTGTAAGATGCTTCAGGAGATTCGAGGACTTCCAACCAGCCTAACGGTTTTGAATGCTTCACATTGCCCTCTCGAAGAAGGAATTCCGGAAGAGATCGGGGACCTAACAGCTTTAGAAGAATTGGACCTTTCAGAGAGTAACATTCGCTTCCTGCCAGCAACGGTCAGCCAACTCACGAGCCTTAAGGACCTCGACTTGACAAATTGTGAGATGCTTCAGGAGATTCGAGGACTTCCAACCAGCCTAACGGTGTTGGATGCTTCGGGTTGCCCTCTCTTAGAAGGAATTCCGGAAGAGATCGGGGACCTAACAGCTTTAGAAAAATTGGACCTTTCAGAGAGTAACATTCGCTTCCTGCCAGCAACGGTCAGCCAACTCACGAGCCTTAAGGACCTCGACTTGACAAATTGTGAGATGCTTCAGGAGATTCGAGGACTTCCAACCAGCCTAACGGTGTTGGATGCTTCGGGTTGCCCTCTCTTAGAAGGAATTCCGGAAGACATCGGGGACCTAACAGCTTTAGAAGAATTGGACCTTTCAGAGAGTAACATTCGCTTCCTGCCAGCAACGGTCAGCCAACTCACGAGCCTTAAGGACCTCGACTTGACAAATTGTAAGATGCTTCAGGAGATTCGAGGACTTCCAACCAGCCTAACGGTTTTGAATGCTTCACATTGCCCTCTCGAAGAAGGAATTCCGGAAGAGATCGGGGACCTAACAGCTTTAGAAGAATTGAACCTTTCAGAGAGTAACATTCGCTTCCTGCCAGCAACGATCAGCCAACTCACGAGCCTTAAGGAGCTCGACTTGACAAATTGTAAGATGCTTCAGGAGATTCGAGGACTTCCAACCAGCCTAACGGTTTTGAATGCTTCACATTGCCCTCTCGAAGAAGGAATTCCGGAAGAGATCGGGGACCTAACAGCTTTAGAAGAATTGGACCTTTCAGAGAGTAACATTCGCTTCCTGCCAGCAACGGTCAGCCAACTCACGAGCCTTAAGGACCTCAGGTTAGAAGAATGTGTGATGCTTCAGGAGCTTCCAAGACTTCCCACTAGCCTAATATGTTTGACATTTCCTTCGAAGTCGCTACGAGCATTCACAAATCTTGAAGTCCTTACGAACTTAACGGACTTAAGAGTCTATGATGAAGAGCTTCTTAGAAAAAAAAACTATGAAGGAGAGCCTCTGGAGATATCTGGGCTTGGGAGTTTGGACAAGCTGAAGAGCTTGATCTTGTGCCCAAGCAGAATGATTACATTTACCCGAGCTTCCGAGTTGGGCTCCCTTTCCAAGCTTGAGACTCTCGATTTGTTATATTCGGACATGGAGTCTGTTCTGGAGCTTCCTTTGTCTCTACGTAGGCTGACGCTCCGGCACACTGGGACAGCCATACCCTGGGAACATTACTCCAACTTGACGCTCTTGACGGAGTTGAATATTTCAACTTTGATATTGACAGAGATGGAGCTTGGTGGGCTCGATTCGTTACCCAGTCTTACAATGTTGTCTATTAATGAGTCCCCCAGTCTCCTCCGGGTGTCAAACATAGGGAGACTGAGGAGGGGGCTGAGGTTGCTTGAGTTCATAGAGTGTAGAGCGTTGGTGGAGATTCCAGGACTGGAACAACTGGAGATGTTGGAGGAGTTGAGATTTCACAATTGCCCTTCCATTTGTGGAATTCAGGATTTGTTGGGCTTGAAAAGATTGAAGAGAGTGGATATCTGCGGTTGCTCTTCATTGCTCCACGTGCCCCGTTTGATCGGCAAGTGTCACCTCTCGATTTTTTGCAATGACAACTTGCGGTCATTTGAGGGCCGTTATAGTGAGTACGTAGAGGTGAGGAGCAAAATTAAATTGGAAGATGATTCCGGGGAAGGAGGAGGTGGGAAACGAAGAAGAATTGTATAACAAGTTTCCATTTGTTTTTTTTGTTCTAATATTTTGGGAAAGTAATTTATGGGCCGTTATAGTGAGTATGAAGGAGAGAGCAGCAAAATTCAATTAGAAGATGATTATGGGGAATGAGGAGGTGGGAAACGAAGAAGATTTATATAACAAGTTTACTTTTTTTGTTTTGTGAATGAGGTGATTATTATTTGGGGGATTAAAAGGGAGGTTGGTTTATTTACAACCTTAGAGTTTTTGTCATTTACTATTCAAGGAAGAAACTCCTGTGAGAGATTCATCCAAACCCACTAATCACAAGAAGCACAAGATTTCAACGGGACAACTCGGCAAAAATTTGTAAACATGATTCTCAACAGTACGGAGTAAACAGATCACACATTCCTACATAGCCAACATAACTTTTTGAAAGTAGAACGTATTTCAGGAATTAAAATAGGATGTGTACATGAAAATGTCAAACTTTGATATTAATTTCCGGTGAATAAAACAAACAAATTATTGAGTTTGGATTACTTTAACTAATGCGTGCGTAGTCGATTCATTTCTTGTTTGTTTGAGATTCAACATTTTACTTCTTTGACCACGTCATATCCCCTAATTTTCTAATCTCCACACACACAAAAAAAATCAATTGAAAATTTTAAAATTGTAATATAACTGACATATTATTTATTTAAAATCTGATGATTGCATCAACTTCTATATAATTCCCTTTCTTTCCTCATTATCTCTTTCAGGGAAAATCAGTAAAGAAATACTTGGAGTGATTCATTCCTTTCTTCTATCATCATCGAGTTTGGACAGTCTGAACTGGTGATTTAATTTCATACAAATCTATAAACAAACTAAGACTTGCAATAGCGGGGGCAAACTCTTCCCATCAATTCATTATCGCGATCATCTGTAGCTCCCTCCCGAGGGCGGCTTATATGGATGCCATAAGTTTAGAGGAAACTTCCTGCAACTTTTTTTTGTGTATGACAAATATAATATGAATAAGCAGATGAAGCCAAATATAATTAAACAAAGACTTGATGAAGCCAAAATCTTCGTTATCATACGTATGAAATGACATCTCTAAGTGGAGTCTCTATTCGCTAATCGGCATGAAGTCCTTTTTGCACAAGTTCTTCGTCTCCGCGAAATCTGAGAATGGAAGAATGAACAAAATTTATTATTATTAAATAGAAGGAAAGAGGGGTCCATCTGAGTGTGAACTCGGGCTCAATTTGACAGTGCCCTGTTTAATTAATTAGTCATGTTCTACAAAGTAAGTGAAATAGATGTTGTAAGGATTGGGTTGGGGTTATGATAGACAAAATGGAACACAACTCCATCATCCCCCTCATCATCATCATCATCATACCGACTAGAAAAGAAGACTCAAAGTCTTCGTGTAGATTCATTAATTAGTCATGTTCCACGAAAACCGTGTTTTGAATGTCTTATGTTTAATTTTTTAAAACATATATAAATATAAATACGTTCTAGATCGTGTTCGTATTAAGACTTTGATTTCGTTTCTTGGTCGAGGGATGTCTGCCGTGCCTTGATATTCTGGTGGATCTCGGGTTTTACGAAAGGAATTAAGATAAATTAATAAAAAAAAGTAAGTGACAGACACAGACAGCGTTAAAGAAAAAGTAAAAAAAGTAAAGGGACAGACAGGTAAGTAATTGGAGGAACCATCATCAAATTAAAAGGAAGGGACAGTTGATTGACAACGGAAGACTCAATAACTGTTGTCTATTTTACTCAGTTACTCTGCTCACTCCTCCCTAAACGGGAAAATGATCCAGGGCAGTGACCGAGATACCCCCACCTCCATCACATCTGAGTACGATGTTTTCCTGAGTTTCCGTGGACCCGATGCTCAGGGAGCTCGACATGATGGTGGATCTCCACGGAGGCTCGAACGTCGGCAGGAAGATCATACTGCCGATTTTCTACGGGGCAGATCCGGCCGATGTAAAGCTGCAGACAGAGCTGTATCGGAAAGCGCTCGACGCACACAAGGATCGACGTGGCCACGACGTCGTGAATAAATGGGAGGAAGCGCTTAAGACGGTCGGCGGGATGAGCGGATGGGACTCCAAAGCCATCCCGGGGTAACCACCAGAGCCATGTTGTTTTGCTCACTTTGGAAATAAATTTTCTAAAATATTACTCTATTTTCATCGTCGTCTTGCAGCGAAGGCAGATTCGTCCAATCAATAGTTCAGGACATTTTTGGGAAGCTGAGAATTAAAGACAAAAGTTTGCCTGATCATCTAACAGGGATCGATGATCGAGTATCCGACATGTTAAATCAGCTGGACCCGACTCCTCGGGAGTAAGACTCATGGTGCTTCATGGCATGGGGGGAATTGGGAAGACGACCATTGCTCGCGTCATCTTCAATCAATTACATTCCCGATTCGAAGGCTCCAGTTTCCTATCCGATGTGCGTGAGACGTCCAAGGGTAATGGAGGCATTGAGAAATTGCAGAACAAGTTACTGGAGGACATTCTCGGTGGCCAAAATGCTAGATCTTATAACTACGACGGTGAGATGATACGAAGGATTCAGTGCAAGAGGGTTCTTCTGGTTCTCGATGACGTGGATAAGTTCTTTCAACTGGAAAAGCTGCTGATGAAAAATCCGGAAAACACGTTAGGAGCAGGCAGTCGAGTCATAATCACGACTAGGGATAAATGCATTTGCAAACAATTTGTTCGTCCTGGTTCCAAATTACTTCAATTTTACGAAATGGAGAAAATGGACGACAACCACGCCCTTTCAACTCTTCAGCAGGCATGCCTTTGGCACCAATGAGCCTCCAGAAGATTATCTTTCTTTATCGAAACAGGTCGTTGAGACCACCGGTAACCTTCCCTTGGCTTTGGTGGTGATTGGAAGACGCTTGGGTTGTGAGAGCAAAGATTCATGGAAGTCTGAGCTCAAAAAGCTGAAGAACGTTCCCCAAAAAGACGTCTTTGAGATCTTGACGGTAAGTTAGGGGTTAGACTGGAGGGAGAAAGAAATTTTCCTCGATATAGCCTGTTTTCAGGAAGAGATACATCCGAGGTATGTGGATTATCTCTGGGAAGCTCGCGAATTGCATCCGGAAAGCGGAATGAAGGTACACATCAACAAATCATTGATAAGGATTGATTCAGACGATCAATTCTGGATTCACGACCAGCTTCGAGACATGGAAAGAGAAATTATCCGATCGGAAAACCTCGGAAAGCCTGAAATGTGTAGTAGACTTTGGGATCCAAACTATGCCTTAAACATAGTGCTTCAGAAAAAGGTATGGAACTCGTTGAATTAAGTTTGCATTTAAAATATTACACTTTCTTTCCATGTGCATTACTATGGGATTGATGTCACTCTTCACCGAGAACTATATGATTATTAATGTTATTTAAATTTTTTCATTTATTAGGTCTTGGAGGAAATCATAGCAATGATCTTGGACAAGTATTATTGAAGAATACGAACTCTCTAACAAGAACTTTAGAGGATTATCTAATTTGTTGTATCTTCATCTAGAAGGAAAGTATCAATTTATTGGAGATTTAGGAAGTATCCGGAAGACGTTATTGTGGCTTTCTTGGCGGAATTGTAATCAACTGTTGAAGCCCGACTTCTACAAGATGAGCAACCTAGTTGTTCTCCTAATTGAAGGTGAATGGCAGGGTGTTAAAAAGCTGGTATGAACTCCTCCTCCCCATCCTCCTATATGTCATGTGCTTGATTGTAAAATGTGTTGATAAATTATGGTGCACGATGCATTTACAGATTAAGCCTAATTTAAGGGTGCTCGCAGCCTGCGGCAGTGATATGACGTCGACACCTGATGTCTCTTGTTGCATAAAGTTGGAGATGATGGTTTTCGAGTGTTTGAAGAACTTGGAAGAAATCCACCATTCGGTGGGTAAGTTGGAGTGTCTTACTTATATGAAAATCTCCTGGTGTAAGTCTTTGAGGAGTTTACCAGAAGAGCTCTGTAGTGCAAGAGCTTTACGGGACCTAATTGTGACTCATTGCGACATGCTTCGGGAGATTCGAGGACTTCCAACAAGCCTGACGGTGTTGAATGCTTCAGGTTGTCCTCTCGAAGAAGGAATTCCGGAAGATATCGGGAACCTATCAGCTTTAGAAAAATTGAACCTTTCATGGAGTAAGATTCGCTTCCTGCCAGCAACGATCAGCCAAGTCACGAGCCTTAAGGACCTCCGTTTGAGATATTGCCAGGTACTTTAGGAGATTCGAGGACTTCCAACCAGCCTAACGGTGTTGGATGCTTCGGTTTGCCCTCTCGAGGAAGGAATTCCGGAAGAGATCGGGGACCTAACAGCTTTAGAAGAATTGGACCTTTCGTGGAGTAAGATTCGCTTCCTGCTAGCAACGGTCACCCAACTCACGAGCCTTAAGGACCTCAGTTTGACAAATTGTGAGATGCTTCGGGAGATTCGAGGACTTCCTACCAGCCTAACGGTTTTGAATGCTTCGAATTGTTCTCTCGAAGAAGGAATTCCGGAAGTTTGAGACAATGTGAGATGCTTCGGGATATTCGAGGACTTCCAACCAGCCTAACGGTGTTGAATGCTTCGAAGTGTCCTCTCGAAGAAGGAATTCCGGAAGTAATCGGGAACCTATCAGCTTTAGAAAAATTGGACCTTTCAGGGAGTAAGATTCGATTCCTGCCAGCAACGATCAGCCAACTCACGAGCCTTAAGGACCTCAATTTGACTGATTGTGACATGCTTCAGGAGCTTCCAAGACTTCCTACTAGTCTAGAAGAGTTTTCATTTTCATGGAACAAGGTGGAATTCTCTGAAAAAATAAGTTGTACAAAAGAGGAAGTAAAGAGAGTTATTACATTTGGAGGAGCTTTGAAGTTGGGGTTCCTTTCCAGGCTCAAGACTCTCGGTTTGAGTTTTCCAGACATGGCTTCCCGGGGGACACATGTGAAGATAAGAAATTTTACATTGACAAAGATGGGACTTGGTGGGCTCGATTCGTTACCCTGTCTTACGGAGTTGTCTATTGTTGCATCCCATAGTCTTCTCCAGTTTTCAAACATAGGGATATTGAGAGGGCTGAGGTTGCTTAGGTTCAATTCGTGTAGAGCGTTGGTGGAGATTCCAGGACTCGAACAATTGGAGATGTTGAAGGAGTTGGAGTTTGGCCTTTGCGATTCCATTTGTGGAATTCAGGATTTGTTGGGCTTGAAAAGATTGAAAATAGTGAATATCTGGTTTTGCTCCTCGTTGCTCCGCGTGCCCCGTTTGATCGATGAGTGTCAGCTCTGGATTTATGGCTGTGACAACTTGTGGCCGTTTGTGGGCCGTTATAGTGAGTATGAAGGAGAGAGCGGCAAAATTCAATTGGAAGATGATTCCGGGGAAGGAGGAGGTGGGAAACGAAGAAGAATTGTATAACAAGTTTCCATTTTTTTTATAATATTTTGGGAAATCATTTATGGGCCGTTATAGTGAGTATGAAGGAGAGAGCAGCAAAATTCAATTAGAAGATGATTATGGGGAATGAGGAGGTGGGCAACGAAGAAGATTTATATAACAAGTTTACTTTTTTGTTTTGTGAATGAGGTGATTATTATTTGGGGGATTAAAAGGGAGGTTGGTTTTTACATCCTTAGAGTTTTTGTCATTTATAATCAGAAAGAAAAAAAGGAATAAGATGTAAATTTGTTGCAATTAAATTTAGTATGTACTAAAATTTAGTATTGATTACATTTTAAAAAAAAAGAAAAGAAAAGAAAAGTGGATGAGGGATGGATTCTAAATAGTAGTAATAAATAGGTGTTAATAAGGATAACAATGTCAGGTATATTACCCCTTAGACACTCGATATAAACCACGTGACAAATCATGTCACCACTGATCGTTGCTTTGCCTGTCCAAAACTCTCACACATTCCTGCAAGGAAGAAACTCCTGTGAGAGATTCATCCAAATCCACTATTCACAAGAAGCACAAAACTCAACACCGGAGTCTCCATAGGCTAAATCATTCTCATAGAGATCCAAATTTCCGTCATAACCGACCCCAGATGCTGCGGCATACGATGAAGGTGGCCCAATCACGCCAATGCCGACATTATTTTTCTGATAACTCCCAGGATAACGTTCGTCTATGCTCCCAGAATTAGAATTTCCACCACTAAGCTTGCTTCCGTTAACAAATCAGTCGCTCAAGCTAGAAGAGGAAGCCCAGAGATTTCCAATACTGTCATAAGGATCCATCCATGAATTATCATTTCTGGATCCACTGAGAGTACCAGAATTTGCAGAGAAGCCGAAGCTACCATTTCCCCACAGGCTCCCTCTAGCCAGACTCAGTAATGGATTACCTCTGAGATGACCAATTGGACCATTGTTGGCAGGCCTCCCTAAAATTCCACTATACAGAGGACTGGACTCGTTTACATAACCAAGGTTGGGGTTGAAGTTTGGGCTCAGTCCATAGCTTGAATTCGAGTTCGGCTCTCCCTTCTCATAAAGAGGGGGGAATCGACCCAGGACTAACTCTACCATCCACTCTACCTCCATAGTTGCCGACTGGGGATGAAGCATAACCGCCCTGATTGAGGAAGCTGCTAACACTACTCAGACCAGGACTATAACTACCTAAGGGGCTCCGATTGGACCATGGAGACATCTCTTTGGGGACTGCTCGCTTGACCTCTACCATTTTACCATTAAGCTCGTGGAATGTCTTGTAAAGAGCTCTCTCTGTCCACTGCATCCTCTGTATCAAAAGTGATAAATCCAAAACCTCTAGGTCTTTGAGTGTTGTGATCATACATCACGACGACATCCATAATCAATCCAAACTGATCAAAGTACTTCTTGAAGTCGCTCTCAGTAATTGTCGAAGGTAATCCTCCAACAAAGATCTTCTTTGTTCTGGCCAGGAGAGAAGCTGTTGCCTCTTGGGTTTCTTGAAATATTGTTTTGGTCATCCCTAGGGACCCGATGCTCGCTACGGCACCGTTGACCACCTCTACGAGTACAATTGGTTGTTTTCCATGCAAAGAACCGACTGTACCAAATACGATTCGATATATTATAACATAATTAACGGTGAAATTTCAACTCTTTTTATTCAACAATTAGATTAGTGGAGGGGCTGGGGTAGCAATCAGTGCTCCTCTATGGTATTGTCGAAAGGGTTCGATGAGTGCATCCAGAGGTTCCCCAATTCGAGATCGCGTGGCTTTCTTGAGCGAAGGATCTGAGAAACAAAAGACAACCACCCAACTCCTCGATGCGAACACAAGACTATTGGACTTCTGTCGGATCGCCAAAAGCGGTTCTAGAGACAGGCTATAGTGGTAGAGGTGGCCGACCCAGGCATCACTGGGTGGACACGTAAAAGGCGAGAATCGCCGTCCCAGACCCGGTCTCGCCGAAGAATGTGCCAAATATTGCCTCTTTTTCCACCATGTTTTTTTTCCACCAACTATGTTCTAATCTCACTTGATTGTTCAGAACCTATAAAAAAAAGGAAAATATTGAGATAGAAGGAATTTAATGGGAAACATTCTCATATCTTAGCAAGTTTCCTTTGACTTGAATTAGAAGAGAAAGAGTTAAAACTATGATATATAAGAAATGCATATTAAAAGTATTACTATCGTAAAGTTTAATGTATTTTTAATTTTATAGTGATTTTCTCGTGGTAAAAAAGGAAATTGTATTTGGTAACATGCATTTATCAACAAGAACTTAACAAAATAAAAAGAATGTTATTTAAACAAATAAGTATAAAAAGAATGTTTCCTTATAGATATTTGGGATTTACTCAAATTAATACCAAATCAACGAAGTCTCTGTTAGTGTGTGCATGTATATGCCAAGACACTTTAATGTATTTGTGGATAAATAATTAATAAAGGCTAGTATTTATCATTGATTATTTTACTTTTCTGCACGTAAAATTAATCTGAAATCGTCCGTGATCGGACAGATGTTTAGAGGGGACATGGACATCTAGATCATCGCTAAGTATAGCTGAGGTCGAGATAGACCAAGGGATAGTGATCCATGTTATACTTAGGGGTACCCTAAGATTAGGAATACTGGACACGACCCGATTAAGAGGATACCACATATTGAACATCATTGGTCAATCCTCTTTATGGACGAGTGTAACTGATCTTATGACTTGAGACCTTCATTTATTCTATGCGTGGAGTTTGCGCACTTTGACGTCGTTAAAAGCAGTCTTTAACCGGATTGTGAGTGATACGATTGTTGGGTGTGTGACAAAGCGTAGAGAGAATAGTGTTGAGTCAATATAGGATTCATCGCTCTCTTGGATTAGAGAGTTGACATCTAGGCCACTTGATAGAAGTATTAGTGACTCTAAAATCCATGGCCATGGGAGGAATGTTTTACATTCAAGAGAGTTTATTATATCTTGGTAATCAAGTAAAACATTTAATTCGGTGATGATGTATTTTGCGCCGAATTAATTGGGATGTCGGTTAGATGAAGAGATTGAATTATATGGTAATCGGTTCATAGTGGTTTATGTTTTATGATCATTATCCTAACACGTTGGGTGACTGAAAACTATTGCTAGACGGTTACCTTAGTTTGTGTATGGATATACATTACCTTCGTGTATAGTACCTAGAGGGTCACACGCATAGCACGTCGACACGAACATTGTATTTTAATTATTTAGTGGATACTAAATTAATGATTTTATTATTTCAGAATTAGAATTAATTGGATTATTAATTTATTCTGAAATATCGGAAGCAAATAAATTGACCAAAATCGAATATGAATTTATTCGGGTCAATTTATAAAGGATATATATATATATATTTAAAATTTTATTTATTTATTTAAATGTTATATCCAATATATAGTTTATTTAATTAAATCATTTTAATGCATGTGTCGTTGGAAGCTTTTTAATTTCCTCATGTCCACATCACTTGCATTAAATAGTCTTAATATTATTATTAAAAACTATTATTATTATTTTACGTAACGAATCTTTTCCCATTAGTTTTGTCCATTAAATTTTTCTTCCGTTACACTAAGACGGTTGATTAGAGGAAACGTAAATTTTTATGGCAAGATTTTTAGTGGGATGAATTAAGGGAAAAAGGGATTATGTTTTTTCTCTGAGGGTCAGTCGTTAGAGTTTTTGTGAGTTTGGAAACAAATCTCTGTGGCTTTAGAAATCAGAGAGTAAGATTTGTGAAAAGGAGAGAAATTCTTTTTGCTTTCGAAGAGTTCTCAGACGGATCCAAGAGGCTAGCACCTACCGGATCGTCGAGAGGTTCGTAATCGTGTGCGCGTGGATACTGCTAGAGGAGTCACACGTGGGGCTCTAGCTTATTCACGACTGTATTCTAATTCACTGAAATTTCAAGGAAGAAACTCCTGTGAGAGGAACGACATAAAGGAAAATACATTGGCCTCGTAAATATTTTCTTTTTTCTTTTCCCAAAACAGCATTCAAAATTATGCTTCCAAAGTTTATGAACACATTTCTAATTTTATCGCAATAAATAGAGAGAGCTGGAGCGAGCGATCTGCGGCTCCAGGGTTTACATCGTCGTCTTCTCCAGGAACTACGCATCCAGCGCGTGGTGCCACAGGGAGCTCGACATGATGGTGGATCTCCACGGAGGCTCGAACGTCGGCAAGAAGATCATACTGCCAATTTTCTACGGGGCAGATCCAGTCGACGTAAAGCTGCGAACAGAGCTGTATCGGGAAACGCTCGACTCACACAAGGATCGATACAGGCAGGACGTAGTGAAGAAATGGGAGGAAGCACTTAAGACGGTCAGCAGGATCAGCGGATGGGACTCCAAAGCCATCCAGGGGTAACCACCAGAGCCTTGTTATTTTTATCACTTTCTCTTTTGAATCATTTCTTTTTTTCTTTGGAAATAAATATTTTAAAATACTGAACTTTTTTTCGAAATAAACGTATTGGAATCTCAGTAGGAAGATGGCGATGACTATGGCGACTGAATTTCATGCAATTACTCCATTTTTATTGTCGTCGTGCAGGGAAGGCAGATTCGTCCGATTAATAGTTCAAGATATTGTTGTGAAGCTAAGAATCAAGGATCAAAGTTTGCCTGATCATCTTACATGTATCGATGATCGAGTATTCGACATGTTAATGCTGCTGGACTGCGACTCCTCGGGAGTAAGACTCGTGGTGCTTCATGGCATGGGAGGAATTGGGAAGACGACCCTTGCTCGTGTCGTCTTCAATAATTTATCTTCCCAGTTTGAAGGGTCTAGTTTCATTTCGAACGTGCGTGAGTCGGCCACGCGTCATGGAGGCATTGCGAAGTTGCAGAACAAGTTATCGGGGGACATTTTTGGTGGCCAATACGCGAGATCGTGTAACTTTGACGATGGGTGCGGCGAGCTGATACAAAGGATTCAGGGCAAGAGGATGCTTCTGGTTCTCGATGACATGGATCGGTTTTCTCAACTAGAGAAATTGGTGGGAAAAGACCCGAAAGACACGTAAGGAACATGCAGTCGAGTCATAATCACGACTAGGGATAAAAGCGTTTGCAATCGATTTGTTCGTCCTGGTTCCGAATTACTTCATTTTTATGAAATGGATAAAATGAGAGACAACCACGCCCTTCAGCTCTTCAGCAGGCATGCTTTTGGCACATATGAGCCTTTAGAAGATTATCTTTGTTTATCAAAACGGGTAGTTGAGACCACAGGTAACCTTCCCTTGGCTTTGGAGGTGATTGGACGACACTTTTGTTGTCAGTGCAAAGATTCGTGGAAGTATGAGCTCGGAAAGCTGAATAACGTTCCCCTAGAAGAAGTCTTTGAGATCTTGAAGGTAAGTTACGATGGGTTAGACTGGAGGGAGAAGGAAATTTTCCTCGATATTGCGTGTTTTTAGGAGGATGAGATGCCTTGGAAGTATGCGGATTATCTCTGGGAAGCTCGCGATTTGTATCCAAAAAGCGGAGTGAAGGTACTCATCAATAAATCATTAATAAAGAATGATTCAAACGGTAAATTCTGGATTCACGATCAACTTCGAGACATGGGAAGAGAAATCATTTGGTCGGAAGGCGATGGAAGACCCGAAAGGCGTACTAGACTTTGGGATCCAGAGGACGCCTTAAAGATAGTGCTTCAAAAACAGGTAATGAGCTATTTAAGTTGGTCGATTTCATTTTGTGATGAAGGAATGGTTCATAATTCTATTATATTAAGAGAATTTTTTCATTTACATCAAAATATTACTATTCATCGAGCACAATGTAATTATGATTGCTGGTCTACTTTTTTCGTTTATAAGGTCTCGAAGAAAATCATAGCAATGACCTTGGAGAGGAGAACCCATGAAGCACACCAATTCTCTTATGAGAACTTCACTGGATGATAATTTGTTGTTTCTTTATCTAACTAGGACGAAACTTATTGGAGAATTTGGAAATCTCCGGGAGAGCTTATTGTGGCTTACTTGGTGGGGTTGCAATAAAAAGTTGAATCCCGACATCTTGAAGATGAGAAGCTTAGTTGTTCTCAGAATCGGTGATATCCATGGTGGATGGAGGGATGGTGAATAGCTGGTATGAAATCCTCTCCTCCTATATGTCATGTGTTTGGTAGGTAAATGTGTAAAACGCTCTTCTTCTTGTCATAATTTGTGGTGCATGTATTTACAGATGATGCCTAACTTAAGGGTGCTGGACTTCTGGCATAGCGACATGACTACGTCACCCGACCTCTCTTGTTGCTTAAAATTGGAGATTATGGTTTTTATTAATTGCTTCAAGTTGAAAGAAATCCACCATTCGGTGGGTAACTTGGAGAGTCTTACTTATATGAACATCTCCCATTGTCCCTCTTTGAGGAGTTTGCCAGAGGAGCTGTGTTACGCAAGAGCTTTATGGGAGCTAATTGTGACTCGCAGCAAGATTGAAGAAGTACCGGTATCAATTGGGAGGTTCGAATCCTTGAGGACAGTTGACTTACGACGTAACAAGCTCAGAAGATTACCCGCCTCGATGTGATCTGACGAACGTACAAGTGTTGCACGTTGATGAAAACCCTCTCGACGAAGGAATTCCGGAAGAAATCGGGACACTATCGGCTTTAGAAGTATTGAACCTTTCGAGGAGCAAGATTCGCTTCCTGCCAGCAACATTTAGTTAACTCACGAGCCTCTAGTCCCTCAGATTGAATGGTTGCAACATGCTTCAGGAGGTTCGAGGACTTCCAACCAGCCTAACATACTTTGCATTTTCCTTAAAGACGGTGGGACTCTTTGAAGAAATAAGTTGTAGAAAAGGGTATGCAGAGAGAATTATTAAATTTAGTGGAGCTTATGAGTTCGGCTCCCTTTCCAGGCTCAAGACTCTCAGTTTGAGTTTTCCAGGTATGCATACATATCTGAATATAAGAGATTTTACATTGACAGAGATGGAGCTTGGTTGGCTCGATTCGTTATCATCCAGTCTTACTAAATTGTCTATAAAGGTGTCCGATAGTCTCATCCGGGTGTCAAACATAGGGAGATTGAGGGGGCCGAGGTCACTTAGGTTAACTAAGTGTACAACGTTGGTGGAGATTCCAGGACTGGAACAATTGGAGCTGTTGGAGGAGTTGGAGTTTAGCCAGTGCCACTCTATTCGCGGAATTCAGGATTTGTTGTGATTGAGAAGATTGAAGCGTGTTGAAATCTGGGATTGCTCCTCGTGGGTCCATGTGCCTCGTGTGATCAACGAGTGTGACCTATCTGTTACACGATATCCCAATTTGTGGTAATTTTGGGGAATATACCGTCTGTAAGAAGGAGAGAGCAAATTCAAACAGAGACGTTTCCTGGGGATGAAGGTGAGCAATGGATTTGTAATTTGACAATTCTTGGTGACCATATGGATGGATGGATGGATGATCTTCCTTCATTTTGTTTTTGTTAATTATAAAGAAATGCTATTGGGGAATCAATTGATTGGCATTCTGGGGAGGTGAAGCCAGAAGGATGAATTCAGGGACTGAACTAAGTCCATCAATTGACTCTTTGCCCACTGCAAGTTCAACTCAGAATTGGGCTGACTCCATGGAGCACCAAAATGATGTTTATCTTTTGGGATCCATCCACCCCGGGCATCAGCAGCAAATTTTTGAGTTGTTTGAAGTGCCTTCTCCGTCGCTGGATTTACTGCAGTGATCTGAATTAAGAGAAACTTGGTTCGGACCCCAAAAAACGGATGGTATGTGCAAGGAACCTCTGAAGAATTACCTGCAGATATGCCGGGTATGCATCGATGATACTCTTGTCGTTTATAATCCTGCAGTTTTAAGAATCAAGCCTGCGGATCGAGAAGGAAAACAAAGTCTAACAAGAGAGTTAGTTGACTAAAATATTTTATAATCTTATATGCACATTTTGAGAAATAAAATAAAAGAGAGCGGGCAGACAAAAAGGTTCAAATTTTACGGCATGAAAATGGTCATAGAGAGACATACAGTTCCATAGTAAATACAAGATACAAATATGCAGACAATGGCCACGGCATATCATTAGACAACTTATCCGCCCCATAATCCACCATAAGTTTTCCAGAAAAACCCAGGATTTACCGCGGCTAGAGCAAGATTCTTCACTTCGGCACTGCCCCTGTAGGTGCCCGTGTAACCACCGAAAAAATAACCTGCTTGTCTGTATCCACAGACATCTGCTGCGGGCATAAAAAAAGGGGCCTTATTCCTTTGTACGAATTGAAGGGGACTCTTTCCCCCTTGATCGGTCTTCTTCCTCGCTCTCCTATTTTCGGAACACCTCCAGATATTTGATTGCCTCTGCCATTGCATAGATCATCAGTTTCCTGACCCGTCAAATCTCAGCAACCATCATTTTGGGACCTCAGGAGAAAACTACTATTCCCAGAGGCCACATTCCTAGCAACACTACAACATGGATGAAGTTTATAAACACTGGCTTTCGGATCCTACAATTGTGACAAGATGTTGATCGAACCAATATAACAGAACAGCCATCGCACTAGGGTCTCCATAATAGAAAATGTTCAGTGGTGCTGACACGATCCATAAATCATTATCAGGGTATTGTTCCTAGGAAGTAACTCTACAAGGAGGAAATGCATCTGGTAACTCTTCTTGCTAAGGTAAATATGGAAATATCCTCTGGCGAAAACAAATAAACTTCCAGATATTGCATCGCAACAGGGTCACAGCATATAATCACAAGTAGAGGAGGTTACGAATAACAAACCTCTAATTTGTCCTCCTTTGCTCTGTGGTTATTGGGAAGCTTCCGGAACTCTTCGGCCAATCGAATGCACTCGCCGACATTTTCAGCAGAGACAAAATCCATGGCTACCTTGATGCATGACTACAACAGAAAAAAAAAGGACTAGTTTAAATGTACTAGATAATGCACAGAAGATTCTGATGAGCTGAATGGAGGTCGAGCAAATTTCACTCAATGGGTCCTAAAGGGATACCCCTGGTGGTAAAGACATTGAGGATTTAGTGATAGATGTACTACATAGAATATACCACAGTGTACGTGAAGGCAATCTTGATGTATTTTAGACACTATTTTGACTAATCTAGGAACTCCGTTTCTACCAACAAAAAAACCAGACACCGAGGATTCTCCTAGGAGATCCTAAGTTCAAATCTCAACAGTCGTGCCCTGAGGTACTTGCCAAAACCTAACTTTGATGGGTCTAATTTACCCGATCGTCGTGGATTATAAGTCTTGCAACGGCTCTAAGGGAGCGTACTAGGTCCCAGTCAAACAAAGCTTTTCCACAAGCCAAGAAACCTCTTAGTTATATAAAAAAATTAAATTACAATGATTACTTGGCATTCCATATGATGCTTTCAGATTTAGTTTCATTCAAAACTCAGTTCCATGCTTGTGTTATGCCTTACGCAGCAGATATAGTACCGTCACAGATGACCATCCATTATATTGACATAAATAGTGCACTCTTATTGATGGAGTGTGCTTTCAATCATCTGCAGATCAGCTCAGACAAATATAACGTGTATTTAATGATGCTTCCTCCATAATGCATAAGGGCATCTTTGGTTTAGTTAAATTTTTTCGGGTAAATGTTGTAAAAATTTTAAATCATGCAAGATAAATTGTTTCCGGGTAGTGTCTTCAACGATGTTTGAGACCACAGATGTAGAATTCAATCACTTATGTTAAGACATTATTAACGTTGTGATTAAGGATCGAACGTGATTAAAACAAAGAATCCATGTAAGCAACTCTACATAAGTATTGTTGTTAATTAAATCGTTCTCTTCACTGCAAATAACTCTTTTCAAAAGCCACTTTGAGAGGCAATACATGTGTAAGGCACACATCATCTTTAGCGGTGAGTTAGGTGCTCCCAATAGCTTAGGGGAAGTGTTTAATGTTTAGGGTTTAGGATTTTGTCGCCTATGGCAGCATCATTTCCAACAGCAGCCAACCATTTATAGAGGCTGAATCATTTCCATTAGTTGACCAGCATTCCAACAACAATCCTCCACACATTTTCATAAGCACAATCCTCCATTCAGGCAAGCGCTAATGCTGGCACCAAAAGTATGTGGCGCCTTTGCTCTGTTTGGTTACCCGATAGTCAAAGGTAGTCAAACCTTTCATGTGTTTTCGACACATCTCCTTCAATCTCCACATCGGTGTCGGTATGGGCTCCGAGGTTGCAAAACACTCCCACCAAAACATCAGTAAGTTGCAAACTCGGCACATTTATTTCATGCTAAGACTACTACAGGTCGTAAATAAAATCCTTTAACATATACAATCCACATGGCCGTATGGAAAAGGGATGGCAGAAAAAAATAGATTGATCCAATTGGAAATTACTTTCTCAAAAGCTCACAATCAGGCTCAGGGAAGAGCAATCCGGCGAGAGGAGGGGTCCGATGGGGAGGAGGAGTCAAGGGTATGTCTTCTATTAGGGTTCTAATAACAAAGAGGGGGGCACCTGGGTGGCCCTTGGCGCCTCAACGCCTTAAGAAAAAGCGCGCGCCCCGGGTACGCCTTATTGATGGCGCACGCCCGGGGGGATTAGGGCGCCTCGTTCGCGCCCCGCTGCCCTAGGCACACCCCAAACGCGCCTTAACTAACACAACATCAAGGTTTGGATCTCTTCTATGAGCCTTGAGAGAACTTCTGACACCACCAAGCCATTTCGATAGCTTGTGGTTGAAAGATTTTAGAAATAACTTGTGGATAATTGCGATAAGATAACCTTCACATTGGCAATAAAACACCAGTTAATTGAAAAGCGTATTTAAAATTTACTACGATATTGTTTTTCGTAACTCAAACCTATTACTACCCAGCCACAAAACAAGCAACTTTTTCATTGTGACAAAGTTTAGCTGTCACGTCTTACTCCTAGGTGATGTCGGTACAAGTATAATAATATCCAAAGCTACACATAATCTGAAAGCTCTTCAGTCTGTTTCATTCCAATTGCCTAACAAGCAAGCATCTACTGCACAAAGCTTTTCCGACCAGTAGAGAATCATGATCTCTATATATGTGTGTGTGTAATCTTTCTCTAACTGGACAAAATATTATTTTCAGGACTTGAAAATGGAACAACTTTTGTCATGCCCTAGGCTAGTAGTATTCATATGCATGTATATGGGGGCTCGTGGATATTAAAGACCCAAAACTGATATTCATCAGTTAGATACGGAGGTAAACATAATTGTTAAAAAATAATAATTTTATAAGAAAGATGGTAGAACTTGTCATAAATGCAAAGATGATATTTTCTTATCCCTTTGAGAAATAGACTACTATCCAAATATTTGAATTGGTATGATTAAGTAAACATGCATTTGTCAAATATATATCCACAATAATCAAAACCAATCCGCATTGAAAATGCCCTTTTGTAATTTTCCAGATTGAGCAGCATGCTACCTTTAACACCTAATAGTTCATAATGAAAAAGGGTGGCATTTCTCCTTGTTACTAAAGGCATATTGTTGGCTTCGTAATGTAGAACTTCAGGGAATGAGAAGTTCCATAAAATAGTGGATTAGAAACCATACTTGATAAGTGTATTGAGTCCATCTCAAAGTAAATATATAAATTCTTTCTTTATCATAAGTGGATAAGCAAACATAATCACCTTCTTATTACGGACTTGATGAGGACAGCCAGCAGGGATAAATACAGCATCGCCTAGCTTCTGGATAAATGTCCATGGCTCTATTCCTGTCATAAAATGATGAAAACTCTTGCTTCAATTGGTTATCGTTGTTGAAATTAAAGAATCTAAACAATGATAGTCCATGCAATTTCCGAAACTAATGGTTCCCTTTGCTTATAGGAAATAAGATAAACTATGGGATAGACAAGTGAACTGAGGCCTCAAACTGACACGTCTGTCATTTATTTCAGGGGTTCGTTGCATCTACAGGCACCAGAGACAGTAAATTGAAGATGTTACTTGGAGATAATGGCTGCGTTGATCATTGTGAAAATGGTATCTTGTATTCCTTTGATGCCACAAGGTGCATGTCAAGTGAGTGATCGCTGCATCATCCTTGAAGGAGATAATCGAATTTGTGCTCCTGAAGTGAGTTGATTTTTTTCCTTCTTTTTTTTTTGAAGTTTGTCCTCCCTCTTCTATATTGTTAATTAGCAGTCTGCAAATGGAAGTTAACATAACCGAGCAGGCTATTACTGAATTTGAAACCTATCATGAATCTTCATTATACAGAGAAAACAGTTAGAGATGCAAAGTACTGGTTTGAAGAAACAATGCTCTAATTCATATGCTGCGACAGAAGAAAAAAAAAATTTCCACATTTCATAATCTAGCCTACTCTTTTTTCCAGGGATTAGCTGATCGAGTGTGTCTTGGTCTTCTTCCGTCCAGTGAGGGCAGCTGGGCGACTGCTGTCAAGGCATTGAGGTAATCCTTCCTGTGAAATGTTTCATGTTCTTTTTTCTTCCGTCAAAAAGATGGAATACCTTACTCTACCTTGCCCTATCCACAACTCTTCTGAACTCTTTGAAGTGTTAAGAAAGACTTGTGTGTCTGGGCCATTTCTTTATCCTAGAAGACTATGAAATGATCCGGTCTCCTACAATAAATGTCGGGGAGAATTAAACTTTCCCCGCTTGCAGCCCCTTGTGACTTCCTGATTTAGGTGCCGACCTCCAATATTTCTATTTCTGGGGTCTGTATGAAATTGTTAGCTGATTAATGGTGGTAAAAAGGTCAGTAGAGCAGAAGCCTGTATAAATGATCTATTGAAGTGACTTCACTTCGATTGTATAGCGGACATACACTTGTAGATGTTCATATGAAATGAAAGTGAACAGCATGGTTTAGAAAGTTTTTGTAATTTTATGAAACAACACATTTGTGTCTAGACTAAATAAAAAGCACTTCAATGACTGAACCTTCTTCGCCATATCCGCACCTTATATTCGATTGGGAGTACCATGCTACTTTTAAGTGGTCTAGCCCTCCTGGCATAGTAGTTAAGAATATGTGTGTGATGGATTGATGCAGGAAGGATGGTGGTGTGCTACATGTGCATGGAAACGCTAAAGACTCGGTGGAGACCTCGTGGATCGAGCATGTCACAACTTCCATTGATGCAATTGCTAGATCTGAGGGTATTCATTTCACTTCCTGGTTCTGCAATTTTTCTCGGGTAAGCAGATATGCTCGATGATTGGGGTTTGCAGGACTTTCCTGGGATGTTCGAGTTGAACATGTGGAGAGAGTGAAATGGTATGCACCACACATCTGCCATCTTGTCGCTGACGTGACATGCAGACATACCCAGAAGTGATTTCATTCTTCATTGGCTAATGATGTTCAAACTCCATTACCAGTTGCGAATTCCGGATGCATTAAAAACCTGTGGTTGGTTCCGTGTCTAGCACCAGATATGCACCCATCTGTCATTTTTCCTCTGTTAGATGTCGAAATAGTCTTGCAACAATATTTCAAAAATGTTCCATTTCGAGTGGAAAGAGTTGTGCTGCTTTGTTTAGGGAAAAGACCTATGATAACAGCTATAAAACTCGATAATCATTCGCGTTTCAATTCATAAAAGGTTTGCCTCATCTAGAAAACTCGAAGCACATACGACATCTACTATACACTACAAGAATATATGAAAGATATTTGGGTAAAGGATGCATCGGGGTTGAACCTAGGGAGATCATTGTGCATCAAGCTAGGATGGACCGTGACTTGTGCACCAAAAGAAATCACCCAACGATGCCGATTTAGTGCCTCCACTGACCTTAGAACAGCTTTGCTGGCTGCTGAGTCTTGCTTCTCATCATTGTGCAAAATTCGTCGTAGTCAATCCTCCCGTCCTGTATCAGAGAGCTTATGTATCCAGCAAAGGGGAACCAAAACTAAAGAAAATCGTAGCATGACTACTTACACTGTCTGTGTCCACCTCGGCGATAATCTCCTTGATGTCAGCTTCATCCCCAATTCCGTGCTCTTTCATCGCAGCTTCCAACTCGTCCTTGGTGATATAGCTTGATGCACATTACGAAGAAAGAGTCGATCACACCACAAATGAGTGTTCCCAAAGGGACATGACAAGGACTTATTTTCGAGTCCCGAACACCTTAACATGAGTATTAAAGATTACTCCTAGGCAGAGTATTGAAGCTACTAGTAATAATTTAAGAGGCTTACCCACTGCCATCCTCGTCGAAATACTGAAACGCATAGTACAGGTGCTCGCCTCTCTCCAGTTTATGTCGATGCACAGTAGCTGAAATAAACTCAATATAGTCAATCGTCCCGTTTCCGTCGACTTCAGCCTGAAACACAGACCACATCCATGAGTTGCAATCAATTGACGAGGCAACTCCAGTTTAGTTGAGTAACAATGGGCTGACAGCCTCCATTGTTAAGAAATTGATTACTTGAACACAATAAGCCTGAGACTTTTTCACAGAGAAGATTAGACAAAAGAAGTTGTTCTTCAACCATACACAAAACCACCGACTGCAGATTACAACAAAAGGATAAGTTGTCCCTATTTTTTAGGAAACACAAACTGTCACACTTAAATTTCAACCCACTAAAATTAAAGAAAATAAACTGCAACCTTAAAATAACCTTAACTTCTAACACACCCCCTTAAGGTTTTTTAGGACAAACTCCCAGCTTCTGTCGAAAACCTTCGAACTTTTCCTTTCCTAAAGGTTTCGTCAGAATATCGGCAGCCTGATCTTCAGAAGGACAATACACCAGCTCGATTTCTCCACTTCTCACGGCTTCCCTAATCGCATGAAACTTCACGGATATATGCTTGGTTCTTCGATGTTGAACAGGATTCTGAGCAATGGCAATGGCTGACTTGTTGTCAATGAGAATCTGTGTGGGTAAATCTTGCTGAAAACCCAATTCTCCAAGGAGCTTCCGAAGCCAAATGGCTTGATTACTCGCAGCAGCGGCAGACACATACTCTGCTTCCGCCGAGGATTGCGCCACAACCTCCTGTTTTTTAGAATTCCAAGAAAAAACACCACTTCCAAAAGAAAATATAAAACCTGAAGTGCTTTTCGAGTCGGTAGTACTCCCTGCCCAGTCGCTGTCACAAAATCCTACTAAGTCTGAGCTATTTTCCTTTCTGAATTCAATACCAAAGTGTGCAGTGCCTCTGATATATCTTAAAACTCTTTTTGCAGCACAAAAATGAAATTTCCGAGGAGTGTGCATAAATCGAGAAAGATAACTTGCGGCGAACATGATATCTGGCCGAGTCGCAGACAAGTAAAGCAAACTCCCAATGATGCTTCGAAAAAGAGAAACGTCAACTTCATCACTACCATCATCATCGGTCAACTTCAAATCGATCACAAGTGGGGTCGAAACTGCCTTAGCTTCACCCATTCTGAATCTCTTTACCAGATCCATAGCATACTTCTTTTGAGATAAAAATATACCGTAAGCTTCTTGATGAATCTCAAAACCGAGGAAAAAATGCATTAAACCCAAATCAGACATCTCGAATTCTTTCATGATATCACCTTTGAAAAAATTCATCATTGATTCATCTCCTCCGGTAATAAGCAAATCGTCAACATACACCGAAATTATAAGTTGTACCTTACCACCAGATTTCTTCACATAAAGGGTAGCTTCATTTTCACTTCTCGAGAATCCTTGCTTCAGCAAATAACTGTCGATACGGCTGTACCAAGCACGCGGTGCTTGTTTTAATCCATAAAGAGCCTTTTTTAATTTAAAAACTTTGTCTTCTGAACCCGAAATAATAAATCCTTCAGGTTGTTCGACAAAGATCTCTTCTTCCAAATACCCATTTAAGAAAGCTGATTTTACATCCAGATGAAAAATTTTCCAGCCGAGCTTCGCAGCAAGAGCAACCAACAATCTGATAGTATCGTGTCTCGCAACTGGAGCAAAAGTCTCGTTAAAATCAACTCCCAGTTGCTGAGAATAGCCTTTGACGACCAGCCTTGCTTTGAGCTTGTTCACAGACCCATCCACATTCAATTTGGTGCGATAAACCCATTTAACACCAATCACCTTTTGCCCAATAGGTCTATCAATGAGATCCCACGTTTCATATTTATAAATCAGATTTAATTCCTCCTTCATAGCTTCCATCCATGAAACATCCTTAGAAGCATTCTCAAAAGTGTCAGGATCTTGCACAGCCAAGTTGCTCCTCTCATAAACACTTTGAAGACTTCTTGTTCCTCTTACCGGCTCATGATCGAATCCAGCCACATCTTCGAAGGAATTAGGATAAAAAACAGCCGCAGATTCAGGGGAATAATTCTTATAATAAAAATGATCCGGGTATTCATCTTTCCATATCCATTTCGCTTCTTCGTCGAAACTCAAACTCCTGGATACAAAGAACCGCTTTGTTATAGGATTATACACCCGATAACCCTTGCAAGATGAACCATATCCTAGAAATATACACTTTTCTGCTTTTTGATCAAGCTTGTCCCGCTTTTCGTTTGGAATAAAAACATAACAAATACATCCAAAAACCTTTAGATGTTCAGCCGTTCCTTTTTTTCCAGTCCATGCTTCGAACGGAGTAGTATCTTTCAGTGCTTTAGTTGGAAGCAAATTCAAAAGATAGACAGAAGTATTTGCCGCCTCTGCCCAGAAAGACTTCGGCAAGTTTTTCTCAAATAATAAACATCTTGCCATATTCATGATGGATCTATTTTTTCTTTCGCTTACCCCATTCTGTTGCGGGGTATACGGCACGGTAAACTGCTGTAAAATTCCAGCTTGCTCACAAAATATCTTGAAATCACGTGAGATGTACTCGCCGCCATTGTCCGATCTCAGAATTTTTATTTTCTTCTTAGATTGCTTTTCAACAGTCTGCTTGAACTTCACAAAAACTCCAAAAACTTCAGACTTCTGTTTTAAAAAGAAAATCCAACAAAACTTTGTGAAGTCATCAATAAATATGAGAAAGTATTTGCTTCCATTTATAGAGGCTACGCTCATTGGACCACAAACATCCGAGTGAATCAATTGTAGCTTTTCAGTCGACTTCCCGCTACTTTCACCGAACGGCCTTCTTGACTGCTTCCCATACTCACAAACAGAACATATCTCGGAGCAAACTTCAAGAATCGGCAGATTCTGAATTAAACTGTTTTTATTTATAAAATTCTGAGTAGACGAACTGATGTGACCCAACCTTCGATGCCATAAGCGATTCACATCCACCTTCGCAGACAGAGACAACTGAGGCTTAAACTCAACGGGAAAGCATCGATCTCGCATTTTTACCATTACAATCTCATGGCCTTCTTTGTCGGACACCAAACATACTCTATCCTCAAAATGCACCACATAATTTTGCTCTAATAGTTGTCCCAAACTTAATAAGTTTTGACACAAATCAGGTACAAATAAGACGTCGACAATTTTCTTAATACCCGATGGAGTCTGGATGACAACGGTTCCTTTGCCCATGGCCAACAACAATTGCCCGTTGCCAATTTTCACACTTGTGGCATGAGATGAATCTAATTCTGCAAATAAATTTTTATTCGGAGACATATGTTGAGTACACCCACTGTCAATCAGCCAGGAATCTGCATTGTAGTCGGTCACAGAAAAGGAAACCGTGGTTGCCGTGAACAGAAAATCCTCTTCTTTTGGCTCGTTTTCAGTCAGTTGTGCCTGCTCGACGGAAACAGTCTTCTTTTTACGGCAAAATCTCTCCCCATGGCCTGGTAAATCACAATGCTTGCATTTATATCCCGGCCGAAACCAGCAAAAATCTTCTGTGTGAGAAGTTTTCTGACAATGAGAACATGGGCCAAAAACTCTTTCTTTCCGAAAATTCTTTTTGGCCTTGAATTTCTTTTCCGACGGATACTTCCGATGTTCCCCGTGATAAGCTTGTTTTTCCTTTCCTTTCCGATTCACGACGAAAGCGTTTTCAGGCTCCTCTTGTCGCATCGCACGCCTCTGTTCATGTGCCTGTAAAGAACTTACCAACTCCTCCAAAGTAAGCGTAGACAAATCCCTCGATTCTTCCAAGGAACAAATCTTAGACTCAAACCTCTCCGGAAGAGTAACAATAATTTTCTCAATAATTCTTTTATCAGGCAATTCTTCTTCGAGCAGTCGAATCTGATTCACAATCTTCAAAACACGGTCAACATACACTTTAATATTCTCAGAATCCTTCATTCTAAGAAGTTCAAACTCCCTCCACAAATTTAATAGCCTCATCCGTTGATTTTTAACGCCACCTTCAAACATCACCTTCAACTTATCCCACGCTTCCTTTCCAGTTGTGCACGTAAGAATTCTCGCGAGGACGCTTTCTGAAACTGAAGCATGAATAGCGGCCAAAGCCCGGAATGGCTTGACAGATTCTTCACTGTGCATTTTTAACTGATTGACCGTGGGATTATTCGGCAACACTCGGGGTTCGACTTCTTGATCAACGATCGTCCAAAGATCCTGAGACTGTAAAAAAACTTTCATTTTAACGGCCCAAAGTTGATAATTCTCACCGTTAAAGAGTTGCGGCGGAGGAACGGTATAATTGCCGGAAGACATGACTTTTCCGATTCGGATACTGCGCAGAAACTTGAAAAAACGAACTTCGTCTCACAGTCCCTTAAGAAACACGCCCTGATACCATGTTAAGAAATTGATTTCTTGAACACAATAAGCCTGAGACTTTTTCACAGAGAAGATTAGACAAAAGAAGTTGTTCTTCAACCATACACAAAACCACCGACTGCAGATTACAACAAAAGGATAAGTTGTCCCTATTTTTTAGGAAACACAAACTGTCACACTTAAATTTCAACCCACTAAAATTAAAGAAAATAAACTGCAACCTTAAAATAACCTTAACTTCTAACATCCATAAGTTGATGGACTTCCACCTCTGATTGCCTCGACCCAAGTCGAGCCAAACCAGTCTTTAGCTCTTCGTAGGTGATTGTCCCACTATTGTCCGTATCCAAGTTGGTGAACATAGCTTTGAGACCTTTGATGTCCTCTTTCGAGAGATTCACAGCAATAACCTACAAAGAATTACAAACTAATCTCATCAGAGAAAAGATGGCAACTCTTAAAACCGAAGGAACTCCCCTGAGCAGTGGTAAGTAGTAATAACCTCGTTGTACATACTCTTTCGACAGAACAAGGTGGACAAGTGATCAAGCCATAACTTTTAAAAATTACGAAGATGGAATCATTCTAAAGCAACTAAACAAAACAAAACTCACTGAAGATCTACTGTAAGCAATTAACCTTCAAGGCGAGTTTCTTGAGTTTATTCATGGCCCTGAACTGCTTCATTCGAGAGAGAACAGCGCTGTCTATTGGCTTGTCTGATGCCTCGCCTTCTTTGAGCCATGGATGTTCTGCTCATTACCATCATTTAGTCGTTGTGTGCTGCCTGGGTTTAAGCAAGTAAATGGGCAAGAGAATTTCAGAAAGTCTCAATACCGAGTACTTGTGCAGCTGTGATTCTCATTTTAGGATCCTGCGTCAACATTTTCCTGACAAGATCCTCGGCACTATTTGAGATGGATGGCCATGGGTCGGATGCAAAATCAATTTCCCCGTGCAATATTTTGTCGAAGATGCCCTTTTAATTTTCTGAGATATCGATTCAAAGGATAAAAATAGTAATGAGCAGGATACAGCTGAAAAGATTATCTCCAACAAAGCAATGATAAAAGAGAGTGAATCAGTGATATCACTTGCCCAAAATGGAGGAACTCCACTTAGAACAATGTACAAAATCACCCAGGCACTCCAGATATCAATTTCCTTACTGTAACTACGTCGTAATACTTCAGGTGCAACATAATAAGCACTGCCGACAATATCCCGGTAAATCTTGCCTGTTACCAGCAGCCACAGCATATAAAACTTAGTATGATATTTTGAGGACCTAGCAAGAGCAATGCAACTTGAATTTCGGATAATACTATCAGTATCAGTATGATATATTAACAACGTATATCTGCTGGTTCACAATATTCGAGTATTAACTTTCAGAAATGATCATAAGCTCAGACCAATGACAAGGTCCATCGAACACGAGATCAACCCGGAATGGAGGAGCTTTAACCTTCCTCGATGTAGACAGACAACCCGAAATCAATGGCCTTGAGTATGGCATTCTTGTCCTTGCTAGCTAGGAGGAAATTCTCCGGCTTCAGATCCCGGTGCATCACCCCCATGAAGTGACATATATGAACCACATTCACAATGGAGCGGCAAACAGCGGCAGCTGCCTTCTCGCTGTAATGCCGCTTAGCAATGATCCTATCAAACAACTTCCCACCTGCGCACAACTCCATCACGAGATGCACCGAGTACCGATCCTCATACGCACCCTTAAACTCGACAATATTCGACTGCCCCGACAAATGCTGCATAATCTGAATCTCCCTCTTGATATCATCCCTATCACTCTTAGACACCAGTTTCCTCTTCAAGATCGACTTGCAGGCATAACTATGACCAGTCGAATTCTCTGTACACAGATAAGTAATCCCAAATTGTCCCCTACCCAGTTCCTTTCCTAAAGTATAGAACCTCCTCACATCCTCGTAAGGCTTCCCAAGGCTTTTGTTATCCTGCTTCGTACCCGAGGCCGCCGCCCCTGTTAGTGTGTGCACGTATGTGCCAAGACACTTTAATGTATTTGTGGATAAATAATTAATAAAGGCGAGTATTTGTCATTGATTATTTTACTTTTCTGCAAGTAAAATTATTAATGATAAAGTCCCACAGATTATTAAGTATATTAATCTGAAATAGTCCGTGATCGGATAGATGTTTAGAAGGGACATAGACATCTAGATCATCGCTAAGTATAGCTGAGGTCAAGATAGACCAAGGGATAGTGTATTCAAGTTATACTTAGGGGTACTCTAAGATTAGGGATACTGGACACGACCCGATTAAGAGGATACCACATATTGAACATCATTGGTCAATCCTCTTTATGGACGAGTGTAACTGATCTTTTGACTTGAGACCTTCATTTATTCTATGCGTCGAGTTTGCTCACTTTAACGTCGTTAAAAGCAGTATTTAACCGGATTGTGAGTAATACGATTGTTGGGTGTGTGATAAAGCGTAGAGAGAATAGTGTTTAGTCAATATAGGATTCATCGCTCTCTTGGATTAGAGAGTTGACATCTAGGCCACTTGAGAGAGATATTAGTGACTCTAAAATCCATGGCCATGGGAGGAATGTTTTACATTCAAGAGAGTCTATTATATCTTGGTAATCAAGTAAAACAATTAATTCGGTGATGATATATTTTACGCCGAATTAATTGAGATGTCGGATAGATGAAGAGATTGAATTACACAGTAATCGGTTCATAGTGGTTTATGATTTATGATCATTATTCTAACACGTTGGATGACTAAAAACTGTTGCTAGACGGTTACCTTAGTTTGTGTATGGATATACACTGCCTTCGTGTATGGGACCTAGAGGGTCGCACGCATAGCACGTCGACACGAACATTATATTCTGATTATTTTAGTGGATACTAAAATTAATCATTTTATTTCAGAATTAGAATTAATTGGACTATTAATTTATTCTAAAATATCGGAAGTAAATAAATAGACCAAGATCCAATATGGATTTATTCGAGCCAAATATTAGATAAATATTTATTAATTTAAATATTATATTTATTAAATGATATTTGATTAGTGCATACGTGTGTTTGCATTATTTTATTTAACGATATTATAATAAAATCAATTAATTGTTATCTCCACATACAGTTAATTGATTGTTATCTGCACGTAACGTCATTTTGTAAATGTAATATTTAATAGCATCATTGATTGGTGAAAAACGGCAAAAGAAGATGGAAAGAAAATTTAAACTCTCTTAGTCTTCTGTCGTGAGGAGGTGGGAAGGTTTTGAAAACAAAATCTCTGTGCCTTAGAAAAGAAGACATAGAGGTAAAAAAAAACTAGAGAGTTTTCCTGGGTGAGCTTCTGGGTTTGAGACTAGACGGATCCAAGAGGCTAGCACCTACCGGATCGTCAAGTGTTCGTGATCGCGTGCGCGTGGATACCGCTAGAGGAGTCACATGTGGGGCTCTTGATCATTTGCTACAATTCTTACTTTATCCGGGTAAAGTTATTTTACAGTTTATCCGAATTATATTATACGTACTGCGAGTTGATTTGAGATTAAAATACAATTATTTTAATCCTCCGCTGCGCCCTAAAACCAACAGCCCCTGCCGTAACACTAACTGCAGGCTTCCCGGGGGCCGGCGGAGCCGGAGCCTTCTGGGTATGAGCAGGAGGATAGTACTGCTGCTGCTGAGGCTGCTCCTGATGAGGGTAAGATTGGGATTGACTCCGGGTGGTGCCGGTGGTGGCCGTGATCGTGGCGGGGTAACCGTTTGCTCCGGATTGCTTGCGCATTTCCTTGCTCCCGACACAACCAGTTACTGCGATCGATGGGAAGGAAGTTGGGTTAAGATAAAGTCCAGAACTTGGGGTGGGAATTGGGCAATGTTTGGAGGGGGAGGGGGGGGGGGGGAAGGGAGGGATTGTTGAGGAGATTTTTGCAGCTTTTTGTTTGATATGCAGAAGGGACTGCGAAAGAAGTGGGGGAGAAAGAGAGACGCTGGAAGTTAGCTTTGCTGAGGTTTTACACTACGGGGGAGGCGGGAAAAGAAAAGAAAAAAAAATTTTAAAAAAATTTCTTTCTATCTTTTTGTATTGATGAACAAAGGCAGAGAATGTTCATTGCCCTGCAGTTTTTTTTTCTTTGTCTGAAATCATTCAGCACAACCCTAAACCAACACCATTTAATTAGTGATGATGTGGACCAGTTCTATAAGAGCCTGCAAAATAATCCAAACTCATGAGCCAGTAAAATAATCCCAAAATTGTGTTTACTTGTCATCCATCGTACGGACACAAAAAGCATAGTCTTGGGTAGTTTTTGATGTGACAAAAGGGATAAGAGGAAGTTAAAATTTCAAGACTAAAATTTTGGGTGCAAAATAATATTCAGGGTTTTGACTAAAATCGAATTTAGAGGGAGTCTCGAATAAAACCTCGAAGAAATGAGAATTCGGGGTTTCGAGAAGAAAGTTTTAGGGTTTCGATTTTAGTCGTTTTGTGAGTATTTCTCGGACCGGAACACTACTTGTGCCGGTCTGTAGGCTCGGCCCATTTTCCAGGCTCTGAGTCTGGGCCAGTGCTACATAGTCCCGACCCAACTGAATCCGAAACCCTAAAATATGTACTCCTGAAACCACAAATTTGATGAAAAATTCTTCAAGAGAGTTAGTTATTAAAATATTTTATAATCTTATATGCACATTTCAAGAAATAAAATAAAATAAAGCGGGCAGACAAAAGGGTTGAAAATTTACGGCATGAAAATGGTCATAGAGAGACATACAGTTCCATAGTAAATACAACATACAAATATGCAGACAATGGCCACGGCATATCATTAGGCAACTTATCCGCCCCATAATCCACCATAAGTTTTCCAGAAAAACCCAGGATTTACTGCGGCTAGAGCGAGATTCTCAATCACTTCGGCACTGCCCCTGTAGGTGCCCGTGTAACCACCAAAAAAACAACCTGCTTGTCGGTATCCACAGACACTTGTGCGGATATTGTTCTGGCCAGGAGACATGGTGTTGCCTCTTGGGTTTCTTGAAATATTGTTTTGGTCATCCCTAGGGACAGCCTTCTTTGCCTCAACCTGATAAAGAAAGGCTATAAAATCAATATGGATCAATCTCCTGGTTTATACTACTATATCAAAATTCTATTTTCACCATTCAACGAGAACAGATCCCACTTGAGGGAACCCGGGCTGCAACAGTGGGGAAGTATGAAAAGCGAAAAATGTAGTTGATCGCACATACTTCATGTTTTTGTTCGCCAGTCAGGGAAGCCCAATATCACAGCCAAATTCTATACGTGGGTCAGGTACATTTTCATTTTCATCCACATATTGTCCGGTAAGAAACACAAAGTCTTCTTTCTGGACAAACATTTTCTCAGTTTTCAACAAAAGTTAACTAAGAAAGAAATTTCAATGACAAGGTAAAGGGAAGAAAGATTAGGATTAAATGACTAGTACTTGGATTCGCTTAAAGAATTTTCGAATTTGAAACTCACGGAATGCAAGTCGGGTATCCTATCTAAGTTGAGTTCTCCGCAGCAGAAAAAAGAAAAGAAACCATGGTTTACTTGCTGTGGAGGCAAAGCATGAACATCTTTTCTGTTTTTGTTTTCTCTTCACGTAGTCTTAAAACAAAAGAATAATTGAGATGGGATTTAAATAATTAATAAATCATTAGGAGCAAATGCAAGATATTAGGAGGACAATAATGTAAAAGTGACAGGGAGGAAGATGGAAGAACAGATCATGAACAGAGCACTAATACATGTGTTGTCATTTTGCCCATATGCCGCATGATGGGTGTTATTGTATTTCCAAGGTAATTAAATTTTCCTGGTTTTGGCTCCCCTACTAATTAATTTAATTACCCTTTTATTTCTTGTTTGATTTGTATAAAATATATATACAGATATATTATATATCAGACTTGGATGACTCAAAATTATAAATAAATATACAAAGACTTGACCCAAAAGTCTCCCCCATCAATTCATTCAACGACTCGGTCAATTATCTTTTTTTTTTCTCCCTTCAATTCAATACGCATAACCTTCTTCTGTGAGCGGGCCCTCGGAAATAAGCAATTGCAGCTCAATAATGGAGTCTGTATGCAGTGACCGAGATTCCCACACCTCCATGAGATCTGAGTTCGATGTCTTCCTGAGCTTCCGGGGACCCGATGCTCGTTATGGCATCGTCGACCACCTCTATGAGTGCATGACTGGGGCCGGTCTCCGTGTTTTCAAGGACGATGAGGAGATCCGTCGCGGTGAAGTAATTGGGGGTGAGCTCAAGCGAGCGATCGATGGCTCCATGGTTTACGCCGTCATCTTCTCCAGGAACTACGCATCCAGCGCGTGGTGCCTCAGGGAGCTCGACATGATGGTGGATCTCCGCAGAGGCTCGAACGTCGGCAAGAAGATCATACTGCCGATTTTCTACGGGGTAGAACCGGCTGACGTAAAGCTGCGAACAGAGCTGTATCGGGAAGTGCTCGACGGGCACAAGATTCGACATGGCCAGGACGTCGTGAAGAAATGGGAGGAAACACTTAAGACGGTCGGCGGGATCAGCGGATGGGAATCCAAAGCCATCCAGGGGTAACCACCAGAGCCTTTGTATTTTGCTCACTTTCTTTTTTGAATCATTTCTTTTTTTCTTTGGAAATAAATATTTTAAAATACAGAACTTTTTTTTAGAAATAAATGTATTGAAATATCAGGAAGAAGATGACGACGACTACGGCGACTGAATTCCATGTAATTACACTCTATTTTCATTGTCGTCGTGCAGGGAAGGCAGATTCGTCCGATCAATAGTTCATGATATTGTTGTGAAGCTGAGAATCAAGGATCAAAGTTTGCCTGATCATCTTACAGGGATCGATGGTCTCCAACATGTTAAATCTGTTGGACTGCGACTCCTCGGAAGTAAGACTCGTGGTGCTACATGGCATGGGGGGAATTGGGAAGACGACCCTTGCTCGCGTCGTCTTCAATAAATTATTATCTTCCCAGTTTGAAGGGTCGAGTTTCATTTCTAACGTGCGTGAGTCAGCCACCGGTCATGGAGGCATTGCGAAGTTGCAGAACAAGTTATCAGGGGACATTCTCGGTGGACATTACGCGAGATCGTGTAACTTCGACGATGGGTTCGGCGAGATGATACAAAGGATTCGGGGCAAGAGGATGCTTCTGGTTCTCGATGACGTGGATCAGTTCTCTCAACTGGAGAAATTGGTCGGAAAAAACCCGGAAGACACGTTAGGAACAGGCAGTCGAGTCATAATCACGAGTAGGGATAAAAGCGTTTACCATCGATTTGTTCGTCCTGGTTCCGAATTACTTCATTTTTATGAAATGGAGAAAATGGCTGATGTTGACAAGATTTTGATGATGAGTCAAACAGCAGGTTTGACCTGCTATGACTTTACAGAAGCTGAAACCTCCTGTAACGAAGATACGCTTCGTAAGAGAGGAAAAATATCACGAAAATATTTTCTTCACCCTCCAAGGATCATTTCAGATCAAGAGACGTGATTAGAGAATATTTCCATAAATAGATATTTCAATAATAAATTATTTATTAATTAATTATTGATTATCTTAATTAAATTATTAATTCAAAAAGAGAATATTCTTAAGAATATTATTTGGATTAATATTTCGTCCAGATACAATGTTTTACTTGTCTGGAACGAATCAATTATTTTGGGAATAAATCGTTGATTATTTCCTTATATAGAAGGTCAAGTTGCTGTTGCTGGCCGAACCTTCTGTAATGCATTATCTGGGGATTTAATTGTCAAAATAAGGCAAAATTAAATCTGGAGGTTCCAACCAGATATTTGCACGACCCCATCATCATATTTCTCAAGTTGGAAATAAAATATTCTTTCTTTCCAACTATAGAAGGTTGCTGACCGATTTAGGCTCTAACCTTCTGTAAGATGAGATCTCGTGATTGGATGATTCGTTTGATCTGAAATCAATCGAATATTGTCCCTAAATGATTTTTACACGTTGGGGATGAATCTGGTCGTTTTACGTTTTTGGCAAAATAAGTTTCCTTTTTTACAGGAGGACGAAACCTCTATATAAAAGAAAAACCTAAAAACATAATTAGACAATAGATCAGAGGTAAGTCTTGGCATTTGGCAACGTTAGCGGGTGGTTAACGTGTGTGCAGGTGTGCAGGACGGATTCTCCAGGCGAGAGTTCTCGCAGGAGGTAACTACGGCGGGTTGAGCGTGGGTGAAGCCGCTCCGGTGACTTCGTTGCGTACGGATCTGAGGGACTCGACCGGAACTTTGTCCGTGACGTCGGACTGCGTGCATCAGGGCCTGGGGAAGGGTTCGTTGGTGGCGAGTAGGCGTACAGAGTTGGTCGGAGAGAAGGAGTCCGTAGCAGGGGTTCAGTGGTGAGGGACCTCCAACCTTCTGTAGTTGGTTATTTTGTTTTCTGTGCGTTTGCAGCAGGTGTGCTTTGGTGAAGCCACTCCGTTAGCGTCGTTGGCTGCAAAACCGAAGGACTTGGCCAGGAGTGCTGTCAGTGAAGCCGGGTGGGCGTACAGCAGGTCGAAGAGAAGGTTGTTGCAGCAGGCGTAAGTGGTGAGGGACTGAAACCTACTGTAGTCGTACTATCTTTATTTGTTTTGCAGATTAAACCAAAAAGACAAAAAGAGAAGCATATCAGAGGCATCCAAACACTTGGAGAAAGCGTCATCGGATCTGTTCGCTGATCCACAGAAGGAATAGCCCGCTACAGAGTCACAGAAGGCTGAAGCTTCCAGCCAACGTTCTGTGCTTGCTCGAGTCTGGTTGATTTCATTGTGATTCGACCTAGACACATCCTAAACACAGCAAGAGTGTTTCTTGCATTGGTAAAGCTAGTCTTACCGTCCCGTGGTCAAAGAAATTGTTTTCTTACACCACAGAAGGTTTTACCTTCTACACTGTAATCTCTATACGAGTTATTAGTGAAAAGTGACCGAAAGTGGACGTAGGTGATTTCACCGAACCACTATAAAATCCTTTGTGTTCTACGACTCATTTCGAAGTCAATTTCACACGTTCCGTAATTACAGAAGCTTGAAGGCTCTGTAAATTACAGTAAGTTACTTCCGCTGTGAGGGTTGTGAAAAAGCGTTTAAGAATTCCTTAATTGGACTTAACACTAATTCACCCCCCCTCTTAGTGTAATCTTTGGGCCAACAATTGGTATCAGAGCAAGGTTCAACGGAAGCTTAACCGCTCGTTGAGATCTTACAGCAGCTCGAACCTTCTGTACGCTCTCTGAGTACTACTACCTTGCTGAATTCAACAGAAGCTTAGTTCTCTATTTGAATTCAACATTTAGAACAAAAGTAGTTTCAACAAAAGCCTTATAGCTTGTTGATTTCTTATAGAAGGTTGTACCTTCTATTACTCTCTGTCTCTGCCTTACAGAAGCTCACACTCTGTAATTGTCTCAAATTTATTTTTATTCTACAGAAGTACTATACTCTGGTAGAATTCAAAAACTTGTGACTCAACAAAAGCTTAACAGCCTGTTGAGATTCTATAGCAGTCTGTACTTGCTACGCGGTAGATTCATGATATACAGAAGCTGACGCTCTGTTACTATCACTATCTGTCTTTCTTCTACAGTAGCTCATTGCTCTGCTAGAAACCAACCAGTTGCATCAAAACAGGATTCAACAAAAGCTTGAGTGCTTAGTTACATCCTATAGAAGGTTATACCTGCTATACGCATATAACCGATTGTTGCGCTGTTTTCTTCTGCTGAAACCTTGAGGGTTCTGCGGAATTAAACTACTTGGCATTTTTACTCCATTTAACGGAGATTTGATTGCCAGCAATATCCGTTTCAATTTAACAGAAGTTTTCGTGCGTTAAGAATCAGTACAGTACCGTAAAGGTTCTGTTATTCTGCACAGAAGCCTAACCTTCTGTAAATTGAAAAATGGGTGATAATTACTACATACCGAAACCACACATTGGGAATCCTCCAATGTTTGATGGTAAAAATTTTTCCTATTGGAAAATTCGAATGAGTGCCTTTGTAGATGCAATCGATGATGATTTGTGGTCGTTCATTGAAGACGGTCCACCTATTCTACCGATTGAACTACAAATTGGTCCTGATGGTCGTCCTACTCGGGAGAACCTTAGGATCAAACGACTCACTAAAACGGCTAAGTACTTAATGTTTAGTGCGATGTCGGAAAGTGAATTCGTTAAAGTCTCTACTTGCACTTCGGGCAAAGAAATCTGGGATAAACTTGTCACCATGTATGTTGGGACAAACCAGATTAGAGAAACCAAGGTGAATTTCTTAATTCATCAATATGAGAATTTCACCATGAAAGGAGAAGAATCTGTAGAACAAATGTTCCAGAGACTTAACCTTCTAGTAGATGCCTTAACTCATTTAGGCAAACACTATACTAATTCTGAATTAGTAAGAAAGGTTCTACGAATTTTACCCAAATCTTGGGAAGCCAAGAAAACGGCTATTGAGGAAGCTAAGGATCTATCTACTCTTTGATTAGATCAACTAATGAGCTCCTTAATGTCATATGAAATGGAGAGAACCTCTCAATCTGATGTAAAAAGAGCTTCAGTAGCCTTCAAAGCATCAGAAGAATCAATTGAAGACTCTGACAATGAGGCAGAAGTCGATTCGGATGATGAACTCGCTATGATTGCTAAACGCCTTCTGCGGTTCGCTTCCAAAAGACGTTTCAACAAGAAAAATCAGAAACGTGAACAGCAATATGATCCAAAGATGATCAGATGCTATGAGTGCAATAGGAAGGGACATTTCAAGTCTGATTGTCCTTTACTAAAGGAGAAGGAAAAACCTTCTGTACAAACCAAACCCAAGAAAGCAATGATTGCTTGGGCGGATATCGAAGATTCTGATGATGAGGAAGAAGAAGCACTAATGTGCGTAACTACTCACACAGAAACTCAAAACTCTATAGAGAGTCAATTCTGTTTCCGAACAGAAGCTACAGAAAATGAATGGTATCTGGACAGTGGCTGCTCAAGGCACATGACCGGAGATCCATCCAAATTCTCTAAGCTGACCTTACAGAACGGAGGTTCTGTTAAATTCGGTGACAATAGCAAAGGCTCTGTCATTGGAACAGGAACTATTGGAAGTCCTGATTCTATGGCTATAGAAGAGGTTCTGCTAGTTACAGAACTTAAACATAACCTGCTGAGCATTAGCCAGCTTTGTGACAAAGGCTATACTATAACCTTTGATCAAGATAAATGTTCTGGTATCCTAAACAATGAAGTTCGCTTCATTGGAAATCGGAAAAGGAACATCTACACTTTAACACAGAAGAGCTTCTATGCTACAGAAAGCTGTCTTCTGTCTGTCAAAGACGAAACTCATCTTTGGCATAGAAGGTTAGGACATTCCAACTTTCAGTTGCTATCCAAGCTTGCTAAAAAGGAATTGGTAAAAGGCTTGCCTAATATCAAATTTGAGCAAGACAACTTCTGTGAAGCTTGTTCGCTTGGCAAGCAAACTAAATCCTCATTCAAGTCTAAGAATGAGATATCTACTACTCAGCCCTTGGAACTTCTACATATGGATCTATTTGGTCCAACTAGAGTTCAAAGTATTGGTGGTAGAAGATACTGTCTAGTAGTAGTAGATGACTACTCTAGGTACACCTGGGTCAAGTTCTTGACTCATAAAAGCGATGCATTTGAAACTTTCATAAAGCTCGCTAAGCAATTGCAGAATGAAAATAGATCTTCTGTAAAAGCTATTCGAACGGATCATGGTGAAAACCATGATTTTGCTACCTTCTGTGATGAACATGGCATTGATCACAACTTCTCTGCTCCTTACACTCCTCAACAGAATGGAGTCGCAGAAAGGAAAAATCGAACTCTTATAGACATGGCTAGAACCATGATTTGTGAGAGCAATGTTCCACAGAACCTTTGGGCTGAAGCAGTAAATACTGCTTGCTATATCTCTAATAGAGTACTACTAAGACCTAAATTAGAGAAAACTCCCTATCAACTATACAGGGGGAGAATACCGAATATTACCTATTTTCATGCCTTTGGAAGTCCATGTTTTATACTGAGACCTTCTAAGGACAATCTCGGGAAATTCGATGCTAAATCAGATGAAGGTATCTTTTTAGGATACTCACTGACTAGCAAAGCTTATAGAGTCCTTAACAAAAGGACTTCTACAATAGAAGAGTCAATTAATATAAAAGTTAATGACTCACCCACAGAAGATACTACAAAACCTGTAATATCTTTTGAACCTATAGAAATTTCTTTAGAACCTACAGATGGTTCTTCAGAACATCCACCCTCTACAAAAGAGATGGGTGAACCCTCTGTTCATGAATCTAAAAATGATCTAGAACAAACAAATGATAATTCTGAAGAATCATCTCAGAATAATCAAAATAATTTTAGAGCACCTGCTCTATATCAAAAACGACATCCTATTGAACAAGTCATTGGTGACATCAGTAGTGGTGTACAAACAAGACGTTCGGTTATTAATAGTGGTGTACAAACAAGACATCCTATTAATCTAGTCTTAGAAGACGTCAATAGATGTTTCCGTCAATACGGTTCTACTGATTAGAATCCGTCAATGCAAATATTAACTACAGAAGGTACAATCCTCTGTACACTTCATTGTAGAAAGTAAAATACTTATTATTCTACTACAGAAGGTACATACTTGTACACTTCATTTCACAATTGATCCAAATCCTTCGACCGCACTGGAAAAATGGCGAGTTGGAAATTTTGGTCGACAAATTACTGCAAGTATGCAATATGTGAGGACTCAAGGAGGCTGGATTCAGAAATCCAAAGGGAAAGAGAAACAGCAGAAGGAAGCACCTGCTACTTCTGACAAGAGTGGACCTACTGCTCCAAAAGCTACTGTTCTACCTTCTTCAACCCTGGAACAACCTCGAGAAGGCTCATCCTCCTCTTTGCCAAATCTCATCAGAGATCTGCAGCGACAAATTGTTGCACAGACTGAGGAACTTAAAGTCCTCAAGGATACGGTCGCTGAGTTAGTCATTACTGTTGAACGTCAGGAAAAGCTCCTCCGTGACAATCTCCAGTAATGTCTTCTGCTTATTTTTCAGCACCTTAGACCTACTGTAATGGTCTTAAATAAGTGACTGATGATGTGTACCCCTTTTGGGATGAACTATTTTAATATTCTGCAGTTTGGTTTTATTCTCTACGTCTATTGTGAGAATACCTTCTACAGGATCTTAGATCTCCGCTTTCTACCTTCTATACTTTTTGATATGACAAAAAGGGGGAGAGATTTTGGAGAACTAACACAGAGATATAGCGTATGCTAATCTCAAACCCACAAGAATTCTTGTGATATTTAGCGGGATAGAAGGACTAACCTACTAAGAGGTTTTTTAACCTTCTATAAGGGTATGCAAAATTTGAGTACAACTCATTTTTGCTGGGAGTGCAGAAGCTCATGCTACTGTCGGGCTAAATATACAGGAGCCTTGTCCCTGTAATCTGTACAAGCTGAATGCTTACACAGAAGCTTTTGCACTCTGCAAAAGTAAAAGCTTCTATAAAGTGTCAAACCCTTACTATCTCTATCTTAGGGGGAGTTTGATACGTCATCTTGTATGAACATATCTCCTATGGATGAAAGTTTTGTCATCATCAAAAAGGGGGAGATTGTTGACAAGATTTTGATGATGAGTCAAACAGCAGGTTTGACCTGCTATGACTTTACAGAAGCTGAAACCTCCTGTAACGAAGATACGCTTCGTAAGAGAGGAAAAATATCACGAAAATATTTTCTTCACCCTCCAAGGATCATTTCAGATCAAGAGACGTGATTAGAGAATATTTCCATAAATAGATATTTCAATAATAAATTATTTATTAATTAATTATTGATTATCTTAATTAAATTATTAATTCAAAAAGAGAATATTCTTAAGAATATTATTTGGATTAATATTTCGTCCAGATACAATGTTTTACTTGTCTGGAACGAATCAATTATTTTGGGAATAAATCGTTGATTATTTCCTTATATAGAAGGTCAAGTTGCTGTTGCTGGCCGAACCTTCTGTAATGCATTATCTGGGGATTTAATTGTCAAAATAAGGCAAAATTAAATCTGGAGGTTCCAACCAGATATTTGCACGACCCCATCATCATATTTCTCAAGTTGGAAATAAAATATTCTTTCTTTCCAACTATAGAAGGTTGCTGACCGATTTAGGCTCTAACCTTCTGTAAGATGAGATCTCGTGATTGGATGATTCGTTTGATCTGAAATCAATCGAATATTGTCCCTAAATGATTTTTACACGTTGGGGATGAATCTGGTCGTTTTACGTTTTTGGCAAAATAAGTTTCCTTTTTTACAGGAGGACGAAACCTCTATATAAAAGAAAAACCTAAAAACATAATTAGACAATAGATCAGAGGTAAGTCTTGGCATTTGGCAACGTTAGCGGGTGGTTAACGTGTGTGCAGGTGTGCAGGACGGATTCTCCAGGCGAGAGTTCTCGCAGGAGGTAACTACGGCGGGTTGAGCGTGGGTGAAGCCGCTCCGGTGACTTCGTTGCGTACGGATCTGAGGGACTCGACCGGAACTTTGTCCGTGACGTCGGACTGCGTGCATCAGGGCCTGGGGAAGGGTTCGTTGGTGGCGAGTAGGCGTACAGAGTTGGTCGGAGAGAAGGAGTCCGTAGCAGGGGTTCAGTGGTGAGGGACCTCCAACCTTCTGTAGTTGGTTATTTTGTTTTCTGTGCGTTTGCAGCAGGTGTGCTTTGGTGAAGCCACTCCGTTAGCGTCGTTGGCTGCAAAACCGAAGGACTTGGCCAGGAGTGCTGTCAGTGAAGCCGGGTGGGCGTACAGCAGGTCGAAGAGAAGGTTGTTGCAGCAGGCGTAAGTGGTGAGGGACTGAAACCTACTGTAGTCGTACTATCTTTATTTGTTTTGCAGATTAAACCAAAAAGACAAAAAGAGAAGCATATCAGAGGCATCCAAACACTTGGAGAAAGCGTCATCGGATCTGTTCGCTGATCCACAGAAGGAATAGCCCGCTACAGAGTCACAGAAGGCTGAAGCTTCCAGCCAACGTTCTGTGCTTGCTCAAGTCTGGTTGATTTCATTGTGATTCGACCTAGACACATCCTAAACACAGCAAGAGTGTTTCTTGCATTGGTAAAGCTAGTCTTACCGTCCCGTGGTCAAAGAAATTGTTTTCTTACACCACAGAAGGTTTTACCTTCTACACTGTAATCTCTATACGAGTTATTAGTGAAAAGTGACCGAAAGTGGACGTAGGTGATTTCACCGAACCACTATAAAATCCTTTGTGTTCTACGACTCATTTCGAAGTCAATTTCACACGTTCCGTAATTACAGAAGCTTGAAGGCTCTGTAAATTACAGTAAGTTACTTCCGCTGTGAGGGTTGTGAAAAAGCGTTTAAGAATTCCTTAATTGGACTTAACACTAATTCACCCCCCCTCTTAGTGTAATCTTTGGGCCAACAATTGGTATCAGAGCAAGGTTCAACGGAAGCTTAACCGCTCGTTGAGATCTTACAGCAGCTCGAACCTTCTGTACGCTCTCTGAGTACTACTACCTTGCTGAATTCAACAGAAGCTTAGTTCTCTATTTGAATTCAACATTTAGAACAAAAGTAGTTTCAACAAAAGCCTTATAGCTTGTTGATTTCTTATAGAAGGTTGTACCTTCTATTACTCTCTGTCTCTGCCTTACAGAAGCTCACACTCTGTAATTGTCTCAAATTTATTTTTATTCTACAGAAGTACTATACTCTGGTAGAATTCAAAAACTTGTGACTCAACAAAAGCTTAACAGCCTGTTGAGATTCTATAGCAGTCTGTACTTGCTACGCGGTAGATTCCTGATATACAGAAGCTGACGCTCTGTTACTATCACTATCTGTCTTTCTTCTACAGTAGCTCATTGCTCTGCTAGAAACCAACCAGTTGCATCAAAACAGGATTCAACAAAAGCTTGAGTGCTTAGTTACATCCTATAGAAGGTTATACCTGCTATACGCATATAACCGATTGTTGCGCTGTTTTCTTCTGCTGAAACCTTGAGGGTTCTGCGGAATTAAACTACTTGGCATTTTTACTCCATTTAACGGAGATTTGATTGCCAGCAATATCCGTTTCAATTTAACAGAAGTTTTCGTGCGTTAAGAATCAGTACAGTACCGTAAAGGTTCTGTTATTCTGCACAGAAGCCTAACCTTCTGTAAATTGAAAAATGGGTGATAATTACTACATACCGAAACCACACATTGGGAATCCTCCAATGTTTGATGGTAAAAATTTTTCCTATTGGAAAATTCGAATGAGTGCCTTTGTAGATGCAATCGATGATGATTTGTGGTCGTTCATTGAAGACGGTCCACCTATTCTACCGATTGAACTACAAATTGGTCCTGATGGTCGTCCTACTCGGGAGAACCTTAGGATCAAACGACTCACTAAAACGGCTAAGTACTTAATGTTTAGTGCGATGTCGGAAAGTGAATTCGTTAAAGTCTCTACTTGCACTTCGGGCAAAGAAATCTGGGATAAACTTGTCACCATGTATGTTGGGACAAACCAGATTAGAGAAACCAAGGTGAATTTCTTAATTCATCAATATGAGAATTTCACCATGAAAGGAGAAGAATCTGTAGAACAAATGTTCCAGAGACTTAACCTTCTAGTAGATGCCTTAACTCATTTAGGCAAACACTATACTAATTCTGAATTAGTAAGAAAGGTTCTACGAATTTTACCCAAATCTTGGGAAGCCAAGAAAACGGCTATTGAGGAAGCTAAGGATCTATCTACTCTTTGATTAGATCAACTAATGAGCTCCTTAATGTCATATGAAATGGAGAGAACCTCTCAATCTGATGTAAAAAGAGCTTCAGTAGCCTTCAAAGCATCAGAAGAATCAATTGAAGACTCTGACAATGAGGCAGAAGTCGATTCGGATGATGAACTCGCTATGATTGCTAAACGCCTTCTGCGGTTCGCTTCCAAAAGACGTTTCAACAAGAAAAATCAGAAACGTGAACAGCAATATGATCCAAAGATGATCAGATGCTATGAGTGCAATAGGAAGGGACATTTCAAGTCTGATTGTCCTTTACTAAAGGAGAAGGAAAAACCTTCTGTACAAACCAAACCCAAGAAAGCAATGATTGCTTGGGCGGATATCGAAGATTCTGATGATGAGGAAGAAGAAGCACTAATGTGCGTAACTACTCACACAGAAACTCAAAACTCTATAGAGAGTCAATTCTGTTTCCGAACAGAAGCTACAGAAAATGAATGGTATCTGGACAGTGGCTGCTCAAGGCACATGACCGGAGATCCATCCAAATTCTCTAAGCTGACCTTACAGAACGGAGGTTCTGTTAAATTCGGTGACAATAGCAAAGGCTCTGTCATTGGAACAGGAACTATTGGAAGTCCTGATTCTATGGCTATAGAAGAGGTTCTGCTAGTTACAGAACTTAAACATAACCTGCTGAGCATTAGCCAGCTTTGTGACAAAGGCTATACTATAACCTTTGATCAAGATAAATGTTCTGGTATCCTAAACAATGAAGTTCGCTTCATTGGAAATCGGAAAAGGAACATCTACACTTTAACACAGAAGAGCTTCTATGCTACAGAAAGCTGTCTTCTGTCTGTCAAAGACGAAACTCATCTTTGGCATAGAAGGTTAGGACATTCCAACTTTCAGTTGCTATCCAAGCTTGCTAAAAAGGAATTGGTAAAAGGCTTGCCTAATATCAAATTTGAGCAAGACAACTTCTGTGAAGCTTGTTCGCTTGGCAAGCAAACTAAATCCTCATTCAAGTCTAAGAATGAGATATCTACTACTCAGCCCTTGGAACTTCTACATATGGATCTATTTGGTCCAACTAGAGTTCAAAGTATTGGTGGTAGAAGATACTGTCTAGTAGTAGTAGATGACTACTCTAGGTACACCTGGGTCAAGTTCTTGACTCATAAAAGCGATGCATTTGAAACTTTCATAAAGCTCGCTAAGCAATTGCAGAATGAAAATAGATCTTCTGTAAAAGCTATTCGAACGGATCATGGTGAAAACCATGATTTTGCTACCTTCTGTGATGAACATGGCATTGATCACAACTTCTCTGCTCCTTACACTCCTCAACAGAATGGAGTCGCAGAAAGGAAAAATCGAACTCTTATAGACATGGCTAGAACCATGATTTGTGAGAGCAATGTTCCACAGAACCTTTGGGCTGAAGCAGTAAATACTGCTTGCTATATCTCTAATAGAGTACTACTAAGACCTAAATTAGAGAAAACTCCCTATCAACTATACAGGGGGAGAATACCGAATATTTCCTATTTTCATGCCTTTGGAAGTCCATGTTTTATACTGAGACCTTCTAAGGACAATCTCGGGAAATTCGATGCTAAATCAGATGAAGGTATCTTTTTAGGATACTCACTGACTAGCAAAGCTTATAGAGTCCTTAACAAAAGGACTTCTACAATAGAAGAGTCAATTAATATAAAAGTTAATGACTCACCCACAGAAGATACTACAAAACCTGTAATATCTTTTGAACCTATAGAAATTTCTTTAGAACCTACAGATGGTTCTTCAGAACATCCACCCTCTACAAAAGAGATGGGTGAACCCTCTGTTCATGAATCTAAAAATGATCTAGAACAAACAAATGATAATTCTGAAGAATCATCTCAGAATAATCAAAATAATTTTAGAGCACCTGCTCTATATCAAAAACGACATCCTATTGAACAAGTCATTGGTGACATCAGTAGTGGTGTACAAACAAGACGTTCGGTTATTAATAGTGGTGTACAAACAAGACATCCTATTAATCTAGTCTTAGAAGACGTCAATAGATGTTTCCGTCAATACGGTTCTACTGATTAGAATCCGTCAATGCAAATATTAACTACAGAAGGTACAATCCTCTGTACACTTCATTGTAGAAAGTAAAATACTTATTATTCTACTACAGAAGGTACATACTTGTACACTTCATTTCACAATTGATCCAAATCCTTCGACCGCACTGGAAAAATGGCGAGTTGGAAATTTTGGTCGACAAATTACTGCAAGTATGCAATATGTGAGGACTCAAGGAGGCTGGATTCAGAAATCCAAAGGGAAAGAGAAACAGCAGAAGGAAGCACCTGCTACTTCTGACAAGAGTGGACCTACTGCTCCAAAAGCTACTGTTCCACCTTCTTCAACCCTGGAACAACCTCGAGAAGGCTCATCCTCCTCTTTGCCAAATCTCATCAGAGATCTGCAGCGACAAATTGTTGCACAGACTGAGGAACTTAAAGTCCTCAAGGATACGGTCGCTGAGTTAGTCATTACTGTTGAACGTCAGGAAAAGCTCCTCCGTGACAATCTCCAGTAATGTCTTCTGCTTATTTTTCAGCACCTTAGACCTACTGTAATGGTCTTAAATAAGTGACTGATGATGTGTACCCCTTTTGGGATGAACTATTTTAATATTCTGCAGTTTGGTTTTATTCTCTACGTCTATTGTGAGAATACCTTCTACAGGATCTTAGATCTCCGCTTTCTACCTTCTATACTTTTTGATATGACAAAAAGGGGGAGAGATTTTGGAGAACTAACACAGAGATATAGCGTATGCTAATCTCAAACCCACAAGAATTCTTGTGATATTTAGCGGGATAGAAGGACTAACCTACTAAGAGGTTTTTTAACCTTCTATAAGGGTATGCAAAATTTGAGTACAACTCATTTTTGCTGGGAGTGCAGAAGCTCATGCTACTGTCGGGCTAAATATACAGGAGCCTTGTCCCTGTAATCTGTACAAGCTGAATGCTTACACAGAAGCTTTTGCACTCTGCAAAAGTAAAAGCTTCTATAAAGTGTCAAACCCTTACTATCTCTATCTTAGGGGGAGTTTGATACGTCATCTTGTATGAACATATCTCCTATGGATGAAAGTTTTGTCATCATCAAAAAGGGGGAGATTGTTGACAAGATTTTGATGATGAGTCAAACAGCAGGTTTGACCTGCTATGACTTTACAGAAGCTGAAACCTCCTGTAACGAAGATACGCTTCGTAAGAGAGGAAAAATATCACGAAAATATTTTCTTCACCCTCCAAGGATCATTTCAGATCAAGAGACGTGATTAGAGAATATTTCCATAAATAGATATTTCAATAATAAATTATTTATTAATTAATTATTGATTATCTTAATTAAATTATTAATTCAAAAAGAGAATATTCTTAAGAATATTATTTGGATTAATATTTCGTCCAGATACAATGTTTTACTTGTCTGGAACGAATCAATTATTTTGGGAATAAATCGTTGATTATTTCCTTATATAGAAGGTCAAGTTGCTGTTGCTGGCCGAACCTTCTGTAATGCATTATCTGGGGATTTAATTGTCAAAATAAGGCAAAATTAAATCTGGAGGTTCCAACCAGATATTTGCACGACCCCATCATCATATTTCTCAAGTTGGAAATAAAATATTCTTTCTTTCCAACTATAGAAGGTTGCTGACCGATTTAGGCTCTAACCTTCTGTAAGATGAGATCTCGTGATTGGATGATTCGTTTGATCTGAAATCAATCGAATATTGTCCCTAAATGATTTTTACACGTTGGGGATGAATCTGGTCGTTTTACGTTTTTGGCAAAATAAGTTTCCTTTTTTACAGGAGGACGAAACCTCTATATAAAAGAAAAACCTAAAAACATAATTAGACAATAGATCAGAGGTAAGTCTTGGCATTTGGCAACGTTAGCGGGTGGTTAACGTGTGTGCAGGTGTGCAGGACGGATTCTCCAGGCGAGAGTTCTCGCAGGAGGTAACTACGGCGGGTTGAGCGTGGGTGAAGCCGCTCCGGTGACTTCGTTGCGTACGGATCTGAGGGACTCGACCGGAACTTTGTCCGTGACGTCGGACTGCGTGCATCAGGGCCTGGGGAAGGGTTCGTTGGTGGCGAGTAGGCGTACAGAGTTGGTCGGAGAGAAGGAGTCCGTAGCAGGGGTTCAGTGGTGAGGGACCTCCAACCTTCTGTAGTTGGTTATTTTGTTTTCTGTGCGTTTGCAGCAGGTGTGCTTTGGTGAAGCCACTCCGTTAGCGTCGTTGGCTGCAAAACCGAAGGACTTGGCCAGGAGTGCTGTCAGTGAAGCCGGGTGGGCGTACAGCAGGTCGAAGAGAAGGTTGTTGCAGCAGGCGTAAGTGGTGAGGGACTGAAACCTACTGTAGTCGTACTATCTTTATTTGTTTTGCAGATTAAACCAAAAAGACAAAAAGAGAAGCATATCAGAGGCATCCAAACACTTGGAGAAAGCGTCATCGGATCTGTTCGCTGATCCACAGAAGGAATAGCCCGCTACAGAGTCACAGAAGGCTGAAGCTTCCAGCCAACGTTCTGTGCTTGCTCAAGTCTGGTTGATTTCATTGTGATTCGACCTAGACACATCCTAAACACAGCAAGAGTGTTTCTTGCATTGGTAAAGCTAGTCTTACCGTCCCGTGGTCAAAGAAATTGTTTTCTTACACCACAGAAGGTTTTACCTTCTACACTGTAATCTCTATACGAGTTATTAGTGAAAAGTGACCGAAAGTGGACGTAGGTGATTTCACCGAACCACTATAAAATCCTTTGTGTTCTACGACTCATTTCGAAGTCAATTTCACACGTTCCGTAATTACAGAAGCTTGAAGGCTCTGTAAATTACAGTAAGTTACTTCCGCTGTGAGGGTTGTGAAAAAGCGTTTAAGAATTCCTTAATTGGACTTAACACTAATTCACCCCCCCTCTTAGTGTAATCTTTGGGCCAACAGCTGACAACTACGCCCTTCAGCTCTTCAGCAGGCATGCCTTTGGCACCGATGAGCCTCCAGAAGATTATCTTTGTTTATTGAAACAGGTAGTTAAGACCACAGGTAACCTTCCCTTGGCTTTGGAGGTGATTGGAGGACACTTGTGTTGTCAGAGCAAAGAGTCGTGGAAGTATGAACTCGAAAAGCTGAAGAACGTTCTCGTAGAAGAGGTCTTTGAGATCTTGAAGGTAAGTTACGATGGGTTAGACTGGAGGGAGAAGGAAATTTTCCTCGATATTGCGTGTTTTTGGCAAGCGATGCCTCCGAGATATGCGGATTTCCTGTGGGAAGCTCGCGAATTATATCCTAAAAGCGGAGTGAAGGTACTCATCAACAAATCATTGATAAAGATTGATTCAAATGGTAAGTTCTCGATTCATGACCAACTTCGAGACATGGGAAGAGAAATCATTCGGTCGGAAGGTGATGGAAGACCTGAAAGGCGTACTAGACTTTGGGATCCAGAGGACGCCTTAAAGATAGTGCTTCAAAAAAAGGTAAGGAGCTATTTAAATTGGTCGATTTCATCTTGTGATGAACGAATGGTTCATAATTCTATTATATTAAGAGAATTTTTCATTGACATTGAAATATTACTATTCATCGAGCACAATATAATTATGAATGCTGACCGACTTTTTTCGTCTAAAAGGTCTCGAAGAAAATCATAGCAATGACCTTGGGGAGACCCCATGAAGCACACAAATTCTCTTATGAGAACTTCAGTGGATTAGCTAATTTGTTGTTTCTTCATCTAAATGGGACGAAACTTATTGGACAATTTGGAAATCTCCGGGAGAGCTTATTGTGGCTTTCTTGGGGGGGTTGCAATAAAAAGTTGAATTCCAACTTTTTCAAGATGAGAAGTTTAGTTGTTCTCAAAATCATTGGTAACAATGGTGGATGGAGGGATGGTGAACAGCTGGTATGAAATCCTCTCCTCCTATATGTCTTCTGTTTGGAAGGTAAATGTGTAAAGCGCTCTTCTTCTTGTTATAATTTGTGGTGCATGCATTTACAGATGATGCCAAACTTAAGGGTGCTGGACTTCAGGAGTAGCGACATGACTACGTCACCCGACCTCTATTGGTGCTTAAAATTGGAGATTATGGTTTTTAATAATTGCTTCGAGTTGAAAGAAATCCACCATTCGGTGGGTAAGTTGGAGAGTCTTACTTATTTGAAGATAGCCAGATGTCCCTATCTGAGGACTCTACCAAAAGAGCTCTGTTGTGCAAGAGGTTTACGGGAGCTAATTGTGACTCATTGCGGCGAGATTGAAGAAGTACCGGAATCAATTGGGAGGTTGGAATCCTTGAGGACACTTGACTTACAATGTAACAAGCTCAGAAGATTACCCGCCTCGATATGTGGTCTGACGAACCTACAAGTGTTCGACGTTGATGAAAACCCTCTCGACGAAGGAATTCCGGAAGAAATCGGGACATTATCGGCTTTAGAAGAATTGGACCTTTCGAGGAGCAAGATTCGGTTCCTGCCAGCAACATTTAGGCAACTCACGAGCCTCAAGTCCCTCAGATTGCATGATTGCAACATGCTTCAGGAGTTTCGAGGACTTCCTTCCAACCTAACGAAGTTGGATGCTTCGTGCTGTCCTCTCGACGAAGGCATTCCTGAAGAAACCGGGAGACTATCGGCTTTAGAAGAATTGAACCTTTCGAGTAGCAAGATTCGCTTCCTGCCAGCTACATTTAGTCAACTCACGAGCCTCAAGTCCCTCAGATTGAATTGTTGCAACATGCTTCGGGAGGTTCGAGGACTTCCAACCAGCCTAACGATGTTGGATGCTTCGGGTTGTTCTCTCGACGAAGGAATTCCGGAAGAAATCGGGAGACTATCGGCTTTAGAAGAATTGAACCTTTCGAGGAGCAAGATTCGCTTCCTGCCAGCAACATTTAGTCAACTCACGAGCCTCAAGTCCCTCAGATTGAATTGCTGCAACATGCTTCGGGAGGTTCGAGGACTTCCAACCAGCCTAACGATGTTGGATGCTTCGGGTTGTTCTCTCGACGAAGGAATTCCAGAAGAAATCGGGAGACTATCGGCTTTAGAAGAATTGAACCTTTCGAGGAGCAAGATTCGCTTCCTGCCAGCTACATTTAGTCAACTCACGAGCCTCAAGTCCCTCTATTTGTGTGATTGCAACATGCTTCAGGAGGTTCGAGGACTTCCAACCAGCCTAACGAAGTTGGATGCTTGGGGTTCTCCTCTCAACAAAGGAATTCTGGAAGAAATCGGGAGACTGTCGGCTCTAGAAGAATTGGACCTTTCGAGGAGCATGATTCGCTTCCTGCCAGAAACATTTTGTCAACTCACGAGCCTTGAGTCCCTCAAATTGCATGGTTGCAACATGCTTCAGGAGGTTCGAGGACTTCCAACCAGCCTAACATGCTTTGCATTTTCATGGGCGACGATGGGACTCTATGAAGAAATAAGTTGTAGAAAAGGGTATGAAGATAGAAATATTAAATTTAGTGGAGTTTATGAGTTGGGTTCCCTTTCCAGGCTCAAGACTCTCGATTTGAGTTTTCCAGGTATGGGGTCCCTGGAGACATATCTGAAGATAAGTGATTTTACATTGACAGAGATGGAGCTAGGTTGGCTCGATTCGTTATCATCCAGTATTACTAAATTGTCTATAGAGGAGTCCGATTGTCTCATCCGGGTGTCAAACATAGGGAGATTGAGGGGGCTGAGGTCGCTTAGGTTAACTGGGTGTAGAGCGTTGGTGGAGATCCCAGGACTGGAACAATTGGAGCTGTTGGAAGAGTTGAGCTTTTACCGGTGCCCATCCATTCGCGGAATTCAGGATCTGTTGGGCTTGAAAAGATTGAAGCGTGTTAAAATCTCGTTTTGCTCCTCGTGGGTCAACGTGCCTCGTGTGATCGACGAGTGTCACCTATCAATTGATGATGACTAACAAATCGATGCTTAAAAAAAAATAATTCTTCTGTTGTTTTTTTTTTATTTCAAAGTCGACCACTTCTTTCTTCCTCTTCCCAACAGGAAATGAACAATGGTTGGATATTTATTTAGAATGTCTTGTTTGGTATTTATTTAGAATTTGGGTGGATTGAATAACATCCAGATTGTATAAAATAAAATAAAAAATAAAAAACTTATGAGAAAGAATTCTCAAAAAATACAATTTAATTTTTTATTAATTATTCATATTACAAATTCCTTACTTAAAGAAATAAACCAAAACGACGGACATTAATACGATATACTTCTAAAAGTGATGACAACAAGCATAAAAACCAAAGAAATTGATTATGCCAAAGCGAAAGGAAAACGAAAATCAAACTCCCTCGAAATTTAATAATCAATATAATTAAATATTAATAATAAAAATGACATAATCTCGGAAAACCACCGGGATAATAATCCTCACTTTTGCCATAGGGGCAGGTGAGTTACCGCCTTTTTTTGCTGACGAGGGAACGTATTACGAATTTGTAAAATATTTTACCAATTAAAATATTAAGTGAATGGATATAATATCATTACGTGAATGGATGACAATGTCAAATACTTCAGTCTCAGGAGAGGGAGAATTCAATGTAATTTACTCAAAACGAGAAAAAAAATTGTTTCTTTTGAATCATTTCTTTTTTTTTTCTTTCGAAATAAAAATCTTGAAATACGGAACTTTTTTTGAAAAAAAACGTATCGGAATCCCATGAGGAAGATGTGATGACTACGACGACTGAATCCGTGCAATTACTCTATTTTCATTGTCGTCGTGTAGTGAAGGCAGATTCATCCGACTAATAGTTCAAGATAATGTTGTGAAGCTGAGAATCAAGGATCAAAGTTTGCCCGATCATCCTACAGGGATCGATGATCGAGTATTCGACATGTTAAATCTGCTAGATTGTGACTCCTCAGGAGTAAGACTCGTGGTGCTTCATGGCATGGGGGGAATTGGGAAGACGACCCTTGCTAGCGTCATCTTCAATAAATTATCTTCCCAGTTCAAAGGGTCCAGATTCATTTCGAACGTGCGCGAGTCGGCCATGGGTCATGGAGTCATTGCGAAGTTGCAGAACTAGTTATCAAGGGCCATTCTCGCTGGCCGATACGCATCATGTGCTTCGATGATGGGTTCGGCGAGATCATACAAAGGATTCGGGGCAAGAGGATGCTTCTAGTTCTCGATGACGTGGATCAGTTCTCTCAACCAGAGAAATTGGTCGGAAAAGGCCCGGAAGACACATTAGGAACAGGCAGTCGAGTCATAATCACGACTAGGGATAAAAGCGTTTGCAATCAATTTGTTCGTTTACTTTCCGAAATACTTCATTTTTATGAAATGGAGAAAATGACTGACAACCACGCCCTTCTACTCTTCAGCAGGCATGCCTTTGGCACCAATGAGCCTCCAGAAGATTATCTTTCTTTATCGAAACAGGTTGTTAAGACCATCGGGAACCTTCCCTTGGCTTTGGTGGTGATTGCAGGACATTTGTGTTGCCATAGTAAAGAGTCAAGGAAGTATGAGCTCGAAAAGATGAAGAACGTTCTCCAGAAAATCTTTGATATTTTGAAGGTAAGTTACGATGGGTTAGACTGGAGGGAGAAAGAAATTTTCCTCGATATTGTGTGTCTTTTAAAAGCGATGCGTCAGAGGTATGTAGATTATCTCTGGGAAGCTCGCGACTTGTATCCGAAAAGCGGAGTGAAGGTACTCATCAACAGATCATTTATTAAATCGTAACTTCATTTATTTGTTCAAGTTACAAGATAAATTGAAATAATTTTAGACAAAATTTTTAAATATGGTCCGAATCCTCGTGTCGTCCGTACTGCCATGCGTGTGCTAGGCTGGAGAGTGCGCGCACAACCCGTGTTATCGCTATACTACTAAAGATGGGTGCTTTTAGCAATATAGTAGTAAATTGCACCTGAATTTAGTAATATCTACAGGTGAGGATACCAATTCCATCAAAAACTCTTGTGATCTGTTCTGACAATAAAGTGTCTTCCAATCAAATAGTGATGCCACTTTCCTACCGCATACACCAAAGAATAAAGCTCCTTCTCATACACAGAGAGACCATAACGCCGAGGAGCAACATGCTTAGTTATAAAGGCAATTGGATGCTCCCTCTGCATAAGGACTGCTCCAATTCCATTGTCAGAGGCATCAGTTTCAATTACAAAAGTTCTCCAAAATCAGGAAGCACCATAATAGGAGCAGTAGTCAACAACCCTTTGAGCCAATCAAAAGCAGCCTGAGCTTCTTTACTCCAAAAGAAAGCATCCTTCTTAAGCAAATTTGTAAGAGGTTTACAAACCACACCATACCCCCGAAAAAATCTCCTATAGTATCTACTTAATCCAAGAAAACCCCGAAATTGCTTCAAAAGTAGGTATAGGCCACTCCTTAACAGCTTGAACCTTGGATGGATCTGTAGAAACCCCTTCCTTATCAATGAAGTGCCCCAAATACTCAACCCTTGAACTTCCAAAAACACATTTGGATTGCTTTGCAAACAGGACATGCTTCCTTAACACAGATAAAGCAGTTTGTAAATGGATCACATGCTCAGCCAAGGACTTGCTATAGTTGATCATCAAAGAAGACCGGTATGTACTTCCTCAAATAAGGTCTAAAATCGAATTCATCAAACTTTGGAACGTATGCGACGTATTAGTCTATCCAAAAGGCATAACTAAGAATTCATAATGTCCATCATGAGTGAGAAATGTTGTTTTGTGCACATCTTCAGGATTCATCCGAATATGATGATAATCAACCCTAAGATCAATCTTGGAAAAGATAGCAGCCCCAAACAACACATCCATCAACTCCTCTATCACCGTTATTGGGTATTTATCCTTCACAGTCTGTTTATTAAGCTCCTTATAGTCAACATACATTCGCCAAGACCCATCTTTCTTCTTAACCATTACCACAGGAGATGAAAAGTCACTCTTACTCTCTTGGATAACTCCAGTTTTCACCATTTCTTGAACCATCTTCTCTATCTCAACTTTTTGTGCAGCCGAGTGGTTATAAGGTCTCAAACTGATAACCTGATTCCCCTTTCAACGCATGCAATGTAACCTGGACATCTTCTTCCTCTGCATCTCCACCACACAACAGTTCTTTCTCCGATCTCACTAACCCATCCTCAAGAGGTTCAAAATCAACATTTGTCGCTTAGAACACCTGTGGTTTCTGTCGAAGGGTTCATTACACCCAAAACACAAGCCTTTAAGTCTTCTCTCTTCGATCTCTTCCTGGATCAATCTTCTCCTCCCTGTCGAACTCATACTACTAACTGCATTAGAAGGTGTATTATTTACAACATTTGTTCCCCTTCCTCAACTACTTCTGGATACCCCCACTGCTGGTGTTGTACTTCCAAAACTAGTGAAAGTTTTCTCTCCTATTCCCATGGGTATTGATTCCATCTGCACAATGTAGCAACAGTTGCCCTGCTCAAAACTCTCAGAGATTTACTGTTATTTTTCCCCATTCTTCTTATAGGCACACTGAGGTAAGCATCCTGACATTGGCTTGTACAGTTAATAGATCAATAGGTTTTAGTAACCAAAGGATGCTTTTGTACTCATCCTTCAATCCATTAATGAACAAGCTTACTTGAAAACTCATGGGTAGGTCTATCTTTTCCAGAACTCTTCTCAAACATATGTCAAATTCCTCCATATAAGCATACAGATTATCATACTCACCCTCCTATTTCAGATTCTTCATTTTACCCATGGGATCTTCAAACACTTCCCTATCGATCCGGTTGTTCACTGCCACTGAATATTCTTCCCATTCCAAAGATCTATCCTTCTTCCGGTTCTTAACATAAGAAGAATGCCACTATAACACAGATCCATAGAGGTACAGCGAGGCTAGCTTAACTTTCTTATCCTCCGGAACATGCTCCAATTCGAAGTACCTTTGACACTTGTATAACCAATCCTCCAATTAGTCCCATAAAATTCTGGAAAGTCAACTTGGGCATAACAAAATTACTTGCGTTTGCTCCCTTACTACTACTCATTACCTCAACCTCCCATTTAGAACTAATCTTCTCTTCCCTCACTACTTGCACCTCATCTTCCTTCCTATTCTCCAACGTAGACAATTTGCTAAGAAGCCATCCCCATTTTTCATCGATATGAGTCTGTATATCTTTTGTTTGCAAATTAACTTCTCTTATTTGAGAAGTTAATACTCCCATCTTAGTAGCTAATCCTTCCACCATTTCATCCTTCGTCTCATATTTTCTCCGCAACTCATCAAAGCGAGTTTCGACCATTTTTCCAGAATTTCTTCAATAGTACAACAGATTCCAGAACAATCAACAACGAATTAGTTCTAAACCCCAATTTAACACCTCCCGTTTCCTTCGATGAGATTACAACCCTACCACAACACAGGATAATGCTCTGATACCCTTGATAACGTCTCCCTTTTCCTCTGAACCATGGGCAGCCGTCTGTCCTGCCCCGGTCATGACTCGTGAAAGGTCCCTGATGCCCGGCGTGACCATGGTGACGTGAGCTTCCGTCGCTGGAGCGGTCGGGGCAGGGGTATCCTAACGCGAACCGTGGGTTAGCGATTGTCTTCTCTAAGATATAAACTTCAATCATTTGCGGCTTGAGACTCTGGTTCAGTTCTGTTTCTGTCGAGGGACGATACTGGATTATTTGTTGAGTTGTGTTACCCGACTAAGAGGTTGGAGGAGAACAGGGAGGCGACGTCCACTCGCAGTCGTGCCTGCTGCCGTTTCTCGGGGAATTCCCGGAGCAATGAGTGAGGACGCACTATGGTGATCCTGACACCGTACGAAGTGTTGATATATGAAGTGACGGTGAAACGAGGGAGTCGCAGTGTTTATTTACTATTTTATTGGATTGTGAATTTTGTATACCTTGGTTGTTGCTGATAGTGATTGCTGATTAGTGATTATATCTATTCACTGTGATATGTGTAATTGTTTACGGAACTGTAGAATGATTTATATTTGAATGAATTGGTCGAGTCAACGCATGAAAAACTGTTTTCAAAAGATGCACGTTAGGGAGAATCTAGAAGTCTCACATGTTTTCGTGTGTATGCATGGAGGGATATGTACTCGGCGTTTATCGTTGACCCCTTCGAGGAACCTTCCTCCAGTTTTGCAGCATAATGAAGGGTGAGGTACGGTGTACGGAAGAGCTAGGATTCGGAATGGAAGCATCCATGGTAGGAATACGAGATTTGTTTCCTTTTGGTATAAGTTGACTAATCAAATTTGATGAGACATTTTGAAAAATGTGTACAGGAAACTAGGCTTTTACAGTTGGTATCAGAGCATAGTTTAGAAGGGAGTCATAAGGGGGATTTAGGACTTAGAACGTGTGCGAGAGGTGGCCATGGTACCTTCATGGTGAACTAATCCGATGTGATGTGATCTTATTGTCTTGTTGTACCTTGTTGTGTCTAGTTTGGAATGTGGAATGATAGAGTATTGTGCATGTTTTAGTTGCGATCTATGTGGGTTATTATCGTTTAGGTGGGATATAAGTATACCGTAATATACTTATGTGAGTTTGGGGCATTCAAGGGATGGTGGACGATGTATTTCATGTACTTCGGGGCTGTCTCCGGAGGGCGATTTTCCACGTCAAAAATTACCTCTGTTATCGTGACATTACAGGTAGTTTGTTAGGCAACAAATATCATGAGGCATTGCAGTTTAAGATGAGGGAGCCTAACTTGGGAGCTCGACTTTTCTAGGCCGGTGTTGGGGTGCAGCAAACTGGTACAGAATTCGCGACAGCCTTGGGAAATATGGATGTAAGTAGTGAGTATGTCATCAAACTCAAACAGAGATCGAGGAGCAGTGTGCCGAGGCCTTTCCTGTACCAGCAGGTAGAGGGAGAGATAAACCGTGTTTATCTAAATCAGGTGACAAGAGTAACTCCTCTAAGCAAACTGATTTAAACGGTGTTTTACATGGAAGTGAAGCTACCGCTGTGATGGATATGATCAACAAGATGAGATTGGCTGATATTTTTGCTGAGGACTGTTCCAACTCTATGGCTTAGAAGACGTGTTTTTGGAAATCTGTAAAAAAAAAAAAAGAAAGGTCCATGCAAGCTGCTTTACAAACATGTGAAAGATGAGGTATATTTGGAGGAGTGGGTCAGGACCAAGTGAAATCATCAATTTGATTAAGCGCGAACGCTAAAATTTAGCAATTCTCCATTTTTGGCTGGAATCAAGTTGGACGAAAGTGTTGAATTTTGAGTTGGTATCTTGTTGACTTGGTTAGGCCATGATAGAATTGGGCTTGATGCTGAATTTGTGTAGGATATTATTCAACGCCTTCCAAGAATAGAAGGCTGTAGTAAGTACGAGTGTCTTCAGAATAGAGGTACTTAATTGGAATTACCTACTGCTGGAAGTAGAAGTTTAATAGTGAAAAGAGAAGATGGGGCATATATCAGAGACCCATCAATGGTTAATCTGTTTAGGAAATGCAAGGACAATGCTATTACCAAGGACGATGAGCGATGTCCTCCACTTGGAAATGGGTTGTGAGGGCATACTTTGTTGTGGGATCCTTTCAGTGGGATATCTTTTATCTCGACAAGTAAGTGACTATGTGTCCATCGAACAAAATCAACTCCCGCAAGGTGCATGGACAACTCCTCTCCTAAATGCTCCTAGCAAATTAAGGCGATTCATATCCATCTAGCAATCCGAATCCTACGGGATGGGTCAAACTATGTTTTCAGTGAAATTTCAAATCGTTTTAGTCATTCAATTCTCCTCTTCTAAAATTGCCGTTGAGTTAATGGTTGGAGATTCTTTTGAATGGGACTGCTGTCTTCAAAAGCACGGCCACTCAAGGGACACACAGTTTGGGCAGTCAAGTTCGAAGTTATCCATGATCAACAGCTCTTTCGAGTTGGGTTACAGTGGTTTTTAGTGTTATCTTCGAGTATGCTGTTGATGGCTGGCTTTATTACTGGGATCGTGGAATATGGCTTTGGCAGTGAGTCGAATGGGATGCCTGCCTTACAGGGGGAGATTACTTTAATTTCATGGGTAAATGAGGTGATGGAATGTCTACAAGAACCTTTTTCCTTCTCAACCAGATTACAGAGCATCGTAATGTAGAAGAGGAAGCCCAGAGACTTCGAATGCTTTCATAAGGATCCATCCATGAGTTATCATTTCCGGATCCACTGAGAGTACCAGAATTTGCAGAGCAGCCAAATTTCCCCACAGGCTCCCTCTAGCCAGACTCAGTAATGGATTACCTCTGAAATGACCGATCGGACCATTGTTGGCAGGCCTCCCTGAATCCCAACATACAGAGGATTGGACTCGTTTACATAACCAAGGTTGGGGTTGAAGTTTGGGCTCAGTCCATAGCTTGAATGCACAACGCCACGCGACACAACCTAGACACTCTGTAACCCTTCACTAGAAACTCGATATAAACCACTTGACAAATCATGGCACCACTGATCGTTACTTTGCCTGTCCAAACTCTCACACATTCCTGCAAGGAAGAAACTCCTGTGAGAGGAACGACATAAAGGAAAATACATTGGCCTCGTAAATATTATCTTTTTTCTTTTCCCAAAACAGCATTCAAAATTATGCTTCCAAAGTTTATGATCACATTTCTCATTTTATCGCAATAAATAGAGAGAGCTGGAGCGAGCGATCTGCGGCTCCAGGGTTTACATTGTCGTCTTCTCCAGGAACTATGCATCCAGCGCGTGGTGCCTCAGGGAGCTCGACATGATGGTGGATCTCCACGCAGGCTCGAACGTCGGCAAGAAGATCATACTACCGATTTTCTACGGGGCAGATCTTGCCGACGTAAAGCTACAAACAGAGCTGTATCGGGAGCGCTCGACGCACACAAGGATTGATACGGGCAGGACGTAGTGAAGAAATGGGAGGAAGCACTTAAGACGGTCGGCGGGATCAGCGGATGGGACTCCAAAGCCATCCAGGGTAACCACCAGAGCCTTGTTATTTTTCTCACTTTCTCTTTTGAATCATTTCTTTTTTTCTTTGGAAATAAATATTTTAAAATACTGAACTTTTTTTTGGAAATAAACGTATTGGAATCTCAGTAGGAAGATGGGGATGACTACGGCGACTGAATTTCGTGCAATTACTCCATTTTCATTATCGTCGTGCAGGGAAGGCAGTTTCATCCGATTAATAGTTCAAGACATTATTGTGAAGCTGAGAATCAAGTATCAAAGTTTGTCTGATCATCTTACATGTATCGATGATCGAGCATTCGACATGTAAAATCTGCTGGACTGCGACTCCTCGGGAGTAAGACTCGTGGTGCTTCATGGCATGGGAGGAATTGGGAAGATGACCCTTGCTCGTGTCATCTTCAATAATTTATCTTCCCAGTTCGAGGGGTCTAGTTTCATTTCGAACGTGCGTGAGTCGGCCACGGGTCATGGAGGCATTGCGAAGTTGCAGAACAAGTTATCGGGGGACATTCTTGGTGGCCAATACGCGAGATCGTGTAACTCCTACGATGGGTACGGTGAGCTGATACAAAGGATTCAGGGCAAGAGGATGCTTCTGGTTCTCGATGACGTGGATAAGTTCTCTCAATTGGAGAAATTGGTCGGAAAAGACCCGAATGAAACGTTAGGAACAGGCAGTCGAGTCATAATCAGGACTAGGGATAAAAGCGTTTGCAATCGATTTGTTCGTTCTGGTTCCGAATTATTCCATTTTTATGAAATGGAGAAAATGGCTGACAATTACGCCCTTCAGCTCTTCGGCAGGCTTGCCTTTGGCACCGATGAGCCTCCAGAAGATTATCTTTGTTTATCGAAACAGGTAGTTAAGACCACAGGTAACCTTCCCTTGGCTTTGGAGGTGATTGGAGGACACTTGTGTTGTCAGAGCAAAGAGTCGTGGAAGTATGAGCTCGAAAAGCGGAAGAACGTTCCCGTAGAAGAGGTCTTTGAGATCTTGAAGGTAAGTTACGATGGGTTAGACTGGAGGGAGAAGGAAATTTTCCTCGATATTGCGTGTTTTCAGCAGGATAAGATGCCTCTGAAGTATGCGGATTATCTATGGGAAGCTCGCGAATTGTATCCAAAAAGCAGAGTGAAGGTACTCATCAACAAATCATTGATAAAGATTGATTCATTTGGTAAGTTCTGGATCCACGACCAGCTTCGAGACATGGGAAGAGAAATCATTCGGTCGGAAGGCGATGGAAGACCCGAAAGGCGTACTAGACTTTGGGATCCAGAGGACGCCAAAAAGATAATGCTTCAAAAACAGGTAATGAGCTATTTAAGTTGGTTGATTTCATTTGGTGATGAAGGAATGGTTCATAATTCTATTATATTAAGAGAATTTTTTCATTGACATTGAAATATTACTATTCATCGAGCACAATATAATTATGAATGCTGGTCGACTTTTTTCGTTTATGTGATATATCACTCTCTAATTCAAGATAATGATAGAATTAAAATAAAAAAAAAATTAGTCACTTTCTTTATGTGATAAAAGTAGAAAATATTTTTTTTCCAACAAACACAACACAACTACAAAATTGAAATTTCTTGAAATCGTTTAATAACTAATATTTTGAAAGATAGATTTCGGCATGCAAAACCATTTTATACCCTTATGGAAACTAATTTAAATTTATTCAATTCTCAACAGAGATATTTTAGATAATACTAATTGAAAAATTATATTGTCTTGCCGAATATCGAGCCAATGTTTGATGCTTATGACTTGTACTAAAATACTCAATTTCTTTATTAAAAGATTTTAAAGTTCACATTTTTCAACCCACCTCATTATTCAATGATAATTAAGCAGCAATCCATTTTATCATGAACGGACAAACTATATTGAAATTATTTGTTATGTTCGTGAAAGTATAAACAATGGGAATTATTCCAACAAAACATGTACGAATTAACTCAACAATGAGATGATATTTTTACTACATCTCTTGTTAAAGATCCATTCAATTATATTAATTTCAAGTTGGACTTAATTGATCTACACCTCCAAAACGAAATGGGTGAGAAATATAACTCTGGAAACTTGTAAACCTGTAAACCCATAAATGGCTTAAATCATAAGTTAACACATCCATCGACTGCATCGCTACCAGGAACGAAATCATCAGGAGCGTCGACACTATCATCGACTTCTTAACAACCATGTCGACAGAAGTAAATATTCTTCTTCTTGTATCGTGTCTTTCTTTATGAGAGTTTGGTATCTGAGTGGTGTGGGAGTCATTTATTATATAAACAATTTTTCGGATAAAAACAATGCAATAGTATGTTTAACTAATTCACCCTTTGTTCCATTTATGGGTATTTAATTAATTATTTGATTTTGCTAGTAACAATTAATTGTTTCCTGGGTAGGCAAGAAAGGTATAATTAATTCAAATGGTTAAAGTTTTTTAGATATGGTTGAATAATTAATAGCCTATCATTAATAAAATTTTAATTGAAGGAAATAGGCCTGAGTCGGGCCCGACTCAGACACCTCTGCTGAAGCTCAATCTAAGTAAAAAATTATAAAGTCTGAGCTTGGGCTCAAAGTTGACCGTGCTTTGTTCAGTCAAGTCCGGGATCGAGCGAAGCTCTACAAGGTCATATTCCACGACTCTTCTCCGAGCCCGGGATTGAATCTTAATCATAGTTGTAAGGTTAGGTGTGATGTCTTTATCGAGGGGGAGGGAAAGTAAAGCATTTCTGGCCTGCCGTTGCGATCCAGACAAGGAGGCCTCGGTCGGAATCCTTCCGCTTTCGCCTCGCCCTCGTCATGCTACATGCGCAGAAGCAGGTGATGTCCAGTTCTACCTTGTTATTTCCAGGTAAGTGATTCGAGGAACGTCATAAATTAATAATAATATCTTTTTTTTTTTTTTGTTGAAGAAGAAGTAAAAAGGGACAGCTGATAGACAGCGGAAGACTCTCCGGCGTCAATAATTTTACTTTTTTATTTTCTCTGGTCTCTATTTTTTAATTGGCGTTTAGACGATATTGGAAAAAGCTTTGGAAAATGAGAAGGATGGCTCCTCATCCCCAGCTCCTCCTCATCATCATCATCCTTTTCTCCCTCATACCCCACCACCGCCCCACGCAGCAAGGGTTCCAACCCAGTTGTCTCGTGCGGTTCGCAACCAGTAGCTTCTTCATCAGCAATCCACAACCGTGTAAGTGGCAGCCCATATCCCATACGAAATGATCCAAGGGCTGCTTAGATTACGCCGTGACTCACTTACTCTGCTCACGCGTCCCTAAACGGGAAAATGATGTTAAATTTTGCTGCAGCTTTGGCCGTGAAATGGACTATAATGATCGCCGTCGCGGCTGCATCCGTTGTGACGACTATTTACATGAAGGGACGCATTAAAGGAAACCAAGGCGCAGCAGCCTGTCACACCAACACAGGTAACTACCAAACCACAAACTTCATCTCCTCCGATCGATCTCGGGTTTTACAAAAGATATTTCCTCATGCTTACACAAAGCGGCCGGTTTTAGATATTTAGATTCTGCCTGAAACTTATATTTTTATAATTGTTTTTTATTTTTTTCATAATTTACCAAATTCATGAAATTCTAGGGAATTAGTATTCAAAATTTTTTAATTTTCTACTTCAAAAATTTCACAAACTTAATCTGTGCGCGGTGCAAAGGAAGCGTCGTGAGCAGCTCAATAATGGAATCCATGCGGAGCGAGGACAGTGACCGAGATAACCCCCACCTCCATTACATCTGAGTACGATGTTTTCCTGAGCTTCCGGGGACCCGATGCTCGTCACGGCATCGTCGACCACCTCTACCAGCGGATGACTGAGGCCGGTCTCCGTGTTTTCAAGGACGACGAGGAGATCCGTCGCGGCGAAGTAATTGGGGGAGAGCTAGAGCGAGCGATCCGCAGTTCCAGGGTTTACGCCGTCGTCTTTTCCAGGGACTACGCGTCCAGCGCGTGGTGCCTCCGGGAGCTCGACATGATGGTGGATCTCCACGGAGGTTCGAACATTGGCGGGAAGATCATTCTGCCGATTTTCTATAAGGTAGATCTGGAGGACATAAAGCTGCAAACAAAGTTGTATCGGAAAGCCCTCGACAAACACAAGGGTCGACACGGGCACGACGTCGTGAAGAAATGGGAGGACGCATTTGAGACGGTCGGCCGGATCAACGGATGGGACTCCAAAGCCATCCCGGGGTAAGCACTATTGCCTTGTTATTTTGCTCACTTTGGAAATAAATATTCTAAGATATTACTCTATTTTCATTGTCGTCCGACAGGGAAGGCAGATTCGTCCAATTAATAGTTCATGACATTTTTGGGAAGCTGAGAATTAAAGACAATAGTTTGCCTGATCATCTAATTGGGATTGATGATCAAGTCTCCAACATGTTAAATTTGTTGGACTGCGGCTCCTCAGGAGTAAGGCTCGCAGTGCTTCATGGCATGGGGGGAATTGGGAAGACGACCCTTGCTCGCGTCATATTCAATAAATTACATTCCCGGTTCGAAGGCTCCAGTTTCATTTCCGACGTGCGTGAGACGTCCAAGTGTCATGGAGGCATCGAGAAATTGCAGAACAAGTTATCGGAGGACATTCTCGGTGGCCAAAATGCTAGATCTTGTAACTACGACTGTGAGATCATACGAAGGATTCAGTGCAAGAGGGTGCTTCTGGTTCTCGATGACGTGGATGTGCACTCTCAACTGGAAAAACTGCTGATGAAAAATCCAGAAGACACGTTAGGAACAGGCAGTCGAGTCATAATCACGACTAGGGACAAAAGTGTTTGCAATCGATTTGTTCGTCCTGGTTCCAAATTACTTCACTTTTACGAAATGGATAAAATGGACGACAACCACGCCCGTCAACTCTTCAGCAGGCATGCCTTTGGCACCGATGAGCCTCCACAAGATTATCTTTCTATATCAAAAGATGTAGTTGAGACCACCGGAAACCTTCCCTTGGCTTTGGAGGTGGTAGCAGGACACTTGTGTTGCCAGAGTAAAGAGTTATGGGAGGATATGCTGAAAAAATTGAAGAACATTCCCCAAAAAGAGGTTTTTAAGATCTTGAAGGTAAGTTACGATGGGTTAGACTGGAGGGAGAAAGAAATTTTCCTTGATATCGTGTGTTTTCGGGAAGCGAAGCGTAGGAGGTACATAGATTATCTCTGGGAAGCTCGCGACTTGTATCCAAAAAGCGGAGTGAAGGTACTAATCAACAAATCATTGATAAAGATTGATTTAAACGGTGAATTCTGGATTCACGATCAACTTCGAGACATGGGAAGAGAAATCATTCGATCAGAAGGCCTCGGAAGGCCCGAAATGTGTACTAGACTTTGGGATCCAATCAATGCCTTAAAGATAGTGCTTCAAAAAAAGGTAAGAAACTGGTTGAATTAAGTTGGCATTTCAATTTTACTTTCTTTCCATGTGCATTACTTTGGTATCGATGTCACTCTTCGCGGAGCACAATATGATTATTAATGTTAATTGAATTTTTCCATTTATAAGGTCTCGGAGAAAATCATAGCAATGGATTTGGACTTGGGAAGTGATGAAGAAGAACATCAATTCTCTGATGAGAACTTTAGAGGATTATCTAATTTGATGTATCTTCGTCTAAAAGGGAAGCATCAATTTACTGGAGATTTTGGAAGTATCCGGGAGACGTTAATGTTGCTCTCTTGGCGGGATTGTAATCAACTTTTGAATCCCAACATCTTCAAGATGAGCAACTTAGTTGTTCTCCAAATGAAAGGTAGATGGCGGGGTGTTGAAAAGCTGGTATAAACTCCTCCTCCTCCTCCTATATGTCATGTGTTTGATCGTTAAATGTGTTGTAAAAGTTCTCTTCTTATTATGAATTATAGTGCACGATGCATTTACAGATAATGCCTAATTTAAGGGTGCCGGCGGTCTGCGGCAGTCATATGACGATGACACCTGATGTCTCGTGTTGCTTAAAGTTGGAGATTATGGTTTTTAAGGATTGTTTCAAGTTGAAAGAAATCCACCATTCGGTGGGTAAGTTGGAGAGTCTTACTTATATGAACATCTCCTGGTGTCGGTCTTTGAGGAATTTACCAAAAGAGCTCTGTTGTGCAAGAGCTTTACGAGAGCTAATTGTGACTGATTGCAAGATTGAAGAAGTACCAGAATCAATTGGGAGGTTAGAATCCTTGAGGACACTTGACTTACGGTGTAACAATATCAGAAGATTACCCTCCACGGTATGTGGTCTGAAGAATCTACAAGTGTTACACGTTGCTGACAACCCTCTCGACAAAGGAATTCCGGAAGAAATCGGGAGACTGTCAGATTTAGAAGAATTGGACCTTTCGTACAGCGAGATCCGCTTCCTGCCAGCGACAGTTAGGCGACTCACTAGCCTTAAGTCCCTCAAATTGAATTGTTGCAGGATGCTTCAGGAGGTTCGAGGACTTCCAACCAGCCTAACAGTGTTGCATGCTTCGTATTGTCCTCTCGACAAAGGAATTTTAGAAGAAATCAGGAACCTTTTAGCTTTGGAAGAATTGGACCTTTCGTACACCAACATTCGCTTTCTGCCGACAACAGTAAGCCACGTCTCGAGCTTTGAGTCCCACAGATTGAATTGTTGCATGACACTTCCGGAGCTTCGAGGACTTCCAACCAGCCTAACGGTGTTGCATGATTCGTGTTGTCCTCTTGACAAAAGAATTCCAGATGAAATCGGGAACCTATCAGCTTTAGAAGAACTGGACCTTTCGTGCACCTACATTCGCTTCCTGCCAGCAACAGTTAGTCAACTCACGAGCCTTAAGTCCCTAGTCTTACGGAGTTGTCTATTAGGAGCTCTTATAGTATCCTGGGGGTGTCAAACCTAGGGAGATTGATGGGGCTGAGGTCGCTTGAGTTCAGAGAGTGTAGAGCGTTGGTGGAGATCCCAGGACTGGAACAATTGGAGATGTTGGAGGAGTTGAGCTTTCACCGGTGCCCTTCCATTTGCAGAATTCAGGATTTGTTGGGCTTGAAAAGATTGAAGCGTGTTAAAATCTGGGGTTGCTCCTCGTTGCTCTGCGTGCCCCATTTGATCGACGAGTGTCACTTCCGGATTTATTGCTGTCTGAAGTTGCGGTCATTTAAGGGCCGTTATAGTGAGTACGAAGGAGAGAGCAGCAAAATTCAATTGGAAGATGATTCCGGGGAATGAGGAGGTGGGCAACGAAGAAGAATTGTATAACAAGTTTCCTTTTTCTTTTGTGAATGAAGTGATTATTTGGGGGATTAAAGGGAGGTTGGGGTTTACATCCTTAGAGTTTGTCATTTACAATCAGAGAGATGGAATAAGCCGAGCTCGTTCTCGTTCGAGCTTCATGTAAATTTGTTGAAATTAAATTTAGTATGTACTGAAATTTTGTATTGATTACATTTAAAAAAAAGAAAAGAAAAGTGGATGAGGGATGGATTCTGATGTAGTAATAAATAGGTGTTATAAGGATAACAATGTCAGACATCTAACCAAATCCACCAACATGATCTCACCAAAGGCTAAATAGTAACATAAATCAACAGAAACATTAATCAAAAGGCTTCTTGAAGAAAATTGATGAATCAATCAGGTCATGAAATATCACTGTCCAAAAGTAGCTCATCATCCTCCTCCTCTTGTAATCACCAATATCACCATTTTCTTGCCTAAACTGATTCCAAGAGCACATCAACTATCCGTATGGCCACTTGACCGGATGCCATCCCGGCACCACCCTTGCTGATAAACAACATGGGCAAATGGCAAAAGGGAGGTAGTAGTCAGCATCCATATGTATCGTCCGATCACCAGAGAAATATGATACAATTTTCTGGTATTCGACCACCCTGCAACGCGACTTTTTCTTAGAATCAAAAGTGCAGGAACACAGTAACGCCCATCTGAAATGTTTTGAGCTCGAAAGGGTAAAAAATCTCATGGAAGCTTCTTCTTGTTGCCTCTCGCTGTATGAAGAATCCTTGTGAATGCACAACGCGACGCGACACAGGTATATTACCCCAAGACACTCTGTAACCTCTTCTCTAGAAACTCGATATAAACCACATGACAAATCATGGCACCACTGATCGTTACTTTGCCTGTCCAAACTCTCACACATTCCTGCAAGGAAGAAACTCCTGTGAGAGGGATTATGCTTCCAAAGTTTATGACACATTTCTCATTTTATTGCAATAAATAGAGAGATTCATCCAAATCCACTAATCACAAGAAGCACAAGACTCAACACCTGTGATCAGTTTGAAGAATGAAATGGGCATGCAATCGAATATGGGCTCATGGACAAATTACAACAGGACAACTCGACAAAAATTAGTAAACATGATTCTCAATAGTACGGAGTAAACAGATCAGCAAAAGGATTAGCCAGTGTATGTCAATTAGACAAAAGGCTTAAGTGAGTCAGCTGCTTGTATCGATCTCATTACTAGGCGCAGACCCATGTTTACATCTGTCACACTGTGGAAACAACTGTGTCAAAAACAATGTAGCAGCTAAATTAATATTCCATGAGATTTTACACGTGATCAGAGCAAACTGTTGACAAGACCATGATAATTGATGCCGATGCTGCCCCAAAGTTATATGGTCTATTATTCCACCTTGAATTTGAATCCACAAATCCTTGCCATTTGAAATCGAGTTCGGCTCTCCCTTCTCATAAAGAGGGGGGAATCGACCCAGGACTAACTCTACCATCCGCTCTAGCTCCATAGTTGCCGCCTGGGGATGAAGCATAACCGCAACCACTGAGGAGGCTGCTAACTCTACTCAGACCAGGACTATAACTACCTAAGGGGCTCCGATTCAACCATGGAGACATCTCTTTGGGGACTGCTCACTTGACCTCTACCATTTTACCATTAAGCTCGTGGAATGTCCTGTAAAGAGCTCTCTGTCCACTGCATCCTCTGTATCAAAAGTGATAAATCCAAAACCTCTGGGTCTTTGAGTGTTGTGATCATACATCACGACGACATCCGTAATCAATCCAAACTGATCAAAGTACTTCTTGAAGTCGTTCTCTGTAATTGTCGAAGGTAATCCTCCAACAAAGATTTTCTTTGTGCGGATATTGTTCTGGCCAGGAGAGATGCTGTTGCCTCTTGGGTTTCATGAAGTATTGTTTTGGTCATCCCTAGGGACATCCTTCTTTGCCTCAACCTGATAAAGAAAGGCCATACAATCAATACTGGATCAATCTCCTGGTATATACTACTACTATATCACAATTCTATTTTCACCAAAAATGAAATTAACTGAGAACAGATCCCACTTGAGTTTAAATCTACAACTAAAAAAAAAAAGAAAATGTATCAGTTAAACTCGAAACCCGATATATCATTCTCTAATATAAGATAATGATAGAATCAAAATAAAAATAAATTATTCACTTTCTTTATGTGATAAAAGTCGAAAATATTTATTTTCCAACAAACACACCGCAACTACAAAATTGAAATTTCTTGAAATCAAAATTTTAATAACTAATTCTAGAATATATATATATATATATTATGCCTCAAATATTTTGAAAGATAGATTTCGGCATGCAAAACCATTTTATACCCTTTTGGAAACTAATTTAAATTTATTTTAGATAATACTAATTGGAAGATTATAATGTCTTACCAAATATCGAGCCAATGTTTGATGCTTATGACTTGTACTAAAATACTCAATTTCTTTATTAAAAGATTTTAAAGTTCACATTTTTCAACCCACCTCATTATTCAATGATAGTTAAGCAGCAATCCATTTCCATGCAAATAACTGATTGTACCAAATACGATTCGAGATATATTGTAACATATTTAACAGTGAAATTTCAACTTGAACCATTCTCATATCTTAGCAAGTTTCCGTGACTTGAATTAGAAGAGAAAGAGTTAAAACTATGATATATGTATGAGAAATGCATACTAAAAGTATTACCATCGTAAAGTTTAATGTATTTTTAATTTTATAGCGATTATTTCGTGGTAAAAGCGGAAATTGTATTTGGTAACTTGGGTTCCTTAAATTCTGAAAACCAGTAACCTAACATGCATTTATCAACAAGAACTTAACAAGACTCACTGGAAAATTATATCAAACATACTTAAATTTAAAATTAATAATATAACCCAAACAAGTGTAGTATTAACTATTAAAATGTGAGGTCAAGTCAAGCCACGAACATTAATTTATTCAAATCAACCCCAAATCAACAAGTCTCCTCATAAATTTAATATAACCCAGATAAGTGTAGTATTAAAATGTGATGTCAAGTCAAGCCACATACATTAATTTATTGGGTTTGGTGCAAGTGATGAGAAGCTTGGATTCTTTTAAGGAGATCTTGGATTCGAAAATTATCGTACATAAGTACACCTGTTGAAAGACTCTCCCATAATAACCAGATGTCTTATTCAGATCGAGCACAAAGAGAACATTAAACAAAAGATGGTGTATTTGAAACAAGAAATCAAATGAATTAACGTTGTTTGTTTACGTGTAACACATTGCAAAAGTGACTAATGCTCCAATGAAGCCTCGACCCAAAATAACTGGTCTTATCTTTGATAGGCTTGGACACATATTATTATATATTGTTTAGGGGGGGGGGGGGGGGGTTAATGTTCTCCTACGATCCAAATATAATTGAAATTAGGGGTCGGTACCAAAAAACGAGATAATTTACGAACAATTTTTTAAAAATTTATTAAAATTTAACATAAATAATATAATCCAATTAAAAAGTTTGGAATGCCTCGAATACTAATTTCATTCGAATTAATTTTGGAATTGAGAGGTATATATTCGAATATGAGCGATCGCGTCCCAAATTACTTCAAAAAACGCCGAATACATCAAATCTTTTGCCCCAAAGTTTTGGAGAATGAGAAAGATGGCCACTCTCCTGCTCCTCCTCATCGTCCTCGACTCCCTTGTCCTCTGCCGCTCCACGGATTCGGACCAGCCGCTGGTGCACAAAAGTAACTGCACCAACTCCACCGACTTCGAGAACACCATCCAGTTCTCCAACACTGAAAGCCTCCTCCAGAGCCTCATCGCCGTGAGCCTACGCGTCGGCATCCACAATGACATGGCAGGCAACCCCCCTGACACATTCTATGGCCACTTCTGTTAGTGTGTGCACGTATGTGCCAAGACACTTTGTAATATATGTGAATAGTTGTTAATAAAGGCAAGTATTTACTGTTTATTAATTACTTTTCTGCTCGTAATTAACTTTACGGTAAAGTCCCATAGATTGATTATTTATCAATCTAAAATTGTCCTTGATCGGACAGATGTTTAGATGGGACATAAACATCTAGATCAACGCCGAGTATAACTAAGGTCGAGTTATACCAAGGAATGGATGTTCAAGTTATACTCGGGGGTGCCTAAGTTTATGGTACACTGGACTCGACCCGTTTATAGAGAATACCACATATTAAGTGTCATTGGTCACTTCTCTTGTTGAACGAGTATAACTGATCTTCTGACTTGAGACCTCCATTTATTCTATGCGTGGAGTTGTTCACTTTGATGCCGTTAAAAGCAGTCTTTAATCGGATTGTGAGTAATACGGTTATTGGGTGTGCAACGAAGCGTAGAGAGGATAGTGTTGAGTCAATATAGGATTCATCGCTCTCTTGGATTAGAGAGTTGACATCCTGGCCTCTTGATTGAGATATTAGTGATTTTAAACAGACGGCCGTGGAGGAATGTTTATCATTCAAGTTAAGATCTATTATATCTCAAAAATCAAGTAAAATGATTAATTCAGTGATGACACATAATGCACTGAATTAATCAGGATGTCGGTGAGATGAAGAGATTGAATTACACAGAAATCGGTTCATAGTGGTTTTGGTTCATGACCAATATTCTATTACGTTGGGTGACCGAAAACTGTTGCTAGACGGTTACCTCAGTCTGTGTATGGATGTACACTGCCTTCGTATATAGAACCTAGAGGGTCGCACGCAAAAGCACGTAGACACGGACATTGATTATTTAATTCTAATGGATATTAGAATTATAAATTTTCAGAATTAGAATTTGTTAGACTACAAATTCATTCTGAATATTCGGAAGCAATTAATCCTAGTGTTGGATTTAAGTTGATCGAATACGTTTAAGTTGTAGACTATAATGATATAATTATAATAATTAATGGTTATATCATTATAATATTATTATATTTATTATTTTTAAGCCCATTTGGCTCCTTAAATCCATTTGGCCTATTTGGCCCAAATTGGAATTTTATTATTAAAGTATTACCTACAAGCTATTGTGATACTAGTTTTGCTACGTGGTGTTGGTTAGATTAATTTGACCATAATAGCTTTGCTACGTGGTGTTGGTCAGATTAATTTGACTATAAATTAAATAATATGGCGGTACCATGGTTAAGAAAGGTTGCCTTATAAATAGGAACAATTAGTGATGTTAGAATGCTTTTGAGAGAGAGAGGAAATAAAAAAAAAAAAAGGAAACCTTTCGTCAGAAAGAAAAAGGCATTCAGTAACAAAAGCTTCCGAAAGAAAATAACAGAAAGAATTCCGAGCGCTAGCACTAAAAAGGAATTCGAAGTTGTTCGTACCGCGTGTGCGTGGATACTTCTAGAGGAGTCACGTTTTGGGACTCTTGAAGCTCATATTCGCAACAACAAGGTATGTTTTATTTAACGTTTTTTTATTCGATTTATACGTATCACATAGATCCGGTGTGTGTTTCGGATAGTATTTTTCGAAACGAGCTTCCGCTGCGCTCGGTGGAAACCCATCAGTGGTATCCGAGCTATTTTGTGATCTTATCGTATAAATCAAACTAATTTCGAAGTTTTGTGCTTTGATAGTCCTCTAGAAATTGTATTTGCGCATAATAAGTTTATTGCGTTTGTTTATTCGTAAATCAAACAAATTGTTTAGCTATGGTTTGTAACTGATGGTTGGACTTTAAGACCAAGAGTCTTTTGCTGTGCTAAGAGAAACCATTTTTTTTTAAACAATTTACTAAAATATAATCCAAGTTGTTCTGTGGATGACTGACCAATAGAATAAATTTGTGTAAAATAATAACTATCTTAGTATAAGATAGGTGAACCAAGTAATAGTGGGTTCACGTTATTATTAATAAGCAAATTTATGTATAATATGCAAACCAAGACAATCAGCTTGCAGAGTTATTCATATATTAATAACTATTAGCCCAAATCAACGAGGGTCCATAGATGGCCACCCTAAAATAATCCGATTTTAGGTCGGATTTTAAATTTATTCGTTGAGGATTCAACAAAATCTATTTTGGTGAGACATCAAAATCCCCTGAATATTAAGTTAAGTTTTATCTGCCCTCCATCAATGATAATGAAAATAGTCGACGTACTTCGTGAGTCGGTACAGCTCAGCTGTGGGCTTGTGTTAGTATAGTTGTAGTTTTTCATAAATTATTAATGGGTCGACTTAACTCAGATTAATTGATTTGTTAGCTCAGCTAAGGTCAATTGATTTGATGGGCAAGGGGTTTAAGAAAATATTAACCCAAGTTAATGATACCGAGGGTCACATGGATTTGTGACTGGTGAGTAGTATCTACTTAATGACTATGGTGTGTAGGTACAGCTCAGTTGTGTGCATACTATAGGATTTGAGTATTCGGTCCCGCTAGGAATTATTACCAACTAATTTTCGAGCTTAATAGTGGGGGCTATTAGGTTTGAATAAAATAGTGGGAGTTTATAAAAGTCCTTTATATAACTATTCACGAATAATGATTTAAAATTTTATTTGCTGTAGATGTCGACAAACCTATCGCTGCGAAGTATTTTGGAGAAAGAAAATATCCTCCAAGGACCGAATTACCTGGACTGGTATCGAAAGCTCAAGATTGTACTGAAACAAGAGAGAAAGTTTCATGTACTAGATTTTGAGCCACCAGCAGTGCCGAATGCAGACACTTCAAAAGCAGATCGAATCATTTATGATCATTATGTGGAAGATGCTATTGACGTGCAATGTCTTATGCTATCTGCAATGTCTCCAGAGTTGCAGAAGCAGCATGAGAATATGAGCGCTAGGGATATTGATATCCATTTGCGCGAGCTCTTCCAAGAAAGTGCACGGACTGAGAGATTTGAAATCTCTCGAGCGTTTTTCGGGATGAAATTGCAGGAAGGGAACCCTGTCGGGCCTCATGTACTCAAGATGATAGGGTACATAGAGAAGCTCGCAAGTTTGGGTTCCAAGATGGATACTCATTTGGCTGTTGATGCCATTTTGTGTTCCCTGCCTCCATCGTTCGCTCCGTTCGTGATGAACTTCAATATGAACAACATGGAGAAGAGTCTTGCCGATCTGTTGACCATGCTCAAGACAGCAGAGAAAGACATGAAACAGAAGACTGTTTCAAATGCAATGTTGGTGAGAAATACCAACAAGAGAATGAGCAAGGGGAAGTTCAACCCCAAGGTCAAGAAATCAAAGATGTGTGCTTACCCGGGCCAAAAGCCCAAACTGAAGAAAGGCCAACAGATTCCCCAATCTGATGAGAAGGAAGCTATATGCTTTCACTGTGGCAAGAAAGGCCACTGGAAGAAGAATTGTTACCTCTTTCAAAAGAAAAATACCAGTGGGACAGGTGCTTCAGGTATTTTTATGATTGAATGTCATTTTTCTGTTTCATCCTCATGGGTCCTAGATTCAGGATGTAGTTCTCATATCTGTGTGGACCTACAGGGACTAAATGAATGCAGACGGTTGTCCAAGGGCAAGATGGACCTACGAGTGGCTAATGGAGCAAGAGTGGCTGTATTAGCTGTAGGGACTTATAAAATAAGTTTGCCCAGTGGACTTGTTTTGAAACTAAAAAACTGTTGTTATGTTCCAAGTTTTTCTAAGAACATCATCTCGGTGTCCAGTTTAGACACCAAGGGTTTTGTTTTTGAATTTAAGGACAAGAACTGTTCCTTTTATCTAGATGATGTTTTCTATGGATATGGATCTTTAAACAATGGTTTGTATATTTTAAACTTACATGAGCCGGTATATTGCATCGAGAATAAGAAACAGAAATCGTGTGACTCGAACCCAACTTACCTTTAGCATTGTAGACTTGATCATATAAACGAGAAGCGCATTGCTAAGTTACTCAATGATGGGTATTTGGATTCATTTGAATTAGAATCCATAGATACATGCGAAGCTTGTTTACAAGGAAAGATGACCAAGAAGCCTTTTTCCAAGATTGGAGAAAGAGCGAATGAACTACTAGAACTCATACACAGTGATGTGTGTGGACCATTGTCAGTTCAGGCCAGAGGAGCTTATATCTACTTCGTGACTTTTACCGATGATTTTAGCAGATATGGATATATCTATTTGATGCGGCAAAAGTCAGAAACTCTTGAAAAGTTTAAGGAGTTTAAGAATGAAGTAGAAAACCAACTAGACAAGAAGATTAAGATCCTTCGAAGTGATCGAGGGGGCGAGTATCTTAGTCAAGAATTCATTGATTACCTCAAGGAGAGTGGCATAATTTCACAACTTACACCTCCTCGAACGCCAGAGTGGAATGGTGTTTCAGAAAGGAGAAACCGCACACTCATGGATATGGTTAGATCAATGATGAGTCATGCAAGTCTTCCATTATCTTTTTGGGGTTATGCCTTAGAAATGGCAGCATACATGCTTAACCGAGTTCCAACCAAGGCTGCAGATAAGACACCATATGAGTTATGGTTTGGGAAGAAACCAAATTTGTCTTATCTCAAAGTATGGGGTTGCGATGCTTATGTGAAAAACGATAGTTCTGATAAGCTTGCAGCAAGATCCATCAAGTGTATGTTTGTAGGTTATCCCAAAGAAACAAAGGGATACTATTTTTATCTTCCAACTGAGCACAAAGTTATTGTTGCTCTATATGCTACCTTCTTAGAAAGAGAATTTATTTCTAAAAGAAGTAGTGGGAGTAAAATAAGTCTCGAAGAAGTTTCAGACACTACAAACAGGTTGGAAAATGAACAGTTGGATATGGAGATAGTACCACAAGTACAAGTAACTCCATTACCAGAACCTGTTCAAGAAACGCAAGATATACGTAAGTCTATGAGAGTACATCGAGAACCCGAGAGATATGGGTGGATCGTAATACAACATGAGGATGTACTACTCGTCGAGAATGACGAACCGTTGACTTATGAGGAAGCAGTTGCTTCAATAGATTCAGAGAAATGGCTAGATGCCATGAATTCCGAAATGGACTCCATGTATACCAACCAAGTTTGGGAGTTAGTAGATGCACCAATTGGGGTAAAACCTATTGGATGCAAGTGGGTCTTCAAGAAGAAGATCGACATGGATGGGAATGTTAATACCTATAAAGCAAGGCTAGTGGCAAAAGGTTTTACTCAACGTCAAGGGATCGACTATGATGAAACATTTTCGCCAGTTGCAATGCTGAAGTCTATTCGGATTTTACTTGCTATTGCAGCTTACAAGGATTATGAGATCTGGCAAATGGACGTTAAAACTGCTTTCTTAAACGGAAGGCTAGAGGAGGAAGTGTACATGGTACAACCTCCTGGTTTTATGACGTCCGAGAATACAGATAAAGTGTGTAAGCTGAAAAGATCCATTTATGGATTAAAGCAAGCTTCTCGGAGCTGGAACATAAGATTTGATGAAGCAGTTAAGGATTTTGGCTTCATCAAGAATCCATATGAACCTTGCGTTTACAAAAGGGTTAGTGGGAGCAGTATTGTCTTCCTAGTGCTGTATGTTGACGATATACTTCTTGTTGGAAATGATAAGTTCAGCCTAGAATCTACTAAAGATTGGCTGAATAAGTGTTTTGCAATGAAGGATCTTGGGGAAGCAACTTATATCTTAGGTATTAGAATATACCGAGATCGACAAAGAAGACTGCTAGGGCTAAGTCAAAGTACATATATTGACAAGGTACTAAAGAGATTTAATATGCAAGATTCCAAGAGAGGATTCTTGCCACTGTCACATGGTATACAACTCTCCAAGGCGATGTGTCCACAGACACTAGAGGAGAGAAATAGAATGGGTAAGATACCATATGCTTCGGCTATTGGAACCATCATATATGCTATGATATGTACAAGACCTGATGTATCGTATGCTTTGAGCATGACAAGTAGATATCAGGGTGATCCTGGAGAGGGTCATTGGACAGCAGTCAAAACTATCCTCAAGTATCTAAGAAGAACAAAAGATATGTTCTTTGTCTATGGAGGAGATGAGGAATTGGTTGTCAGAGGATATACTGACGCCAGTTTCCAGACAGATCGTGACGATCTGAAATCCCAGCTGGGTTACATATTTTGTCTAAATGGAGCAGCTGTTTGCTGGAAAAGTTCAAAGCAAGAAACAGTTGCGGATTCTACAACAGAGTCCGAGTACATAGCAGCTTCAGAAGCGGCAAAAGAAGCTGTTTGGATCAAGAATTTTATGACAGAACTTGAAGTGGTTCCTAGTAGTCATGGTCCAGTTCTGTTATACTGTGACAACAATGCTGCCATAGCACAGGCAAAGGAACCAAGGTCTCACCAGTGATCCAAGCATGTACTACGGAAATATCACATCCTTAGAGAGATTGTTCAGAGGGGTGATGTGTTGGTAAGTAAAGTAGACACTAGCGAGAATATCGCAGATCCACTCACTAAGGCCTTACCTCAGCAGAAACATGAGTCCCATGTGAGGGGCCTAGGACTGAGAGTTCATAGTGCTTGGCAATAATGCAAGTGGGAGATTGTTAGTGTGTGCACGTATGTGCCAAGACACTTTGTAATATATGTGAATAGTTGTTAATAAAGGCAAGTATTTACTGTTTGTTAATTACTTTTCTGCTCGTAATTAACTTTACGGTAAAATCCCATAGATTGATTATTTATCAATCTAAAATTGTCCTTGATCGGACAGATGTTTAGATGGGACATAAACATCTAGATCAACGCCGAGTATAACTAAGGTCGAGTTATACCAAGGAATGAATGTCAAGTTATACTCGGGGGTGCCCAAGTTTATGGTACACTGGACTCGACCCGTTTATAGAGAATACCACATATTAAGTGTCATTGGTCACTTCTCTTGTTGAACGAGTGTAACTGATCTTCTGACTTGAGACCTCCATTTATTCTATGCGTGGAGTTGTTCACTTTGATGCCGTTGAAAGCAGTCTTTAATCGGATTGTGAGTAATACGGTTATTGGGTGTGCAACGAAGCGTAGAGAGGATACTGTTGAGTCAATATAGGATTCATCGCTCTCTTGGATTAGAGAGTTGACATCCTGGCCTCTTGATTGAGATATTAGTGATTTTAAACACACGGCCGTGGAGGAATATTTATCATTCAAGTTAAGATCTATTATATCTCAAAAATCAAGTAAAATGATTAATTCAGTGATGACACATAATGCACTGAATTAATCAGGATGTCGGTGAGATGAAGAGATTGAATTACACAGAAATCGGTTCATAGTGGTTTTGGTTCATGACCAATATTCTATTACGTTGGGTGACTGAAAACTGTTGCTAGACGGTTACCTCAGTCTGTGTATGGATGTACATTGCCTTCGTATATAGAACCTAGATGGTCACACGCAAAAGCACGTAGACACGGACATTGATTATTTAATTCTAATGGATATTAGAATTATAAATTTTCAGAATTAGAATTTGTTGGACTACAAATTCATTCTGAAAATATTCGGAAGCAATTAATCCTAGTGTTGGATTTAAGTTGATCGAATATGTTTAAGTTGTAGACTATAATGATATAATTATAATAATTAATGGTTATATCATTATAATATTATTATATTTATTATTTTTAAGCCCATTTGGCTCCTTAAATCCATTTGGCCTATTTGGCCCAAATTGGAATTTTATTATTAAAGTATTACCTACAAGCTATTGTGATACTAGTTTTGCTACGTGGTGTTGGTTAGATTAATTTGACCATAATAGCTTTGCTACGTGGTGTTGGTCAGATTAATTTGACTATAAATTAAATAATATGGCGGTACCATGGTTAAGAAAGGTTGCCTTATAAATAGGAACAATTAGTGATGTTAGAATGCTTTTGAGAGAGAGAGGAAATAAAAAAAAAAAAAAAAAGAAGGAAACCTTTCGTCAGAAAGAAAAAGGCATTCAGTAACAAAAGCTTCCGAAAGAAAATAACAGAAAGAATTCCGAGCGCTAGCACTAAAAAGGAATTCGAAGTTGTTCGTACCGCGTGTGCGTGGATACTTCTAGAGGAGTCACGTTTTGGGACTCTTGAAGCTCGTATTCGCAACAACAAGGTATGTTTTATTTAACGTTTTTTTATTCGATTTATACGTATCACATAGATCCGGTGTGTGTTTCGGATAGTATTTTTCGAAACGAGCTTCCGCTGCGCTCGGTGGAAACCCATCAACTTCCTCTGCCGCGGTGATGTCTCTGGCCATGCCTGCCAGAGCTGCATAAAAAAAGCAAAGATGGAGATCGCCGAGGAGTGCTCCGGTAAAAAGGAGGCAATCCTCTGGTTCGACTATTGCCTCTCCTTGTTGTTGCCGTATTATACTCCTCTTGGGTTGGTCGTTAAGGGGTTTCCTGTGGTGGTTTCCTTACCTTGGTCAGGAACCTCTGGAAAATCACAATGAAGATGATGCTGGCGGCTGAAGAGAGGATGAAGATCCAAGGCTTCCAAAACGATCCCGGAATCGGGGATGGTCGACCACTCTCCTCTTTTTCTGTTTTGTCCCCAGAATGAAAAATGAAGGACCCCCCTCGCTTAAGGTAATTCTTCTTGGTTTTTATTCTCTCCACCCGGACGGACTAGCTGGTTTCTTCTCCCCCTCTCCCCAAAGAAACTCTCTGGTTAGTTCCCCCCCTGTTGAAGCTCCTCCTAATCCTCTAATTCCGTTCGAATCCGCTCTGATGTTGTTGGTCTCTGATTGATTTCAGTTTGGAGAACCCAAACCGTTAGACGTCGTCCAAGTCGCCTTTCTTCATCCAAATCAAGGTGACAGACGGTGGCTAAGGATTCGGGGGGGGGGGGGGTTAGAGTGTTACGCCTTAATTGGCAATTGTTGGCAGAGCGTGTCAGAGTTGTCTTTTGATAGGGCTCGGGCTTTATCAAAGGATAATATGAGTTTGGCATGACTTACCGTTTGAAGTGGTTGAATTGATTGGGGTTTTTGTAACCCGTCAGTGTCGATCCTCCGACATGATTTAAAATGCGATGTGTAGTCCAAAAATAATTGGACTTGAATTCTACGAGTAAATGAAGATATCTCACCGTATTTGATTTCATGCAAAACCGGGAATGAAATATGGATACATGTATCACTGTTTAAGAAAACAACTTAAAAAATGACCCCGTTGTTTCTTTGAAATAATTGTGCAAGTTTTCGGCAATCTCAAAACAATTTCAGATTTCTCGCCACGTTTTCAAAATAGGAAATTGCTAAATGGAAAGAACATAGTTATAGTACGAAATCTTGTTCGTATAATTTAGCAAAATGAAAATTTGTTTCCATAAGCTAAGTGACGTCACCAAGAATGCATGACAAGTTCATGATTGTTTTATGATCAGAATAACTGGGGTATAGCAATAACGTCAAACAACATTGAAAGGGTCGGTTATATATAAAATAAAACATGTGAATTACTTACATGCCCAGGACCAGAGACTCCAAAATAATATTTCAACACAATCCATGAATTAAAATTAATTAATAAAGGCAATTTCTACTAAAAGAAGTCTTGCGGGTTGAAAAAAACATTCAGAAGGAAATGTTAGTATGGACGAACCTTCGTGAGGGCTTTAACCGAAGAGGGGAGGCTGGCTGCTGCTGCTGGTGGTCGCTGCTGGAAGCTGCTGCTGCTGCTGGTTGCTGCTGATCGCTGCTGCTGCTGCTGGTCGCTGCTGGAAGCTGCTGCTGCTGCTGATCGCCGCCACTGCTGCTGCTGCTGGCTGAATTACTGCTGCAGCTGGCTGGAATTGGGATCTCCGGTGCAGTTCCTGGAATTGCTGCTGTCCCCCTGGTATATTACCTGCGCCTTGGGCAGAAAATAATCAAAATAAAAAGGGGGCTTCCCGCGACGCCAATGCGCGCTCACGGGAGGCTTGGACTTGATTCTCCGTCAGCGGCGGAGAAGTGTTTTTTTGTCTGATGATCTAAAGTTTTTTTGTCTTTGCTGCAGCGGAGAGAGACGTCAATCGCCGTAGGTTGCAACCTAACGGAGCCGGCGGTGAGTGCCGTCGTTGCTGCGCCCAGAGGAGTTGAAGTCCGCCTCAACCAGAGGCATGATGTCGTATTCATTGCTGTTGTGGAGCCCTCCATTTGGGTTGATCATCAAGGGGTCTCCATGGCGCTGATTTCTGCTTACCTTGGGCAGAATTAATCGAGGAACGAAGCAGCGACGGATGTTCGTTGGTGAACTGAGAGGGAGAGCAGATGAAACTCTATGGTTCTGATTCTCTCTGGGGACGTTTTCTTTTTTAGGAGGGGGGATCTCTGCCTTTGGTGTCTTCTGTCTTCTTTCTTTTATAGAAAACGTTGGCCATTATCGGGTTGGTAATGGCACTCGCCTTGAGGAAAGGGGCAGATGATGATTGTGTTAGGAAGATCATTACGGCTATGCTTGCTAGCCTGCTGTGAGTTCTGAGATAGTGGCCAAGGGGGAACGAACTGTCACGGTTAGCTTTGCGTGTAGCCGGATTTTGCTTTCCGTCCTTTGCAGCTGTCTTTCTCTAATCCTCATCTCTTCTTTTGTCTGACTCTTTCTGCATTTTTTTTAACACGTGCAGGTGGGATTACAGGAGCAATTGCAAAATTTGTCTCGAGGTGACAAGGCCACCTGACTGGGCGGTCAAAAATCATGATGTTGCGTCTTCGTGGCTGCGGTGCAAGTGGGATGGCATGTTGCTAGGATCGCAAGATTTATCGATGGCAATTGGGCGTTTTGGGCGGTGCAGCAGGGGGGGTCAAGAAGAATTGGGGTAGAAGGATGATGTCGTCAGGAGGAAGAGAAATTTGGGGTATTTACACATACTTCACATTTTCATGGAAAACGGTGGGACTCTCTGAAGCAATATGTTGTACAGAAAAGCATGGAACAAGAAATCTTACATATAGAGGAGTTTCCGAGTTGCGCTTCCTTTCCAGGCTCAAGACTCACTGTTTGAGTTTTCCTGACATGGCGTCTCTGCATACATATCTGAAGATAACAGATTTTACATTGACAGAGATGGAGCTTGGTGGGCTCGGTCTTACAACTTTGTCTATTGATAAATCCCATCGTCTCCTCCGGGTGTCAAACATAGAGAGATTGAGGGGGTTGAGGTCGCTTAAGTTCGATTGGTGTGGAGAGTTGGTGGAGATTCCAGGACTAGAACAATTGACGAGGTTGAAGGAGTTGAGCTTTCACCAGTGCCCCTCCATTCGTGAAATTCAGGATTTGTTGGGCTTGAAAAGATTGAAAAAATTGAATCTCTGGGTTTGCTCCTCGTTGCTCTGCGTGCCCCGTTTGGTCGACGAGTGTCGCCTCTCGATTTCTTACTGTGACAAGTTGCGGTCATTTAATGGCTGTTATAGTGAGTACGAAGGAGAGCTGCAAAATTCAATTGAAAGATGATTTCGGGGAATGAGGAGGTGGGCAACGAAGAAGAATTAGTAAACATGATTCTCAATGGATCAGCAAAAGGATTAGCTGCTTGTATCGATCTTATTACTAGGCGCAGAACCATGTTTACAGCTGTCACAGTGTGGAAACAACTGTTTCAAAAACAATGTAGCAGCTAAATTAATATTCCATGAGATTTTACTCGTGATCAGAGCAAACTGTTGACAAGACCATGATAATTGATGCCGATGCAGCCCCAAAGTTATATGATCTATTATTCCACCTTGAATTTGAATCCACAAATCCTTGCCATTTGAAATCG
>CM042890.1:11695006-12059276 GCA_023653495.1 Melastoma candidum | reverse complement strand
ATTCAACGACTCGGTAGTGAGTACGAGGGAGAGAGCAGCAAAATTCAATTGGAAGATGATTTCGGGGAATGAGGAGGTGGGCAACGAAGAATTGTATAACAAGTTTCCTTTTTCTTTTGTGAATGAGTTGATTATTTGGGGGATTAAAGGTAGGTTGGGTTTTACGTCCTTAGAGTTTGTAATTTAAAATCAGACAAAAGGAATAAGAGTTTAAAGATCTGATGAGTCGAGCTTGAGCTCGTTTGAGCTTCATGTAAATTTGTTGAAATTAAAATTTAGTATGTACTGAAATTGTAACATAAATCAACAGAAACATTAATCAAAAGGCTTCTTGAAGAAAATTGATGAATCAATCTGGTCATGAAATATCACTGTCCAAAAGTAGCTCATCATCCTCCTCCTCTTGTAATCACCAATATCACCATTTTGTAGCCTAAACTGATTCCAAGAGCACATCAACTATCCGTATGGCCAATTGACCGGATGCCAGCCCGGCACCACCCTTGCCAATAAACAACGTGGGCAAATGGCAAAAGGGAGGTAGTAGTCAGCATCTATATGTATCGTCCGATCACCAGAGAAACATGATACAATTTTCTGGATTCAACCACCCCGCAAAGTGACTTTTTCTTCAAATCAAAAGTGCAGGAACACAGTAACGCCTATCTGAAATGTTTCGAGCTCGAAAGGGTAAAAAATTCTCATGGAAGCTTCTTCTTGTTGCCTCTCGCTGTACGAAGAATCCTTGTGAATGCACAACGCGACGCGACACAGGTATATTACCCCTAGACACTCTGTGACCTCTTCACTAGAAACTCGTTATAATCCACGTGACAAATCATGGCACCACTGATCGTTACTTTGCCTGTCCAAACTCTCACACATTCCTGCAAGGAAGAAACTACTGTGAGAGGAACAACATAAAGGAAAATACATTGGCTATAGACTATCACGATAGAGTAGAAGTTTACCTCTATTTGATGGTAGTCATGCCATAGCCAACATAACCAGCATTACTTTTAGCTATGACATTGGTATTTGCATTTCCAAGTCCAAAGCTTAAGGGGGCAGAATCTTCCGTCTTTAATGGGGATGATCCCCAACCGGGGTGGCCTCCATAGGCTAAATCATTCTCATAGAGATCAAAACTTCCGTCATAACCGACCCCGGATGCGGCATACGATGAAGGTAACCTTCCCATATGGCTTGTATACCCCTAAACTTAGGTGTCCCTGGGTTTTAGGACGACTCACTACATGCCTAGCAGAGACAATCGGAAAAGTAAAGCGCAAACACACTCCACACAAAGCTAGGCGGCCCCCCAATTCTGAAATCGATTTTTTCGACCCTAATCCTCTAGAAAATTACCCAAGTGTCCCCAGCGGAGTCGCCAAATCTGTCGCGGGTGGATCCCGTTTTCGGTTCCATTTAAAATGGATATCCTCCCTTGACGATAAGGCTTCGGATTTTGAAAACGTGTCGGAGTCGCCACTAACTTATTTTAAGTTCAAGTTAGAAAAACTATAGAGATTCGTTAAGGTTCGGGAATTAGGGATTACTTAATCGCATGCATCACAAAGAAAGGGGAGGCTTTTATCGTGTGTTTCCGATGTTCGATATATTTGAGCTCGGTTTTAGAAAAAAGAAGTTGTTTGATATATAAAAAATGATTTCGAGCTCAATAATGCTTAAAATGTCTACGTGAATCATTTTTTAGAGAACATTTCTTAAAAAGTTGATTTTGGGGCAAAACACAAGCATCATAGATTGATTAATGCCCTTAACAGTATCTATGCCGAAAATAAATTCAAGGGAGAACCGGGTATTTGTATCATTGCTCGCTTTTCATAGAACGCTCCCGTTAGCGCTTATACCTCACGATGCCGTTTTTAGAATAGGATTACGATGAACCTGGTGAGCCGCTGATGTCGTAACGTTGGTGAGTGCGAAGCCGTCTTCAGAGGGTCTTGATCCTCGAGAATCCAACATAAACCCTCGAATACTTCTTATCTTGGATGTGTTGAATGGGGTGCGTGCCTTGGTTGTCCGCAAGGCACCCCCCCCGAGATGCCTGTGTAAAATCGAATAAACGAAGTAAACTGTTTGAAAATGGTTTTGAAACGGAATTAATTATCTTATGAGTTATTTTGACAAAAGATAACTAATTAATGTGAACTCTTAATAAATAACGATTACGGTCGCATTGAAAAGAAATAAGTTCAAAGGGGTTTAAAAGAATTTTTAGAAAATGAATTCCAAAATGTTAAAAATAAAACTTTGAAAGTCTAAAAAAAGAAATTAAAATGATTTCTAATAATACCATGAACACCCACATGATTAAGAATGATCGGCCAAATTAAAAAAGAAAAGAGTTCTTTTAATTGAAAAATAGAAAACATCATCATCTTAACGCTCGGGTAAAATGCAAAAAAATAGGATGAAAGAACAAAAGTTAAAATATAAGAAAAAACGTTACCTTGGAGTCGGAGACAATCCTGGGACCGGACTTGTCGGTGTCAAGGAGCTCCTTGACGGGGATGGTAACCTTCCCGATGTGCTCGTTACCCAACTTGCGGTCAGAGACGAGACAGACGGAGAGATAGAGGCCGCCGACCTGGAGTGTGGGCCCATCGAGGGAGAAATTGAGGGGAAGTTCCAGCGAGGGCGCTGGTTCGCAGGGGAGGAATGTCGGTAGCGAAACTTCGTTGCGTAGGTCGCCGTCCAGTAGTTGATGGGTTGGATTTCGCCATCGTAGCCGGATCTGGACAACAGGACTTGGAATCGGAATCTGCTGAAGATGGGGGTCGGCCACGGTGAGGAGCTGCTTCTAGCCGTCGCTCTTGCTTGGAGGAGCCTTCGTCGGCGAAGATGGGCTGCTCGCTTGATGCTGTTGGAGCTGCTGGTGTTACTGCTGCTGCTGGTGTCGCTGCTGCCGCTGTTGCTGCTGCATCAACCGGGCAAACCAGCAGAGAAGTCCACCGTTCCTTTCTCGGGATACACCTGGACATCACCCAGAAGAGGGTGTTCATATGTCACCATGATGACATTGGCGTCCTCAATAGCTCTTTAGAATGTCTGGTAAGCCTCCTCTCCCTCAACTTGCCACTCGAGGAAGCGTCTGTTCGTCTTGTTCACTGTCAATTCAGGCCGAATCCTCTCACTCAAGGCCTGACAAAGGACGATTTCAGTCTGGACACAAACCCCCTCAACACAATCGACGACCACCAGGGCACCATCAGTATGCAGCAATGACCTCGGATGAGAAATCGATGTATCCGGGGAAAAGGATCTTTTCCTTGTTTCTCAGTCCCTGCAACTCATCTTTGCTTCCCGAGTACAGCATCCTTCTGAAAACAGTTATTCTCGAATGCTTCCGTCAGATCTTTTCCTTGTGGACTGTAACCCCCCGAAGGCTTGGTGGCCTGAATTATACTACCGAGGATGTTGGAAGCCTTCTCTCCATCTCAGGTACTCCCACGACATGATCACGTTCTATTACCGTGCGGGCAAATCGCAGCAACAGACCTCTGAGAGCATTACGAAATCGATCTCCAGGCCTTGGTCTCCTTGTTTTCCAGACTTGCTTGTATCCCTACGTTGAGACTTCTCTCCCATCCTCGTCACCTGCGTATGTGGGGTATGCTGCCGTCTCCCCCTGACGAATGTAATTCTTTGGCGATTGATCGAAGTAAATATAACAACTACTTGCTATTCTGCCCTTGTGAATCTATGCAGGCGCTGTCAATCCCTCTTATGGTGAGCTACCCTTTCATAGGCATGCTATCCGGGCTCGGCCTCTCTGTCCTGCTAAATTGTGCTTTTGTTGCAAAGAATGTCCTCGCCGTAAGTCACTTCCCCCTCCCCAAAGAAGATCATTCTCATCACTCGTTGCTCGGTGACATCTACTTTCTAAACATCCTGACGTTGCGGATTTCCATCGTCACATGCTTATTCATCATTCAGAACAGAGCCGTGGCAAACTTGCTTTCCGCCCTTCTTCTTTACAATAATCTATCCAGGTGTCAATGTTCGAGTTCTCCTGTCATCGCCCACAAACTGTTATAGGGACCAGAGAGGAGCGACCAACAGCATCGCGATGACCCCGATGTCGCCCTTCAAGGCAGTCGGTCCGGCTGCAGGGGCGCGCTATGGGTACCAACACTGACCTCCTCCTCCGTTCTCTTTTCCAAAACGTATCTGACCACCAAAAGGCCTCTCTGACCGGCATTCAAACTTCTCTCGCAGCTTCTCGTGGGCACAAAAGCGCCAGGACACCGCATTCCTACCGGGCGTGGGGATGATATTCTTCATGTTGAACGTGGCGGAGGCGATCGCGGCGTTGATGACCTTCAGCCCTTTTCTCGTCGCAGCCGGATGAGCAAGTCAGTTTGTGTCAGACAGACATCATCGGTGTTTTCCTCCTGGTACGGACAAGTGACCCTTTTGGGGTTGTCCTGTGTCTCTTGTCTAAATCTTCCCCCTTTTTATAGTTTTTTTTTTGTCCTTCGTATTTTTGCAATGCAATATTATGTTTCCCCATTTTGATTTGATTTTATTTCATTTGATTTGATTTGATTTGATTTTTAGTGATTTGATTTGATTTTATCTTGTTTGATTTCGTTTTGATTTTTAGTGATTTTTTGTTATTTTTTTAAAAAAAATGGGTTATTACAATGGTATCCTTCACCAAGTATCATGTCCATATACACTCCAAAAGAATGGGAGAGATGAGAGGAAAAACAGACACATCGTAGAGGTTGGTCTATCTTTGTTACAACAGTCAGACTTTCATATAGGCCACTCAAACATAGAGAGATTAGGGACCGACAGGCCAGCCCTCCCTATTATATCTCAGTTTCTATCGGCCGGTGTCGGTGTCAGCCAAGGAAACGGACCCAATGAGATGAGTTCTTTTCGATTAGGACAGGCAGCCACAACAGGGAAGCAGTCTGTTGTACCAATGTTGTTTTGGCCCAATGCTTTTATAACTGCAGCCTATCATATCAACCTCCTCCCATCCAGAGTCCTTGCTTTCAAAACTCCAATTGAATTACTCTATCTTACACTTCCAGACTACTCTCTGCTTTGTGCCTTTGGCTGTCAGTGTTTTCCACTCCTCAACCTTATAATCCTCACAAACTGCAGCCTCAATCCAAGCCTTGTGTTTTTCTGGGCAAGAGCTCATTTCATAAAGGTTAGAAATGCTATGACAGGGAATCCAATAGGGTGTACATTTCTCGTGATGTTCACTTTGTTGAAACAATCTTTCCTTTCAAAGATGTTGTAGCTAGTCCTATCAACCAATCTTCTACTCTTCCATTTATTTTGAATCCGACAGTGCCAACTACACTGTCTACTTCACAATCTCAGGAGTCATCTTCATCATCTCATCTCATTTTATCTCCTCAGCCAAATCCTAGCATAACAGAACAGTCACCACCTGTTGTTGCACAGGGTCATACTAACATCCATCCCATGATTACAAGAGCAAAGGCAGGAGTATTCAAACAAAAAATTCTTCTTACCACAGCTAGCCAACAGCTGAAACCTGCCACCTTTGATCTTAACTTCAACCTGATACCTTCAGAACCAAGGAGTCTGGCTAAAGCACTTACTATCCCTGCTTGGAAAGAAGCAATGGATATTGAACTTGCAGCCCTTCATCGAAATGGAACCTAGGACCTAGTCCTTTTCACAGGTGCAAAGAAGGTAATAGGCTACAAGTGGGTATTCAAATTCAAACTGAAGTCTAATGGTGAGTTAGAACGCTGCAAGGGTTTCACCAAACTGCTGGATTGGACTACACAGAAACCTTCAACCCTGTGGTTATGCATCAAACAATCACGGCAGTACTTGGTCTGGCTGTCTCACGCGTCTAGAGACTCACACAACTGGATGTTCATAATGCATTCTTGAATGGAGAGCTTCAAGAAAATGTGTATATGCAACAGCCACCAGGTTGCTTGAATTCCCACTATCCTAATCATATATGTATGTTGTAGAAAGCATTATATGGTCTCAAGCAAAGCCCTCGTGCATGGTACATGAAGTTAAGTGGCCGTCTTATAACTTGGGGGTACTCTAATGCTCAGTCGGATGCATCATTGTTCTACAAACATTCCTCCTCAGGTGTAGTCATCATACTTGTCTATGTTGATGACATTATTGTCACTGGGTGAAATCAACTTGAGATTGAAAGCCTGCTTCCTCGACGAAATACTAAGTTTGCACTTAAAGATCTAGGCGAACTAAGCTACTTCCTTGGTTTTCAAGTGCTAAGAAAAGATTCAAGCTTACACTTGACACAAGAGAAGTATATAAAGGATCTTCTACACAAAGCATGAATGGATGATTGCAAACCTGCTCCATCTCCTATATCTTCTGCTCGAGTACTATCCAAGTATGATGGAGAACTCCTGGAGGATCTTGCAGAATCCAGAAGTTTGGTGGGTGCATTGCAGTATTGCACAAATTCAAGGCCCGATATCAGATTTGTAGTAAATAAAGCGTGTCATACCTTCACCAGCCTACATCTGCTCATCTCCAGGCTGTTAAACGAATTCTGTGGTACTTGAAGGGTACAAGCACGTATGGCCAGACAATGACAGCAAGTGACAACTTTAATATATCCCGTTTCACATATGTTGATTGGGCAAGCTGCCCAGATGACAGGAGGAGCACAAGTGCGTACTGCGCCTTTGTTGGTTCTTGCTTGGTATCGTGGTCTTCGCAAAAGCAACGAGTTGTATCTCGCTCTAGCACAGAGGTTAAGTATCGCGCATTAGCCAATGGTGCAGCAAAAGTTTTGTGGCTTCAGAAGTTGCTTAGTGAGTTGCAGATAGAGTTTCAAAAGCCTTCAGTGCTTTACTGTGATAATCTGAGTGCAATTCACCTTGCTGCCAATCCTATCTTTCACGCAAGAACGAAACATGTGGAAATCGATCACCACTTTGTTCGTGAAAAGATTCTTGGGTTTAGGGTTTTGTGGCCTTTAGGACTTGAGTTTGACGAGAAGTGTTGGACTGAAGGCAGGTACTGGACCTGGGCTCGAATCTGGACTCGGACGACCAGGACTCATACCTGCGGCTGCACTTGCAGCCCACCACAGTGCAGCTCAGGAAGGCTGTGGAGATCTAAGCCTCGCCCGAGCCCAAAGCCATCAAGCAACTAACGAAGAAGGGAAGAGGTTTGTTATAACGAGAGGAGCAGCAGAAACATCACCAGAACAGAGGAGACGCTGCGCACATGGTTCAACAACCAACACAAACAGAAGGAATTTTTTTATTTTTACTATTCTGCTATAAAAGGAATGTATCTATATAGTGGAAGGATGATTTATCAAATATAGAGCGTCCTTTGCTCTAATTTCCTTTGCTTGCTGCTTCCTTCTCTTCTCTTCTTCCTTGCCTTCGTTTCTCCTCTTATTCCTTCTTCTTCTCCATGAAACTAAGCACCAAAATCCCACACCCCGTATCAGACGTTAAGTGGTCACGTTCCCTTACAATTTCAGGACCGTACTGGGGAAGGTGCTTCAGAATGTCACGAATACCACGATCTCTTCGAACAATTTGTATGCTACATCGGAAACTGCTCTGCCTGCCTTGCCCACAAAGCTGTACACATTTGCGCACTATTTGTCTGAAATAGAGTGCAGTAGATGCCTGAGTCCGGCGGTTAAGAATCTAGTTGACAACTTCAAAGGGGAGGCTGGGATGAGACTTTTCCAACCCAGTTGTGTCGTGCGGTTCGCAACCTATAGCTTCATTGGCAATACGCAACCATGTAAGTGGCAGAGCATATCACAGGCATATGATACGGATTTGATCAAAGGGTTGCTTAGATTACGTCGATGTTTTTATGATTCGATTACTCTGCTCACACGTCCGTAAACGAAAAAAGATGTGAAAATTTGGTTGGGAAAAGTTCTTGAAGACATGGGCTGAAAACAAGTGGTTCCTACGGTGATATATCTTAACAACAAGTCGGTCAACATGGTAGGACAAAACATATTTCGGTCAAGTATCATGCGATTCGAGAAGCGGTGAAGAATGGTGAAGTCAAGCTCAAATATTGTCCATCTCGAGATCAAGTCGCATATATTCTGACTAAGTCTTTACCGAAAGATCAGTTCCAGCATCTCAGACAAAAACTTGGAGTGTTTCCTAAACAAATGAGTGTCAGCGGTTAAGGTTTTTAGGATTTGACTTGTTAGTTTGAATGAGATTTGATTTAATAAATTCTATAAAAGATTTTAGTAGATATAGTATTTTCAATTTAGATTCTCTTTTAGTTTTGGTTTTTTTGGCTATTTAAGAACCTCATTGAGTTTGATAAGTTTTTTGCCAACCAATAATTTTCTACAATTTTTTTTCCCGAATCAAGTTTGACAGTATTCAAGAAACTCACTCGATGCAACTATTTCCAGTTTGTTTTGCATATCAGGGAATGCCGAAGGTGATTGACAAACAACAATTGAACATTATGAAAGAAAAATAATTCAACTGACCAGGGCATGGTCTTGGTTCTTATTTGTAGCAGCATAATCCAGACCGGGCTTAAGAAAAAGTTGTCGGGCCGTGATTTCAGGCCCATTAATTGAGCTTAGGACATTTATTTATTAAAACCAACAACACTCCCTCCCTATGAATTAAACTTTTTTCCTCGACCAAGACGAAGCATCTTTATGAACTTGGTTTGCTTTGCTAATACACTCTTTCCTTCTTTATTTAATTATAATATTCATTTTCCAAAGTCAAGGCAAGAGAGAAAAAAATAAGAAGAATAATAATAAATAAATGATATCCCTCTCTTATCTTACTTTTATTTTTTGTTTTCCCAAAGTTGGAGATAATGAATAAAAAATTATAAACAAGATAAAAGGAGAAGGAAGGAAGGGGGGGAGGACAGAGTGGAAATGAGCAGGCGTGTGACACGGCCGACACTAACAAAATGCGGTGGGGTTGTTCAGACGGTGGAAATTTTTTACTTTTATTTAAATAAAAATAAAATAAAAGGAAAAAAAAAACTGCTTTACATGATGGAAATTTCGGGGAGGAAGTCTCTCTAAAAAAGAAGACCAAGTTTCGCACCGAAAGCATTTTAATCCTTTTCTCTCCCTTTATTTTCCTCCATTCAATCAATATTCATATCCTTCTTTTGTGAGCAGGTGGGAAAGTGAGAATGAGCAGCTCAATAATGGAGTCCGTACGGAGCCAGGGCAGAGACCGATATTCCCTCTCCTCCATGAGATCTGAGTTCGATGTCTTCCTGAGCTTCCGGGGACCCGATGCTCGTTACGGCATCGTTGACCACCTCTACGAGTGCATGACAGGGGCCGGTCTCCGCGTTTTCAAGGACGACGAGGAGATCCGTCGCGGCGAAGTAATTGGGGGTGAGCTCAAGCGAGCGATTGAGGGCTCCAGGGTTTATGCCGTTGTCTTCTCCAGGAGCTACGCATCCAGCGCGTGGTGCCTCAGGGAGCTCGACTTGATGGCGGATCTCTGCGGAGGTTCGAACGTCGGCAGGAAGATCATACTGCCGATTTTCTACGGGGCAGATCCGGCCGACGTAAAGCTGCGAACAGAGCTGTATCGGGAAGCGCTCGATGCACAAAAGGATCGACACGGCCAGGAGGTCGTGAAGAAATGGGAGGAAGCACTTAAGACGGTCGGCGGGATCAGCGGATGGGACTTCAAAGCCATCCAGGGGTAACCACCAGAGCCTTGTTATTTTGCTCACTTTCTCTTTTGAATCATTTCTTTTTTTCATTGGAAATAAATATTTTAAAATACAGAACTTTTTTTTGAAAATAATCGTATCGGAATCTCAGTATGGTGATGACTACAGCGACTGAATTCCTTGTAATTACTCTATTTTCATTGTTGTCTAGCAGGGAAGGCAGATTCGTCCGATTAATAGTTCAAGATATTATTGTGAAGCTGAGAATCAAGGATCAAAGTTTGCCAGATCATCTTACAGGGATCGAAGATCGAGTATTTGACATGTTAAATCTGCTGGACTGCGACTCCTCGGGAGTAAGACTCGTGGTGCTTCATGGCATGGGGGGAATTGGGAAGACGACCCTTGCTAGCGTCATCTTCAATAAATTATCTTCCCAGTTCGAAGGGTCCAGTTTCATTTCCAACGTGCGTGAGTTGGCCACGGGTCATGGAGGCATTGCGAAGTTGCAGAACAAGTTATCGAGGGACATTCTCGGTGGCCGATACGCATCGTGTAACTTCGACAATGGGTTCGATGAGATCATACAAAGGATTCGGGGCAAGAGGATGCTTCTGGTTCTCGATGACGTGGATCAGTTCTCTCAACTAGAGAAATTGGTCGGAAAAGACCCGAAAGACACGTTAGGAACAGGCAGCCGAGTCATAATCACGACTAGGGATAAAAGCGTTTGCAATCGATTTGTTCGTTTGGGTTCCGAATTACTTCATTTTTATGAAATGGAGAAAATGGCGGACAACTACGCCCTTCAGCTCTTCAGCAGGCATGCCTTTGGCACCAATGAGCCTCCAGAAGATTATCTTTCTTTATCAAAAGATGTAGTTGAGACCACTGGGAACCTTCCCTTGGCTTTGGTGGTGATCGCAGGACATTTGTGTTGCCAGAGTAAAGAGTCATGGAAGTATGAGCTCGAAAAGTTGAAGGATGTTCCCCTAGAAGAAGTCTTTGATATCTTGAAGGTAAGTTACGAGGGGTTAGGCTTTAGGGAGAAGGAAATTTTCCTTGATATCGTGTGTTTTCGGGAAGCAATGCGTCGGAGGTATGCGGATTATTTCTGGGAAGCTCGCGACTTGTATCCAAAAAGCGGAGTGAATATACTCATCAATAAATCATTGATAAAGATTGATTCAAACGGTGAATTCTTGATTCACGATCAACTTCGAGATATGGGACGAGAAATCATTCGATCGGAAGGCCTCGGAAGGCCTGAAATGTGTACTAGACTTTGGGATTCAGACGATGCCTTAAAGATAGTGCTTCAGAAAAAGGTAATGAACTCGTTGAATTAAGTTGGCATTTAAAATATTACTTTCTTTCCATGTGCATTATTTTGGATTGATGCCACTCTTCACCGAGCACAATATGATTATTAATGTTAGTTGAATTTTTTCGTTTATAAGGTCTCGGAGAAAATCATAGCAATGGACTTGAACTTGGGAAGTATTACTGAAGAACACGAACTCTCTGGTGAGAACTTTAGAGGATTATTTAATTTGATGTATCTTCGTCTAAAAGGGAAGCATCAATTTATTGGAGATTTTGGAAGTATCCGGGAGACGTTATTGTGGCTCTCTTGGTGGGATTGTAATCAACGGTTGAATCCCGACATCTTCAAGATGAGTAACTTAGTTGTTCTCCTAATTGAAGGTAGATGGGGCAGTGTAGAAAAGCTGGTATGAACTCCTCTTCTTATATGTCATGTGTTTGATCGTTAAATGTATTGAAAAGTGCTCTTCTTATTATAAATTGTGGTGCACGATGCATTTACAGATGATGCCTAATTTAAGGGTGCTGGTGGTCTGGGGCAACAGTGATATGACGATCACACCTGATGTCTCGTGTTGCTTAAAGTTGGAGATCTTGGTTTTTGAGTATTTTGAAAACTTGGAAGAAATCCACCATTCGGTGGGTAAGTTGGAGAGTCTTACTTATATGAACATCTCTTGGTGTCCTTCTCTGAGGAGTTTACCAAAAGAGCTCTGCTGGGCAAGAGCTTTACGGGAGCTAATTGTGACTCACAGCAAGATTGAAGAAGTACCGGAATCAATTGGGAGGTTGGAATCCTTGAGGACACTTAAATTAAGGGATAACAAGATCAGAAGATTACCCACCTCGATATGTGGTCTGACGACCCTACTGGTGTTGGACGTTGCTCACAACCCACTCAAAGGAATTCCAGAAGAAATCGGGAACCTATTAGCTTTAGAAGAATTGGACCTTTGGTGCACAAACATTCGCTTCCTGCCAGCAACAGTTAGGCGACTCACGAGCCTTAAGTTCCTCAAATTGAATTGTTGTTGGATGCTTCAGGAGGTTCGAGGACTTCCTACCAGCCTAACGGTGTTGGATGCTTCGCGTTGTCCTCTCGAAGAAGGAATTCCGGAAGGAATCAGGAGCCTGTCAGCTTTAGAAAAATTGGACCTTTCGGGAAGCAAGATCCGCTTCTTGCCAGCAACAGTCAGCCAACTCTCGAGCCTTAAGTCCCTCAGATTGAAATGGTGCATGACGCTTCAGGAGCTTCGAGGACTTCCAACCAGTCTAACGGTGTTGGATGTTTCACGTTGTCCTCTCGACAAAGGAATTCCGGAAGAAATCGGGAACCTATCAACTTTAGAAGAATTGGACCTTTCGTATACCAACATTCGCTTCCTGCCAGCAACAGTTAGGCGACTCACGAGCCTTAAGTCCCTCAAATTGAATTGTTGTAGGATGCTTCAGGAGCTTCGAGGACTTCCAACCAGCCTAACGGTGTTGCATGCTTCGTATTGTCCTCTCGACGACGGAATTCCAGAAGAAATCGGGAACCTATCCGCTTTAGAAGAATTGGACCTTTCGTACACCAATATTTGCTTCCTGCCAGCAACAGTTAGGCGACTCACGAGCCTTAAGTCCCTCAAATTGAATTGTTGCAGGATGCTTCAGGAGCTTCGAGGACTTCCTACCAGCCTAACATACTTTGCATCTTCATCAGAGACGGTGGGACTCTCTGAAGAAATACGTTGTACAAAAAAGTATGGAACGAGAATTATTACATATAAAGGAGTTTTCGAGTTGGGCTTCCTTTCCAGGCTCAAGACTCTCGGTTGGAGTTTTCCAGAAATGGCGTCTCTGCATACATATCTGGTGATTAGAGAATTTACGTTGGCGGAGATGGAGCTTGGTGGACTCGATTCGTTACCTAGTCTTACGGAGTTGTCTATCATTGAGTCCCATAGTCTCCTGGGGGTGTCAAACATAGGGAGATTGAGGGGGCTGAGGTCGCTTATGTTCACTGGGTGTAGAGCGTTGGTGGAGATCCCAGGACTGGAACAATTGGAGATGTTGGAGGACTTGAGCTTTCACCGGTGCCCTTTCATTTGCGGAATTCAGGATTTATGGGGCTTGAAAAGATTGAAGGGAGTTACAATCTGGGGTTGCTCCTCGTTGCTCCGCGTGCCCCGTGCGATCGACGAGTGTCGCCTAACTGTTAGTTTCTGTTACAAGTTGGAGTCATTTGACGGCCCTTACAAGGAATATGGACGATAGGCGTTGTCTCATTCGATGCTTTTAGGAATATTCACAGAGTAGACCACTTCTTCCTCTTCCGAACGTGAAGAGCAGGGGTTGCTGAATGTGTTGTTTGGTATTTATTTAGAATTTGGGTGGATTGAAGTTTTTCATTTACTTTTAGGTTTGAATTTCCAATTCCAGCCAATTTTTTTTTAAAAAATAAAATCAAACTGGTCAGAAAGAATTTTCAAATAATATAATTATTTTTTTAGAATTTTAAAAAACCTAAGAAATTGATTATACTAACAAAATCCAAAGTAAAAGGAAAACGAAAAAACCTTAGTGAATTGGTTGACTGCATCGGACGCTGGGCCAACAAACTGAATGGGACCTGCCGTGGCAATGTGAAATGAAGAAAGAAGGCAGTTAGAGAAGGTGGACAAAAGGCCTGGGAAAGCACTGATCAGAAAGGTGGTGACGGTACCATGGCTGATATAGCAGTTCTTGACTGCCCATTCTTCCCGTAGTGATGTGAATTTCCTGCGCAATGAGTTCAGACTCTTCTGCGCTATTGATTCGGATAATAGAGAGAAGACAAGAGTATAAACTTCTTACCGTCGAGCTCCACCATAGCCTTCTTAATCACAGGCTTGTACTTACCTGAGAGATTAGCCAATATTTTATGAGATACTCAAATCGGTTATCCTTTCATGCATATGCTATGTACACAACTCTGTCCACGATAACTCATCTAACAACGGAAAGATGCATTCAGCCAAGACAGTTCCTATATGCCGGCCACCATTCGTCTGACTGATATATGAATTGAAAGTGGGCTGTTTAAGACTCAGACCCGAAGCAACTCAATCGCCCTATGCAATGTCGTAAACTTCATTTCCTTCACAACATACAGCCATCTGAGACCCTACATGGTAAGTAATTTCACAAAGCTGTCTTACCGTGCCTCCCCTCCATGTCCATCAATGATCATCTTACAGGGATCGATGATCGAGTATCTGACATGTTAAATCTGTTGGACTGCGACTCCTCTGGAGTAAGACTCGTGGTGCTTCATGGCATGGGGGGAATTGAGAAGACGACCCTTGCTAGCGTCGTCTTCAATAAATTATTATCCCAGTTCGAAGGGTCCAGTTTCATTTCAAACGTGTGTGAGTCAGCCACGGTTCATGGAGGCATTGCGAAGTTGCAGAACAAGTTATCGGGGGACATTCTCGGTGGCCAATACGCGAGATCGTGTAACTTCGACGATGGGTACGGCGAGATGATACAAAGGATTCAGGTCAAGACTACATTCGATAATGATAACCCGATGTGTTTATGAGAGTTTCTCCCAAACGAACCGTTTGATGACCGAACGACCAACCAAAGTTTGATCTAAAATGTTACTCTCAAGTGATTTCTACAGTAGTAGAAGGTTAATGTATATTACCTAAAAAGCTTCCACTGTCATTAAAAAAAAAAAGCTTTCCCCTCGATTCTTTGCTCAGATCACATGGATTAGCTGTGAATTGTCTGCTATTTCATACAAAAATATTTTTCATCGTTTTGAGGAAAAATATAATCTTTTAATCCTTTTGGTTGGAATCAATCAATCCCTTCTTACAATGTGGCGTGTTCACGTGGCCGACCACTTTCTTAATATGTGTGATGTCTTTTATCGAGGAGGAAATTTAAAGTCGTTACATAATAACGCGCTTTTGATGGGATCCAGACAGACGAAAGGAAGAGGAAGTATCGCCACCCAAAGCACTTTCTAGTGTTTTTATTTTCCTCCATTCAATTCAATACGCATAACCTTCTTCTGTCAGCGGGCGCTCGGAAATAAGCAATTGCAGCTCAATAATGGAGACTGTACGCGGTGACCGATATTCCCACACCTCCATCACATCTGAGTACGACGTCTTCCTGAGCTTCCGGGGACCCGATGCTCGTTACGGCATCGTCGACCTCCTCTACGAGTGCATGACAGGGGCCGGTCTCCGCGTTTTCAAGGACGACGAGGAGATCCGTCACGGCGAAGTAATAGGGAGTGAGCTCAAGCGAGCGATAGATGGCTCCAGGGTTTACGCCGTCGTCTTCTCCAGGAACTACGCATCCAGCGCGTGGTGCCTTAGGGAGCTCGACATGATGGTGGATCTCCACGGAGGCTCGAACGTCGGCAAGAAGATCATACTGCCGATTTTCTACGGGGCAGATCCGGCCGACGTAAAGCTGCGAACAGAGTTGTATCGGGAAGCGCTCGACGCGCACAAGGATCAACGCGGCCAGGACGTCGTGAAGAAATGGGAGGAAGCACTTAAGACGGTCGGCGGGATCAGCGGATGGGACTGCAAAGCCATCCAGGGGTAACCACCAGAGCCTTGTTATTTTTCTCACTTTCTCTTTTGAATCATTTATTTTTTCTTTGGAAATAAATATTTTAAAATACATAACTTTTTTTTAGAATTAAACGTATCGGAAATCCACGAGGAGGATGGTGATGACTACGACGACTGAATTCCTCGTAATTACTCTATTTTCATTGTCGTCGTGCAGGGAAGGCAGATTCGTCCGATTAATAGTTCAGGATATTGTTTTGAAGCTGAGAATCAAGGATCAAAGTTTGCCTGATCATCTTACAGGTATCAATGATCAAGTCTCCAACATGTTAAATCTGCTGGACTGCAGCTCCTCAGGAGTACGGTTCGCGGTGCTTCATGGCATGGGGGGAATTGGGAAGACGACCCTTGCTCGCGTCATATTCAATGAATTACATTCCCGGTTCGAAGGCTCCAGTTTCGTTTCCGATGTGCGTGAGACGTCCAAGGGTCACGGAGGCATTGAGAAATTGCAAAACAAGTTATCGGAGGACATTCTCGGTGGCCAAAATGCTAGATCTGGTTACTACGACGGTGAGATCATACGAAGGATTAAGTGCAAGAGGGTGCTTCTGGTTCTCGATGACGTGGATGCGCACTCTCAACTGGAAAAACTGCTGATGAAAAATCCAGAAGACACGTTAGGAACAGGCAGTCGAGTCATAATCACGACTAGGGATAAAAGCGTTTGTAATCGATTTGTCCGTCCTGGTTCCGAATTACTTCATTTTTATGAAATGGAGAAAATGGCTGACAACTACGCCCTTCAACTCTTCAGTAGGCATGCCTTTGGCACCGATGAGCCTCCACAAGATTGTCTTTCTTTATCAAAAGATGTAGTTGAGACCACAGGTAACCTTCCCTTGGCTTTGGAGGTGATAGCAGGACACTTGTGTTGTCAGAGTAAAGAGTTATGGGAGGATATGCTAAAAAAATTGAAGAACATTCCCCAAAAAGAGGTTTTTCAGATCTTGAAGGTAAGTTACGATGGGTTAGACTGCAGGGAGAAGGAAATTTTCCTCGATATTGCGTGTTTTCAGGAGAATATGATGCATCGGCAGTATGCGGATTATCTCTGGGAAGCTCGCGACTTGTATCCGAAAACCGGAGTGAAGGTGCTAATCAACAAATCATTGATAAAGATCGATTCAGACGGTTTTTTCTGGATTCACGATCAACTTCGAGACATGGGAAGAGAAATCATTCGGTCGAAAGGCGATGGAAGACCCGAAAAGCGTACTAGACTTTGGGATCGAGAGGACGCCTTAAAGATAGTGCTTCAGAAACAGGTGATGAGCTATTTAAGTTGGTCGATTTCATTTTGTGATGTAGGAATGGTTCACAATTCTATTATATTAAGAGAATTTTTTCATTGACAATGAAATATTACTATTCATCGAGCACAATATAATTTTGAATGCTGGTCTACTTTTTTCATTTATAAGGTCTCGAAGAAAATCATAGCAATGAACTTGGGGAGACACGATGAAGCACACAAATTCTCTGATGAGAACTTCAGTGGATTATCTAATTTGTTGTTTCTTGATCTAAATGGGACGAAACTTATTGGAGATTTTGGAAATATCCGGGAGAGCTTATTGTGGCTTTCTTGGTGTGGGTGCAATAAAAAGTTGAATTCCAACTTTTTCAAGATGAGAAGCTTAGTTGTTCTCAGAATCGATGGTATCAAAGGTGGATGGAAGGATGGTAAAAAGCTGGTATGAAATCCTCTCCTCCTATATGTCATGTGTTTGGTAGGTAAATGTGTCAAGCGCTCTTCTTCTTATTATAATTTGTGGTGCATGCATTTTCAGATGATGCCTAACTTAAGGGTGCTGGAGTTCAGGAGTAGCGACATGACTACGTCACCCGACCTCTCTTATTGCTTAAAGTTGGAGATTATGGTTTTTAACAAATGTAACTACTTGAAAGAAATCCACCATTCGGTGGGTAAGTTGGAGAGTCTTGCTTATTTGAAGATCTCCAACTGTCGGTCTTTGAGGAGTTTACCGAAAGAGCTCTGTTCCGCAAGAGCTTTACAGAAGCTAATTGTGACTCACAGCGAGATTGAAGAAGTACCGGAATTAATTGAGAGGTTGGAATCCTTGAGGACACTTCACTTATGGTTTAACAAGATTAGAAGATTACCCACCTCGATATGTGATATGAAGAACCTAACGATCTCTTGGAGTTGTCCTCTCGAAGAAAGAATTCCGGAAAAAATCGGGAACCTATTAGCTTTAGTAGAATTGGACCTCTCGTACACCAACATTCGCTTCCTGCCAGCAACATTTAGTCAACTCACGAGCCTCAAGTCCCTCAACTTGCATGGTTGCAGGATGCTTCAGGAGTTTCGAGGACTTCCAACCAGCCTAACGGTGTTGGATGCTTCATTTTGTCCTCTCGACAAAGGAATTCCGAAAGAAATCGGGAACCTATTAGCTTTAGAAGAATTGGACCTTTCGGACACCTACATTCGCTTCCTGCCAGCAACAGTTAGTCAACTTACGAGCCTCAAGTCCCTCAAATTGAATTGTTGCAGGATGCTTCAGGAGCTTCGAGGACTTCCTACCAGCCTAACGTTGTTGGATGCTTCGCGTTGTCCTCTCGACGAAGGAATTCCGGAAGGAATCGGGAACCTGTCAAATTTAGAAGAATTGGACCTTTCGGACACCAACATTCGCTTCCTGCCAGCAACAGTTAGTCAACTCACTAGCCTTAAGTCCCTCAAATTGGATGGTTGCAATGTGCTTCAGGAGGTTCGAGGACTCCCTACCAGCCTAACAGTGTTGGATGCTTCATCTTGTCCTCTCGACGAAGGAATTTTGGAAGAAATTGGGAACCTGTCAGATTTGGATTCTTTGGACCTTTCGGGGAGCAAGATTTGCTTCCTGCCAGCAACAGTTAGTCAACTCACAAGCCTTAAGTCCCTCAAATTAAATTATTGCAACGTGCTTCAGGAGGTTCAAGGACTTCCAACCAGCCTAACAGACTTTGAATTTTCATGGACGACGATGGAACTCTTTGAAGGTATATGGTGTCAAGAAACGTATGGAAAGAGAATTATTTCATATAGCGGAGTTTCTGAGTTGGGCTTGCTTTCCAGGCTCAAGACTCTCGGTTTGAGTTTTCCAGACATGGCGTCTCCGCATACATATGTGAAAATAAGAGATTTTACATTGACAGAGATGGAGCTTGGTGGGCTCGATTCGTTACCCAGTCTTACGGAGTTGTCTATTAATGAATCCCATAGTCTCCTGGGTGTGTCAAACATAGGGAGATTGAGGGGGCTGAGGTTGCTTGAGTTCATAGGGTGTGAAGCGTTGTTGGAGATCCCAGGACTGGAACAATTGGAGATGTTGGAGGAGTTGATCTTTGCCTGGTGCCATTCCATTTGCGGAATTCAGGATTTGTTGGGCTTGAAAAGATTGAAACTTGTGCATATCGGCAGTTGCCCCTCGTTGCTCCGCGTGCCCCGTGTGATCGACGAGTGTCACCTATCAATTGATTGCTGTGACAAGTTGTTGGAGAATTTTAGGGGCAGTTACAGGGAATACGGGAGGAAAGATGTCTCATTCGATGCTTAAAAAAAAAGATAATTCTTCTGTTGTTTTTTTATTTCAAAGTCGACCACTTATTCTTCCTCTTCCGAACAGGAAGAGCTGAATGAACAATGGTTGGAATTTCTTTTGTCTTAATAAAAAAGATATTTATTTATACAATGTCTTGTTTGTTATTTATTTAGAATTTGGGTGGATTGAAGTTTCCAATTCCATCCAGATTGTATAAAATAAAAATAAAAAAACGAAATCATTTTTCATATAAAAAACTTGTGAGAAAGAATTCTCAAATAATATTACAAATTCCTTACTTAAAGAAATAAACCAAAACTACGGACATTAATACGATATACCTGTAAAAGTGACGACGATACTAATAAAATGACGTAATCTCGGAACCCACCGGGATCCGATATTACGAAAATTTATTAACAAGAATTTGGTAAAATATTTTACTCGTAACTAATTAGAAAGCCAGCAGACAACCCACCACAGTCAATTAGTCTTTTCTCCATGGCAAATACTCACTGCCAGAACGTCTCTTTATCCGAAAAATAAAAAGTTGAGCCTCAGATGATTCAATCAAGTATAAGTGGATAAGAGCCACCCCCAGTTGACTGCATCGGACGCTGGGCCAACAAACTGAATGGGACCTGCCATGGCAAAGTGTAATGAAGAAAGAAGGCAGTTAGAGAAGGTGGACAAAAGCACTGATCGGAGAAAGCGGGTGGCGGTACCAGGGCTGATATAGCAGTTCTTGACTGCCCATTCTTCCCGTAGTGAAGCGAATTTCTTGAACGGCGCACCTGGATGTAAGTTGGCACGATGAGTTCAGACTCTTCTGCGCTATTGATTTGGATAATAGAGAGGAGACAGAGTAAGAAATTCTCACCGTCAAGCTCCACCAAAGCCTTCTTAATCACAGGCTTGTACTTACCTGAGACATTAGCCAACATTAGACAGGGAAGACTCTCCGGCGTCAATAATTTTACTTTTTTATTTTCTCTTGTCTCTATCTTTTAATTGGCGTTCAGTCGATATCGGAAAAAGCTTTGGAAAATCAGAAGGATGGCTCCTCATCCCCTGCTCCTCCTCCTCATCATCATCCTTTTCTCCCTCATACCCCACCACCGCCCCACGCAGCAGGGGTTCCAACCCAGTTGTCTCGTGCGGTTCATAACCAGTAGCTTCGTCATCAGCAATCCACAACCGTGTAAGTGGCAGCCCATATCCCATACGTAATGATCCAAGGGCTGCTTAGATTACGTCGTGACTCACTTACTGTTGGATTATGGTGGTATGGAGCCCAGCCCAGGAGAACAGGCCGATGGTAACGTAAAGCTCAACCCGCGCTAACAGGCCAAGAGCATGTGTGTGCTGGTTTCATTCCAGAAGACCATGGACAAAATTGTAATTAGTGGTAGTGGCTGGTGTAACAGAATGCGGGCTATAAATCGAGCTGCGCACAGTACTGGATGTGATGTATTCTGTTTTTTGTGAGAAATGAAAACAGAAAGGTTCTGTTTGTCCTTTTCCTAGCCTTCTTCTTCTTCTTCTTCCTTGCCACCTTCTTCGTTCTTCCCTTTTTCTTCCTTCTTCCTGCAGATTTATCTTCTTCTTCCCAGGATGTTTTCAGATTTTGTCAGATTCCACATGGTATTAGAGCTCTCGAGAGCTTAAAAGCTGGTTACAAGACAATCCTGGCCTTCTTCCGCTCAAGTAGAACATGGCCGAGCGACTACCTGACCCTACGACACCCCAGTTCTCCTCTGGACAGACGCCGGGTTCCGGCGCTTTTGGGCTGACAGCAGCTACTGGGTTTCACAGTTCCATACCTGCTGGAGTCTTCACGGCCTTGGTGAAATTAGATGAAAGTAATTATGTTCTTTGGAAGGGCCAGATACTTGCTGCCATAATTGCTTCGGGTTTCGAAGATTTTATTTATGGAAGCACAGCTCTACCTGCTCAATTTCTTGATGATGGTGAACTAATAGTAAACCCAGAATACAAGCATTGGCAGCGCACAGATAAGGCCGTCATGAGTATTTTGTTCTCCTCATTGACCTCCGAACCGCTAAGCCAGGTGGTCTGCTGCAAAAGTGCATGCGAAGTGTGGGAAGTTCTTCGGAATCGCTATGAGTCAGTGTCACCTTCACGAATCCTCAACTTACGGCTGCAGATGCAGCAGCTAAGGAAGGATGGACGTACCATGCAGCAGTACCTGAATGCCTTAAAACCACTGTCAGACCAGCTGAGCGCCATAGGAGAGCCAGTCCGGTATTGATATTACTTATGGTACTTGATGGAAGGGCTGCCAGCAGAGTACGACGCGGTCGTGACAACAATTTATAGTAGGACTGATCAGCCGAAGCTCGACGAGGTGCACAACCTTCTTCTTAACGTTGATATGAGGCTGGAACGGCGATTTGTATCGGATAGCACTCTTCCTCAGGTAAATCTCTCTTCCCTTCGCTCTCCTGATGTGCGGCCTTACGAAAGCTACCCTGTCTCTCCACATAGCAGACCTGCTTCTCTACCTTGACCTCAGAGCAGACCACATTGGCAGCCTTCTACACACCGCCCATTTTCTTCCTTCAGCCCTCAAACTGGTCTGCTCGGAAAACCTCCGTTTCGACCTTTTGACAATACCTCTCATTGGGGAGGTAGACCACAATTCCCAGAATCAAAGCCCCGCTGTCAGATTTGTTTTAAAATTGGCCACACTGCTCTCTCCTGCTTTTACAGAGCCAATCCCTCTGTCCCATCCCCTGATTATCAGCCCTCAGCACAGTTACCTCCCCCTCGGCCATATATCCCAACCTCAACTTCCTCTTCTTCATTCCAGCCTCAAACCCATCTTACCAACATTTCTCACTATCCTGGGCCTTCTTATCCTATTCCTCATGTAACCTCTCAATTACCCAGTAACCATTCCATATCTGACCCTGAGGCTTGGATACTTGACTCCGGTGCTACACATCACGTAACACCTACAACTTCTGCCCTTCATAATCTATCCCCATATACAAGTACAATTTCTATTCTTGTCGGTAATGGTGCTCATGTCAAAATTCAGAATACCGGTGATGTGTCCCTGTTTTCTTCCTATGGTTTAATTGAGGTGCTTCATACACTTCACACTCCTTCCCTTTCTCGAAATATCATTAGTGTTTCAAAATTATGTCAAGACAACAATGTGGTTGCTGAATTTCATTCTGACTCCTTCTTTGTCAAGGACAAGACTACCGGGTGCGTCCTTCTTCAGGGTCGGATGAATCAGGGCCTGTACACTCTTCCCACTCAGCCTCAATCGCACCTAGTTCATCAGAGACATCTCAGCAATAAGTTCGCCTCATCTTCTCCTCATAGTGCTGTCTCTTCACCACAAACTGTCTTGACAATCTCAAAGTCATCCGGGCTCAAGTCTTCTGCTGGTTTATCTACTCTTTGGCATTCTAGATTAGGACACCCGAGTACTGAAGTTTTATCTCGAGTTTTACAGCGCTGTAAACACACAGACACTATAGACTTACCTCTACTATGTCATGCTTGTGCTACGAGTAAACATCACAGGCTTCCCTTTCCTTTATCGTCTTCGCATGCTACTAAACCTTTTCAGTTAATTCACACCGATCTTTGGGGCCCTTCCCCTATTCCATCTATCACTGGTGACAGATTCTTTATGCTCTTTGTGGACGATGCCACTAGGTTTACTTGGATATACTTCCTTCGAGATAAATCCCAAGCTCTATCAGGTTTTCGACAGTTTTAAGCCATGATACAAACACAATTCCAAGCTTCTATTACTGCTGTTCGCTCGGACGGGGGGGGGAATTTCGTACACTTCATTCCTACCTCTTACAACTCCGTATTGACCACCAAATCTTTTGTCCATATACACCACAGCAAAATGGCCAAGTTGACAGAAAAAATCGTCATGTCGTTGAGGTGGGTTTGTCACTTCTTACTCATGCAAACGTCCCTATGTCTTTCTAGGTGTATGCCTTTTTTGAGGCAGTGTCGTTGATTAATATCCTCCCCTCCAAACTCCTCAACTTTACCTCTCCACTAGAAATTCTGACACATTCCAAACCTGACTATGAATCTCTTCGTGTTTTTGGATGTTCATGTTATCCCTTGCTCCGCCCTTACAACACACACAAACTCGAACCTTGGTCGGTTAACTGTGTCCTTTTAGGGAGAAGTGCATCTCATAAAGGCTATATTTGTTTTGACAAACTTACTGGTCGCATATATGTTTCTAGGGATGTCCTATTCAATGAAGATGTTTTTCCCTTTCAAGTCAGTCCAGAGTCATCCTCTTCGATCTCTGCGTCCCCTCCGTGTCTTCTGGTCATTCTTCCTGTTTTAACTCCTCCAGCAGCTATCCTCTTCATTAGACGCCTCTAAACTCGTTTCTGATCCACAACAATCTTCTTCAGCTACAGAACACTCTATTTCACCTGCGTCCACATCTCTTTCTAACAGGAGTGTCTCCAGTAACTCTAATCGTTCATCTACACCATTACCGACATCTAGTAGTAGTGATAACTAGGTATCTACTACACTAAACTTTCACCCAATGCTGACCAGATCTAAGGCGGGCATCACCAAACCAAAACTTTATTATTTACACCATCCACCTCTCATGTCCTCTGAACCCAGTTCCCCCTCATCCTCTCAGTCTTCTTCCCTACCCTCTGAGCCATCTTCCTTTCGTGAGGCTATCACTTCACCCATCTGGAGAGCGGCCATGAGAGAGGAGTTTGAGGCATTGATGCGAAACGGTACTTGGCAGCTTGTTCCAGCCACCCAGAACCAGAGAGTTGTTGGATGTAAATGGGTATACAAGGTGAAGCTGACTTCCACTGGGACCTTAGAACATTGTAAGGCTTGGTTGGTGGCCAAGGGATTTCATCAGTCTCCAGGAATTGATTACACAGAACGTTTAGTCCGGTTGTGAAACACCAGACAATTCGAGTGGTTCTTTGCCTTGCTGTGAAATCTGGCTGGCCTCTGCGGCAGCTTGATGTCCGCAATGCCTTCCTCAACGGGGACCTTCAGGAAACAGTACTAATGGCACAGCCTCCAGGATTTGAGGTTCCAGAGCTTCCCAATCATGTGTGTCTGCTGCAGAAGGCCATTTATGGACTGAAACAGAGCCCAAGGGCATGGTACTTGAAGTTAAGCACGTGTTTACAACAACTGGGTTTCACCAACTCAAAGGCGGATGCTTCATTATTTTACCAACATATTGGTTCTGGGGCTATTATTGTGTTGGTTTATGTCGACGATATCATTGTGACAGGTTCGAACTGTCATGGCATCACAGTCCTACTGGAACGTCCCAATAAAGAGTTTGCTCTCAAGGATTTGGGCGAACTCTCCTATTTCCTAGGCCTACAGGTTACTCGTAGTGACGAAGTTCTTCACCTAAGCCAGGATAAGTATGTGAAGGAGCTGCTGGAGAAAAGTACATATGTCTGAGAGCAGATCGGTCCCGACCCCTCTGTCCACTACAGGGACCTTGTCTAAGTATGATGGTGAAGTGTTGGCTGATCCTACAGAGAATAGGAGTCTGGTTGGTGCTCTGCAGTATTGCACGAATACTCGACCGGACATATGTTTTGCAGTAAACAAGGTGTGTCAGTTTCTGCACTGCCCCACCACTTCTCATTTCCAGGCTGTTAAACGAATTCCCCGATATCTACGAGGGACGACCACGTATGGCATTACTATAACAGCTGCTGATGATTATAGCATCTCCTGCTTCACTGATGCTGATTGGGCGAGCTGCCCGGATGACAGGAAGAGTACAAGTGCTTATTGTACGTTTCTGGGACCGAACTTAATATCTTGGGTATCCCACAAACAAAAAGTGGTGTCGAGATCCAGCACAGAGGCAGAATTTCGGGCCTTAGCTGATGGGGTTGCAGAGGTGATGTGGGTAAAGAACCTACTGGTGGAGCTGAAGGGAGCACAGGGTTCTTCAGTCACTTCTCTACCTCCGGTACTTTACTGCGATAATTTAAGTACAGTACAAATTGCAGCAAATCCGGCTCTACATGCTCGCACGAAACATGAAGAAATAGACTTCCATTTTGTGCGTGAAAAGGTTCTTGCTGGAGGGATCCAGGTATTGCACGTTAGCTCGGAGGTCCAGCTGGCAGCTCCTCTAACCAAGGTAATCACGGTTCAGAAGTTTCTAAACGCTCGAAGCAAGCTGACAGTGGCCATGAAACGAGGTTCAACTGGTGTAAACTGTGATACAAACGTGGTCACGGGAGAAGTAATATCTGCAGCGGAAAATGCAGAGACAGATGATAATGAGGAAGAAGAAGGAAGGGGAAAAGAAGGTGAAATTGAAAGGGAATTATTTTGCGGGGAAGTGTTGGATTATGGTGGTATGGAGCCCAGCCCAGGAGAACAGGCCGTTGGTAACGTAAAGCTCAACCCGCGCTAACAGGCCAAGAGCATGTGTGCGCTGGTTTCATTCCAGAAGACCATGGACAAAATTGTAATTAGTGGTAGTGGCTGGTGTAACAGAATGCGGGCTATAAATCGAGCAGCACACATTACTGGATATGATGTATTATGTTTTCTGTGAGAAATGAAAACAGAAAGGTTCTGTTTGTCCTTTTCCTAGCCTTCTTCCTTGCCACCTTCTTCTTCGTTCTTCCCTTTTTCTTCCTTGTTCCTGCAGATTTATCTTCTTCTTCCCAGGACGTTTTCAGATTCTGTCAGATTCCACACTTACTCTGCTCACGCGTCCCTAAACGAGAAAATGATGTTAAATTTTGCTGCAGCTTTGGCCGTGAAATGGCCTATAATGATCGCCGTCGCGGCTGCATCCGTTGTGACGACTATTTACATGAAGGGACGCATTAAAGGAAACCAAGGCGCAGCTGCCTGTCACACCAACACAGGTAACTACCAAACCACAAACTTCATCTCCTCCGATCGATCTCGGGTTTTACGAAAGATATTTCCTCATTCTTACACAAAGCGACCGGTTTTAGATATTTAGATTCTGCCTGAAACTTATATTTTTATAATTGTTTTTTATTTTTTTCATAATTTACCAAATTCATAAAATTCTAGGGAATTAGTATTCAAAATTTTTTAATTTTCTACTTAAAAAATTTTACAAACTTAATTAAGAAATTTTAATATTCGTAAACCTTCTGTGCGCGGTGCAAAGGAAGCGTCGTGAGCAGCTCAATAATGGAATCCGTGCAGAGCGAGGACAGTGACCGAGATACCCCCAGCTCCATGACATCTGAGTTCGATGTTTTCCTGAGCTTCCGGGGACCCGATGCTAGTCACGGCATCGTCGACCACCTCTACCAGCGGATGACTGAGGCCGGTCTCCGTGTTTTCAAGGACGACGAGGAGATCCGTCGTGGCGAAGTAATTGGGGGAGAGCTAGAGAGAGCGATCCACAGTTCCAGGGTTTACGCCGTCGTCTTTTCCAGGGACTATGCGTCCAGCGCGTGGTGCCTCCAGGAGCTCGACATGATGGTGGATCTCCACGGAGGTTCGAACATTGGCGGGAAGATCATTCTGCCGATTTTCTATAAGGTAGATCTGGAGGACATAAAGCTGCAAACGAAGTTGTATCGGAAAGCCCTCGACAAACACAAGAGTCGACACGGGCACGGCGTCGTGAAGAAATGGGAGGACGCATTTGAGACGGTCGGCCGGATCAGCGGATGGGACTCCAAAGCCATCCCGGGGTAACCACTAGACCGGGATTGATGATCAAGTCTCCAACATGTTAAATTTGTTGGAGTGCGGCTCCTCAGGAGAAAGGCTCGCCGTACTTCATGGCATGGGGGGAATTGGGAAGACGACCCTTGCTCGCGTCATTTTCAATAAATTACATTCCTGGTTCGAAGGCTCCAGTTTCATTTCCGACATGCGTGAGACATCCAAGTGTCACGGAGGCATTGAGAAATTGCAGAACAAGTTATCGGAGGACATTCTCGGTGGCCAAAATGCTAGATCTTGCAACTACGACGGTGAGATCATACGAAGGATTCAGTGCAAGAGGGTGCTTTTGGTTCTCGATGATGTGGATGCGCACTCTCAACTGGAAAAACTGCTGATGAAAAATCTAGAAGACACGTTAGAAACAGGCAGTCGAGTCATAATCACGACTAGGGACAAAAGTGTTTGCAATCGATTTGTTCGTCCTGGTTCCAAATTACTTCACTTTTACGAAATGGATAAAATGGACGACAACCACGCCCTTCAACTCTTCAGCAGGCATGCCTTTGGCACCGATGAGCCTCCACAAGATTATCTTTCTTTATCAAAAGATGTAGTTGAGGCCACCGGAAACCTTCCCTTGGCTTTGGAGGTGGTAGCAGGACACTTGTGTTGCCAGAGTAAAGAGTTATGGGAGGATATGCTAAAAAAATTGAAGAACATTCCCCAAAAAGAGGTTTTTAAGATCTTGAAGGTAAGTTACGATGGGTTAGACTGGAGGAAGAAAGAAATTTTCCTTGATATCGTGTGTTTTCGGGAAGCGATGCGTAGGAGGTATGTAGATTATCTCTGGGAAGCTCGCGACTTGTATTCAAAAAGCGGAGTGAAGGTACTAATCAACAAATCATTGATAAAGATTGATTTAAACGGCGAATTCTGGATTCACGATCAACTTCGAGACATGGGAAGACAAATCATTCGATCGGAAGGCCTCGGAAGGCCCGAAATGTGTACTAGACTTTGGGATCCAATCAATGCCTTAAAGATAGTGCTTCAAAAAAAGGTAAGAAACTGGCTGAATTAAGTTGGCATTTCAATTTTACTTTCTTTCCATGTGCATTACTTTGGCATCGGTGTCACTCTTCGCGGAGCACAATATGATTATTAATGTTGGTTGAACTTTTCCATTTATAAGGTCTCGGAGAAAATAATAGCAATGGATTTGGACTTGGGAAGTGATGAAGAAGAACATGAATTCTCTGATGAGAACTTTAGAGGATTATCTAATTTGATGTATCTTCGTATAGAAGGGAAGCATCAATTTACTGGAGATTTTGGAAGTATCCGGGAGAATGTAATCAACGGTTGAATCCCGACATCTTCAAGATGAGCAACTTAGTTGTTCTCCAAATTAAAGGTAGATGGCGTGAGCGTTCGTAACGGAAATAAGCACACGTGTGTTAGCGTATGTTGACCAAGATTCATTTGACTTCTCTTAAAGCTCTCTTCAACTTTGGTCATGATTGACCAATTGACTCATTAATATCCACCCTTGAAATGAGAGTTGAACATTTGACTCTAGGACTACTTTTAACCCTTGCATTAATTTGTCTTGTAGTGGGGATACTTACTTCCTCCATCCTGATGCAGGATGCTTCAGGAGCTTCGAGGACTTTCTACTAGCCTAACAATGTTGGAATTTTCATGGAAGACGGTGGGACTCTCGGAAGCAGTTGAGTTTGGATCTTTGGCCTTCCGCCAGGAAGAAAGATTACATCTAGTGGGGATTTCGAGTTTGGCTTCCTTTCCAGGCTCAAGACTTGGTTTGAGTTTTCCTGACATGGCGTCTCCGCAAACATATATGGAGATAAGAGAATTTACGTTGACGGAGATGGAGCTTGGTGGGCTCGATTCCTTACCCAGTCTTAAGGAGTTGTCTATCAGTGCGTCCGATAGTCTCCTCCGGGTGTCCAACCTAGGCAGATTGAGGGGGCTGAGGTCGCTTACGTTCACTGGTTGTGAAGCGTTGGTGGAGATCCCAGGACAGGAACAAATGGAGATGTTGGAGGAGTTGGAGCTTTATCTGGTGCCCTTCCATCTACGGAATTTCGGATTTGTTGGGATTGAAGAGAGTGGCAATCTCGTTTTGCTCCTCGTGGCTCCATGTGCCCCACGTGATCGACGAGTATTACCTATCTATTTATGGATGTGACAAGTTGGAGTCATTTCACGACTCCATATGTAAAAATATACTATATGAAGCATGCCATCAAGAAACTAAAATTTCATACTTGCACATTTCCATGGGGATCCCTTTCGAGCATCAATTGTTCTTGAATCGCCGGAGGTAAAAACTCGAAAAGCTCCAAGGACTGGGGAACAAGTTTCTTTTTCAAAAGACCCTCCTTATCAACGCCCTCGTGTGCAAGAATTTCACTTGATTCTGCAATCAGTTGCTGCACCTGCACAGACCACATATTAATGCGTCGCTGTTCGAAGCAGCACGTCCCATTAACCTTACAACTGCAAAGTCAAGGAGAATGAGCTAAGAATAAGAGAGTTTGTCAGTCGCATCAAAAACCCCAGGGCATGTGTAATGCTCCATGAAACATCCTGCAGGCAATAATGACAAACAAGAAATTCTGCAGTTGACAGTTAAAGAAATTATACATCAAAGAAAAGATTAAGGGCATACATACAATGGTAATATTTTCCCGTAGACCGAGCATCGACCATGACATTTCCAGTCATCTCAGAGTATATATGCAAGACAGGTACAGGAAAATTTGGAATGACATCAACAACAAAGTATTCTGAAGAAATATGAATAAAAATGTCCTAAAAGCAACCTGGCCATCATTCAATTAGTAATCTTAAAACTATGATCTACGACCCTTGCAGTTGTAGCTACCATCAATTTCGGAAACCCAATGAACATATAAATATACCCTTCACGGAGATCACAGAATAGCCAACAGAGTAGCATTTAACCTACAAATCTAAGATAATATTACCTTTGTAAGCTGTATCAAACCCAAAACTCACAGGAACCCCTTTGCATTTGAGATCTCCATCAATGTTTTCAAGTTTTTGGTCCTACAAGTAACATATGAGGCATAAGCTATAAAACCCTACAGGCGGATGTATTTAACTCTAAAAGAATATATGAATATCGAAAAGTCACATAAAAGCACAAGAAATTCTCAGCGAGAAGACAGGCCTTGGTGTTTGAGTCATCACCCCCAATGACGACAAGACCATCCAGATCAAGTTTCGCGGCTGTTTCTTCAACTTGTTTAAACTGAAATCAATTAGTATATTCTAAGACCTCCATCCATATCCTGTAACACACTGTTGATCTAGAACACATTTCAGGCCTTACCTGTTCTGGAGTTTCTATCTTGTCTCTGCCACTGCAAATCATATCAAAGCCACCCTAATTGATAAGTCAAAAAAGAAATGTTCAATTAGGCAGACATTAAAAAAAAAAGATCAAAACTACCAATTTCCATCATATGATTGATTGAACATATTAGTAACTTCTGGACGAAGTCCAAAAGAGTCAAGCCCGGGGGATGCATGAACAACATGTGTTTGACTCTGCTTTTGGACAACTTTCTTCCGTTACAAAGTCGCATGGTGTAAGAGATCCTCCAAGAAAAAACATTGGCGACCAAAACACATGCTGCAAAGTATGAAAAAGGGGTTACCTAATTCCTGTAAGGGTACACGTAGTCAGAGGTGAGTTCCACATATTTGCATTGCATGATAAACCCTTCTCTCCGGCCCACTACACGTTTGCCACGCTCAGGTCACTCTCCCAGAAGACTTCACTAACGATGCAGCCTTCTACAGCTAAAGTCCCCCGTGTGTGACTAACAGGACTCAAAATAACAAAAAAGAAAATATCACAAGCTCATGGTACAATCCCTCGGGAGATTACACTATAATACACGTCCTAAAATGTGGTCTAATGGTATCCTATTTATACAAATTTACAAAATAAAAAGTAGAATTGACTAATATAGCTTGTACACTTAAATGGAAAACAATATCCCATTGGTAAGTATCTATTATGGATGAGTCTGACTAAAAATAATTAATTTGATCATATTCCCATGGATAAACATTGTAGAAAGTTGTTGATTATGAATGGAAATAATTAAAATTAATTTCCTCAATATATTTCGTGAGATTCATTTATTTATTTTGATGAATTTGGACAAATAACACGCTTTGTTATCCAAAGAAAAACTATTAATAGAAGATAGTATTTCATGATCAATAATAAAACCTTCCATAAATAGATAATTTATTTCCTTCAATTGAAACATATAAATGAGCAATCAATAGAGTATAATCAAATAAATTATATCTAAATGAAAGGTAAGTATTGGATGGGAAGGATCGTTGAGGTATACTTCTGGTATTCTCCATATTTGTTCCACCAAGCGTAGGGTATTTGTCAGCGGTTAAGGTTTTTAGTATTTGATTTGTTAGTTTGAATACGATTTGATTTAGTAAATCTTATAAAAGATTTTAGGAGATTTATTATTTTTAGTTTAGATTCTCTTTTAGTTTTTGGTTTTTTTACTATTTAAGAACCTCTTGTAAACGTGAGTTTGATAAGTTTTTTGCCAACCAACAATTTTCTACAATTTTTTTTCCTCGAATCAAGTTTGACATGGTATCAGAGCTCGCAATCTTGAGGGACTGTGAGTGGGTACACGCTTGAAAAATTCCCTTTCCTTTCATACCCAAATCATCTGTTTGATTTTGTCATCATGTCTTCCTCCGGTGGTTTTTCTGTACAACCTCCACGGCCGTTTGATGGTAAAAACGATCAAATTTGGGCGGTCAAGATGAAGATTTTTTGAAATCTCTGGAGCACTATTGAGCAGGACGTTGAAGCTCGAGCCATTCCTGCAAATCCTACGTTAAATCAGTTGAGGCTACACAGTGAAGAGTCCACCAAGCCGTTCAAGGCCCTTGCTGCTATTCATGCCTCTGTTTCTGAAGGAGTACTTGCAAGAATTCTTACTTGTGAGATGGGAAAGGAATCATGGGATCGACTAAAGGAGATGTTCGAAGGTAGTGGCCGAAATCAGAGAATAAGAGTTTCAAATTTATGGAGAGAGTTTGATTTGTTCAGAATGAAGGACTCGGAGAGTATAAAAGAATATGTCGACAAGCTGATGAGGGTTGTCAATCAGATCACACTGTTGCAGTTTGAGTTGCCAGACAGCAGAATTGTTGAAAAGATTCTTGTGACTATTCCAGAGAGATTCGGGTCGAAGATTTCTGCATTGGAAGAATCTTGCGATCTCACTAAGTTGACAGTCGAGGAATTGGTTGGTTCTCTTCAAGCATAAGAACAAAGGAGAGTAATAAGACAGGAGGAGCAACCTAAAGGCGCACTTTTAATGAATGCAAACGGGAAGGAGAAATATGCCCGTAGAAACAAGACGGGAAAAAATGCCGTCGAAAGAAAATTCAAGAACAAAAAGTTTAGCGGGAAACATCAAAAAGAGTTTCCTCCATGCTCTCATTGTAGTAAAACTTCTCATACGGAAGATTTCTGTTGGTTTAGACCCGGTTACAAGTGCAAGCATTATAATGTTCCTGGTCATGGTGAAAAATTCTATAGGAAGAAGAAGGCTGTTTCTGAAGAGCAAGCACAGGTCACGGATAATAATTCGATGCAGGAAAATCAACTCTTTGCGGCAACCTTTTCTGCAGCAAGTTATGGAGCTGATGCATGGCTCATCGACAGCGGATGCACGCATCATATGTCTCCCGATGAGAAATTATTTGTAGACTTGGATAAGTCTTTCTCGACCAGCATTAAAATCGGGAACGGGCAGCTTCTAAAGGCACTTGGTAAGGGGTTGACTATTATTAAAAATTCTTCGGGTACTAACCGAATTTCAGAAGTTCTTTTTGTACCAGAATTGTGCCAAAATCTTTTGAGTTTGGGAGAGTTGTTGGAGCAAAAATATATTTTGCACTTCAAGGATTTGCATTGTTCAGTGGCTGACCATGATGGAAAGGAGTTTATGAAAGTGAAAATGCAGGATCGGTGTTTTCCAGTTAAATTTAAAAAAGATTCTTTGGCCTTGTCGGCCAATGTAGATGATTCTCAGTTATGGCATAGAAGAATGGGGCATATAAGCCTCACTACTTTGAAGAAGATGCATTCAGATGAGTTGATTATTGATCTTCCGGTTATTTATGCGTGCTCAGATGTTTGTGCCTTTTGTGAATACGGCAAGCAATCCAGACTTCCTTTTGAAGAAGCGAAGTGGAAATCGACGGAGAAACTTCAATTGGTTCATTCAGATGTTTGTGGTCCAATGAATGTGCCTTCTTTAAATGGAAGTAGGTATTTTTTTATCTTCATCGATGATTTTACTCGTTTTTGTTGGATTGTTTTTCTCAAGACAAAAAGTGAAGTTTTCGGCGAGTTTGTCAAATTTAAGCAGCTAGCCGAAAATTAGTATGGTTGTAAAATTAAAGCGTTGAGATTGGACAACGGAAGTGAATATACTTCTGGGGAGTTCAAAAACTTTTGTGCGCAAGCCAGGATCATTCAACAGTTCACGGTGTCGTATTCTCCGCAGCATAACGAGGTCAATGAACGAAAGAACAGATTTATAATGGATATGTCAAGGTGTTTGATGTTTGAAAAGGGATTGCTATAGGAGTTGTGGGCCGAAGCGGCAAACACTTCGGTTTATTTGCTAAATTTGCTACCAACTAAAGCCTTGAAAAATTTTACTCCGTATGAAGCAACTTGGTTTGGGAAAAAATGTTCGGTGGATCATTTAAGAGTTTTCGGAAGTATTTGTTATGCTCATATTCCGGAACAAAAGAGAGACGAGCTTGACCGTCGAGCTGAAAAATCTATTTTTATCGGATATGGGTTGAATACCAAGGGTTACAGGATCTATAATCCCATGACTAAAAAATTTTCGGTGAGTAGAAGTTTATCGTTCAATGAGGACGCGAACTGGGATTGGTGTGTTGAAAAACCAGCCACGAGTCTTGGTGAACTTTGACAATCCTCTCTTGATGTCGCCGAATTTGACGACGAACCAGTGAGGGGATTAAGAACTTTGCAAGATGTTTATCAGAGATGTAACCTGACAATGCAAGATCCCGATTCTTATCAAGTTGCTTCTAAGAATGTCAACTGGATGGCAGCCATGCAAGAAGAAATTGATTTGATTAATAAAAATCATACTTGGGATCTTGTTGATAGACCATCCGATAGAAAGGTAATCAGACTAAAGTGAGTTTATAGAACGAAGTTAAATGCTGATGGTTCTGTAAATAAACTAAAAGCACGGCTGGTTGTGAAGGGATATTCTCAGGAAGCCGGAGTTGATTTCTGTGAAACATTCGCACCGGTGGCTCGGCATGACACAATAAGGATGTTAATCGCACTTGCAGCGAAGTTGGGATGGAAAATCTTTCATCTCGATGTTAAGTCGGCGTTCTTAAATGGTTATCTCGATGAAGAAATTTTTGTAGAGCAGCCCGATGGATTTTCCGTGGATGGATGCGAAGAGAAAGTTTGTTTGCTTCGTAAGGCACTTTACGGTTTAAAACAAGCCCCTCATTCGTGGTACAATAGGATTGATTCCTATCTCTTAGAGAAGGATTTTTCTAGAAGTGAGACGGAAGCAACACTTTACATAAAAAGGTCAAGGGGTAAAGTGTTCTTACCATGTTGTTAGATGTGGATGACTTGCTTATCACAGGGGGAGATGAAACGGAGGTAAATCAGTTCAAGCTCAACATAGCCGAAGAGTTCGAAATGTCAGATTTAGGGCAGATGCATTATTTTTTTGGGTTCGAGATATATCAAGAAGATGACGGTGTCTTTTTTAATCAAAAAGAGTATGCCACGGACTTGCTGAAAAAATTCAGAATCACTGAAGCTAAGTCGGTTCCGACTTCTCTCGTTGCTAATTTAAAGTTGGTGAAGGATGATGGAAGTGATGCGGCCGATACGACGTTGTTTAGAAGTATTATCGGAAGTTTGTTGTATTTATCAACATCGCGCCCGGATCTAATGTTTGCAGCCAATTATTTGTCCAGATTTATGCAATCTCCGAGCCAAATCCATCTTTGTGCAGCGAAAAGAGTGTTGAGGTATGTTAAAGGCATGGTTGATTTAGGTATTCGGTTTGTGAAGAATAAAAGTTCAAACCTCCAAGGTTTCTGCGATAGTGATTGGGCTTGAAGTATTGAGGATACGTCGTCGTCTTCTCCAGGAACTACGCAAGCAGCGCGTGGTGCCTCAGGGAGCTCGACATGATGGTGGATCTCCACGGAGGCTCGAACGTCGGCAAGAAGATCATACTGCCGATTTTCTACGGGGCAGATCCGGCCGACGTAAAGCTGCGAACAGAGCTGTATCGGGAAGCGCTCGACGTGCACAAGGATCAACGTGGCCAGGAAGTCGTGAAGAAATGGGAGGAAGCACTTAAGATGGTCGGCGGGATCAGCGGATAGGACTTCAAAGCCATTCGGGGGTAACCACCAGAGCCTTGTTATTTTTCTCACTTTCTCTTTTGAATCATTTCTTTTTTTCTTTGGAAATAAATAATTTAAAATACAGAACTTTTTTTGGGAATTAAACGTATCGGAAATCCACGAGGAGGATGGTGATGACTACGGCGACTGAATTCCATGTAATTATTCTATTCTCATTGTCGTCGTGCAGGGAAGGCTGATTCGTCCGATTAATAGTTCAAGATATTGTTGTGAAGCTGAGAATCAAAGATCAAAGTTTGCCCGATCATCTTACAGGGATCGATGATCGAGTATCCGATATGTTAAATCTGTTGGACTGCGACTCCTCTGGAGTAAGACTCTTGGTGCTTCATGGCATGGGGGGAATTGGGAAGACGACCCTTGCTCGTGTAGTCTTCAATAAATTGTCTTCCCAGTTCGAAGGGTCCAGTTTCATTTCGAACGTGCGTGTGTCAGCCATGGGTCATGGAGGCATTGCGATGTTGCATAACAAGTTATCAGGGGACATTCTCGGTGGCCAATACGCGAGATCGTGTAACTTCGACGATGGGTACAGCGAGATGATACAAAGGATTCAGGGTAAGAGGATGCTTCTGGTTCTCGATGACGTGGATTGGTTATCTCAACTAGATAAATTGGTCGGAAAAGACCCGGAAGACATGTTAAAAACAGGCAGTCGAGTCATAATCACGACTAGGGATAAAAGCGTTTGCAACCGATTTATTCGTTCTGGTTCCGAATTACTTCATTTTTATGAAATGGAGAAAATGGCTGACAACTACGCCCTTCACCTCTTCAGCAGGCATGCCTTTGGCACCGATGAGCCTCCAGAAGATTATCTTTGTTTATCGAAACAGGTAGTTGAGACCACAGGTAACCTTCCCTTGGCTTTGGAGGTGATTGGAGGACACTTGTGTTGTCAGAGCAAAGAGTCGTGAAAGTATGAGCTCGAAAAACTAAAGAACGTTCCCCTAGAAGAAGTCTTTGAGATCTTAAAGGTAAGTTACGATGGGTTAGACTGGAGGGAGAAGGAAATTTTCCTTGACATTGTGTGTTTTCAAGAGGATGAGATGCCTCGGAAGTATGCGGATTATCTATGGGAAGCTCGCTACTTGTATCCAAAAAGCGGATTAAAGGTACTCATCAATAAATCATTGATAAAGATCGATTCAGACGGTGAATTCTGGATTCACGACCAGCTTAGAGAGATGGGAAGAGAAATCATTCGGTCGGAAGGCGATGGAAGACCTGAAAGGCGTACTAGACTTTGGGATCCAGAGGACGCCTTAAAGATAGTGCTTCAAAAACAGGTAATGAGCTATTTATGTTGGTCGATTTCATTTTGTGATGAAGGAATGGTTCATAATTCTATTATATTAATAGAATTTTATCATTGACATTGAAATATTACTATTCATTGAGCATAATATAATTATGAATGCCGGTATACTTTTTTCGTTTATAAGGTCTCGAAGAAAATCATAGCAATGACCTTGGTGAGACACGATGAAGCGCACAAATTCTTTGATGAGAACTTCAGTGGATTATCTAATTTGTTGTTTCTTCATCTAAATAGGACGAAACTTATTGGAGATTTTGGAAATATCCGGGAGAACTTATTGTGGCTTTCTTGGTGTGGTTGCAATAAAAAGTTGAATTCCAACTTTTTCAAGATGAGAAGCTTAGTTGTTCTCAAAATCGATGGTATCAAAGGTGGATGGAGGGGTGGTGAAAAGCTGGTATGAAATCCTCTCCTCCTATGTGTCATGTGTTTGGTAGGTAAATGTGTAAAGCGCTCTTCTTCTTATTATTATAATTTGTGGTGCATGCATTTACTGATGATGCCTAACTTAAGGGTGCTGGAGTTCTGGAGTAGCGACATGACTACGTCACCCGACCTCTCTTGTTGCTTAAAATTGGAGATTATGGTTTTCTTGAATTGCTTCAAGTTGAAAGAAATCCACCATTCGGTGGGTAAGTTGGAGAGTCTTACTTATTTGAACATCTCCAAGTGTCGGTCTCTGAGGAGTTTACCGAAAGAGCTCTGTTGTGCAAGAGCTTTGCGGGAGCTAATTGTGATTAATTGCCAGATTGAGGAAGTACCGGAATCAATTGGGAGGTTGGAATCCTTGAGGACACTTCACTTATCAAATAACAAGATCAGAAGATTACCCACCTCGATATGTGATCTGACGAACCTAACGATCTTAAATGCTTGGAGTTGTCCTCTTGAAGAAGGAATTCTGAAAGGAGTCGAGAACCCATTAGCTTTAGTAGAACTGGACCTTTCGTACACCAACATTCGCTTCCTGCCAGCAATATTTAGTCAACTCACGAGCCTCAAGTCCCTCAACTTGCATGGTTGCAACATGCTTCAAGAGGTTCAAGGACTTCCAACCAGCCTAACGGTGTTGGATGCTTCGGATTGTCCTCTCGACAAAGGAATCCCTAATGAAATCGGGAGCATGTCAGCTTTAGAAAGATTGGACCTTCCAGGGAGCAAGATTCGCTTCCTGCCAGCAACGGTTAGCCAACTCACGAGCCTTAAGTCCCTCAAATTGGATGGTTGTGAGATGCTTGAGGAGCTTCAAGGACTTCCAACCAGCCTAACGGTGTTGAATGCTACGAATTGTCCTCTCGGAATTACGGAAGAAATCGGGAGACTATCGGCTTTAGAAGAATTGAACCTTTCGGGGAGCAAGATTCGCTTCCTGCCAGCAAGAGTTAGTCAACTCACGAGCCTTAAGTCCCTCAAGTTGAAGTGTTGTGAGATGCTTCAGGAGCTTCGAGGACTTCCTACCAACCTAACGGTGTTGAATGCTTCGAATTGTCCTCTCGACGAAGGAATTCTGGAAGAAATCGGGAGGCCATCGGCTTTAGAAGAATTCAACCTTTCGGGGAGCAAGATTCGCTTCTTGCCAGCAAGAATTAGTCAACTCACGAGCCTTAAGTCCCTCAAGTTGAAGTGTTGTGAGATGCTTGAGGAGGTTCGAGGACTTCCTACCAGCCTAACATACTTTGTATTTTCCTGGAAGACGGTGGGACTATCGGAAGCAGTTGAGTATGAATCATTGGGCGGAAGGCCAAGAAGAAAGATTACATTTAGTGGTGCTTTCGAGTTGGGCTTCCTTTCCAGGCTCAAGACTCTCGGTTGGAGTTTTCCAGACATGGCGTCTCTGCATACATATCTGAAGATAAGAGATTTTACATTGACAGAGATGGAGCTTGGTTGGCTCGATTCGTTATCATCCAGTCTTACTAAATTGTCTATAGAGGAGTCCGATAGTCTCATCCGGGTGTCAAACATAGGGAGATTGAGGGGGTTGAGGTCGCTTAAGCTCAAACGGTGTGGAGTATTGGTGGAGATCCCAGGACTGGAACAATTGGAGATGTTGGAGGAGTTGAGCTTTCATCGGTGCCCTTTCATTTGCGGAATTCAGGATTTGTTGGCCTTGAAAAGATTGAAGCGTGTTAAAATCTGGGTTTGCTCCTCGTTGCTCTGCGTGCCCCGTGCAATCGACAAGTGTCTTCTCTCGATTTTTGGCTGTGTGAAGTTGCTGTCATTTGAGGGCAGTTATAGTGAGTACGAAGGAGAGAGCATCAAAATTCAATTGGAAGACGATGATTCCAGGGAATGAGGAGGTGGGCAACGAAGAAGAATTGTATAACAAGTTTCCTTTTTCTTTTGTGAATGAGGTGGGGATTAAAGAGAGGTTGGGGTTTCACATCCCTAGCCTCCGGATTTCTTGCTGTGACAAGTTGCCGTCATTTAAGGGCAGTTATAATGAGTACGAAGGAGAGAGCAGCGATGATTCCGGGAATGAGGAGGTGGGCAACGAAAAAGAATTGTATAACAAGTTTCCTTTTTCTTTTGTGAATGAGTTGATTATTTGGGGGATTAAAGGGAGGTTGGGGTTTACATCCTTAGAGTTTGTCATTTACAATCAGACAAAAGAAATAAGAGTTAAAAGATCTGATGAGCCAAGCTCGAGCTCGTTCGAGCTTCATGTAAATTTGTTGAAATTAAATTTAGTATGTATTGAAATTTTGTATTGATTACATTTAAAAAGAAAAGAAAAGTGGATGAGGGATGGATACTGAAATAGTAATAAATAGGTGTTATAAGGATAACAATGTCAGACATCTAACCAAATCCACCAACATGATCTCACCAAAGGCTAAATAGTAACATAAATCAACAGAAACATTAATCAAAAGGCTTCTTGAAGAAAATTGATGAATCAATCAGGTCATGAAATATCACTGTCCAAAAGTAGCTCATCCTCCTCCTCCTCTTGTAATCACCAATATCACCATTTTCTTGCCTAAACTGATTCCAAGAGCACATCAACTATCCGTATGGCCACTTGACCGGATGCCATCCCGGCACCACCCTTGCCGATAAACAACATGCGCAAATGGCAAAAGGGAGGTAGTAGTCAGCATCCATATGTATCGTCCGATCACCAGAGAAATATGACACAATTTTCTGGTATTCGACCACCCCGCAACGCGACTTTTTCTTAAAATCAAAAGTGCAGGAACACAGTAACGCCCATCTGAAATGTTTCGAGCTCGAATGGGTAAAAAATCTCATGGAAGCTTCTTCTTGTTGCCTCTCGCTGTATGAAGAATCCTTGTGAATGCACAACGCGACGCGACACAGGTATATTACCCCTAGACACTCTGTAACCTCTTCACTAGAAACTCGATATAAACCACGTGACAAAACATGGCACCACTGATCGTTACTTTGCCTGTCCAAACTCTCACACATTCCTGCAAGGAAGAAACTCCTGTGAGAGGAACATTCAAAATTATGCTTCCAAAGTTTATGAACACATTTCTCATTTTATCGCACTAAATAGAGAGATTCATCCAAATCCACTAATCACAAGAAGCAAAGTTTGTGATCAGATCTTTGTTTTGATATATTATGCACGAATTTATCATTTTTAGATTTCAAGTTATGATTTTTTGAATATTAGTCATATTTCTGCCATGTTCAGTACCATGTATCATAAATTACTTTGTTTTAAAATTTATACATGTTCAAAAATTTTGAAATTTTAATATGTTATCTCTTACATGACTGGAAAGACATATAATTTTGTTTTACTGAATTTTGACGTCTTTTGATTAAAATATGCTTAAAACGATTTCGACATGTGATCTGAACATTTTCAACAGTTTTGTTTCGGTAAAATCGATTTCATTTGTTTTTTGTGGATCTATTTCCTGTAAACTTTTACAAACATGATCTCCCTTAAGTTAAGCATCTTTTAACACTCGTTTTGCTTCATTTGAATTTCTGGATCAAAAGTTATATATTTTTCTTTAAGTGGTCTGCAATTAGATCGTGCGTCGGGTCTGACCCAATTTCGCGAAATTTTATACTATGTTGGGCTTAATATCTTAATTCCAAATTTGATATCTCATGTTTTTATCAGGTTAAAAATATATTCCTCTAATTGTATGATACTTAGAGCCCGTTTGCATATTTTTCGACATTTTCCCCTACATCGCGTCATTGAGTTGTTTTGGGCTCTTTGATTGTTATATTATTGGGCTTGCAGGTACCCGTGGACCATCAACGTCATTGGTCAAGTTCAACACACCTAGGAGTCCCTGTAGACAGTGCTCAAAACATGACGGCACGTGGAGTTCGACTGCGGTGGATGCTTCACAAAAGCGGCCCCAACTGACGAGCTTAGCCGATGACATGCCATCCCGGCAGGCCACAGGTACATAAGGGAGGTGCGGGCCTCTCGTTTTTTTATTTTCACATGTAACGGGTAGTGGGCCCAAGTGCATAGACCCACAATCACCACCATTCTCGCTCCCTTTTATCTCAATAATTATTTGTGCTTGTCCGCATGCCTTAGGTCAATACGTTTATTGTCGCATGTTGTTTTCCAAAAACATAGGAGTTCGAATCCAAAGCCCGAATCGGGTCTAACGCCCGTAAAACATTGACATGAGTCCATAATCATGCCCGGATCGGGTCCAACACTCGTTAACCAAAAGCAAACTTTTGAAGTAAACGCCACATTTTCGCATGTTTAGATGTAAGAGTTAGTAATTAGGAATCCCCGAATCCTACTTTGGTTTTCCGACTTAAACCAAACTTTTAAAATTAAGTCGGTGGCGACTCCGTATAGGTTAAACAACAATCTTTTTATGGAGCCATTTTGGATGAGGAACTGACGACACGAGTCGCTTCCGATTTCTCCCGAAAGTTCCTTCTTTGGATCATGCTCCGCCTTTCGCTCGCCGCCTCTTAGGAAAACAGGGACGGCCGGTGAGGGCCCGAGCAGGCCCAGTTAGGAATTTAGGAAGGGATCACCCAATTCCCATCCACAACGTCTATCGTTCGAGTCGTGATGTCGACTGGTTGGGACTTGGGGAGCGGGCCCGGATACTCGGGTCGTCCGAACCGCCACGCGCGTGCTAGGCTGGAAGGCGCGTGTAGAGATGTAAGATGCTTGAGGAGCTTCGCGGACTTCCAACCAGCCTAATAGTGTTGGATGCTTCGAATTGTCCTCTCGACAAAGGAATCCTTGAGGAAATCGGGAGCCTGTCAGCTTTAGAAGAATTGAACCTTTCGAGGAGCAAGATTTGCTTCCTGCTAGCAACAGTTAGTCAACTCACAAGCCTTAAGTCCCTCAGATTGGATGGTTGTGAGATGCTTGAGGAGTTTCGAGGACTTTCAATCAGCCTAACAGTGTTGGATGCTTCGGCTTGTCCCCTCGACAAAGGAATCCCTGATGAAATCGGGAGCTTGTCAGCTTTAAAAAGATTGGACCTTTCGAGGAGCAAGATTCGCTTCCTACCAGCAAGAGTTAGTCAACTAAAAAGCCTTAAGTCCCTCAAGTTGAAGTGTTGTGAGATGCGTGAGGAGCTTCGAGGACTTCCAACCAGCCTAACAGTGTTGGATGCTTCGGATTGTCCTCTCAACAATGGAATCCCTGATGAAATCAGGAGCCTGTCAGCTTTACAAAGATTGGACCCTTCAGGGAGCAAGATTCGCTTCCTGCCAGCAAGAGTTAGTCAACTAACGAGCCTTAAGCCCCTCAGGTTGAAGTGTTGTCGGATGCTTGAGGAGCTTCGAGGACTTCTAACCAGCCTAACAATGTTGGATGCTTCGTATTGTCCTCTCGACAAAGGAATTCCGGAAGAAATCGGGAACCTATCAGCATTAGAAAAATTGGACCTTTCGGGGAGCAAGATTCGCTTCCTGCTAGCAACAGTTAGTCAACTCACGAGCCTTAAGTCCCTCAAATTGGATGGTTGCAGCATGCTTCAGGAGCTTCGAGGACTTCCAACCAGCCTAACATACTTTGCATTTTCATGGAAGACGGTGGAACTCTATGAAGAAATACGTTGTACAGAAAAGTATAGAAAGAGAATTATTACATTTAGAGGAGTTTTGGAGTTGGGCTTCCTTTCCAGGCTCAAGACTCTCAGTTGGAATTTTCCAGACATGGCGTCTCTGCATACATATATGGAGATAAGAGATTTTACATTGACAGAGATGGAGCTTGGTTGGCTCGATTCGTTACCCAGTCTTACAAAGTTGTCTATTACTGAATCCCGTCGTCTCCTCCGGGTGTCAAACATAGGGAGATTGAGGGGGCTGAGGTCGCTTAAGTTCGAAATGTGTAGAGCGTTGGTGGAGATCCCAAGACTGGAACAATTGGAGATGTTGGAGGAGTTGAAAATTTCGAATTGCCCTTCCATTTGTGGAATTCAGGATTTGTTGGGCTTGAAAAGATTGAAAATTGTGAATATCTGCGATTGCCCATCGTTGATCCGTGTGCCCCCTCTCGATTTCTTTGTTAGAATAAGGGCGCAGCGGAAACAGAAAAATCATAGATTTTTATGCCCAAAATAAAAAAAAACTTTGGTACGTATATTATATTGTAAGAACATATAATAAAAATCTTACCCGGAATTTGTACCTTATAATTTACGGCGAAACGAAAACGTAATCACTCGATAGTCCCACGTGTGACTCCTCTAGCGGTATCCACGTGCACACGATCACTAACGCCTCGATGATCCGGTAGGTACTAGCCTCTTGGATCGACGAAGGAAAAACTCGAAAGCAATATTTCACTTATTTGAAAAACGTGTTTTTCCCTTTTTTTTTTTGAAAGCCGAAAACTCATCAGAGCCTCTCTTAGCTTGTCACGGTTTTATTTTTAAAGTAAAACAAATCTCTGATGATCCTCCCTCCGTCAATCTCCCTTTTTTCGTAAAAGGCATTAACAACAAAATGTGAATCTCATTTATTGCCTTGATTGCGCTTTTAATGATCTTTTTTATTTTTCAAAAGGTAACGTAATCCTCAAACAACATTTTAAATTGATTTATTATTATTATTATTTTTAACGTAACAAAATACTAAATCAATATAATCTAAAATATAACCGTGACAAAACTTATACAATTTTAATCAAATAAAATATCTAGGATATAAAATTTAAGTGCTCATTTCATATTCTTTATCTAAAATAAATTGACCCGAATAAATCCATATTCGATCTCGATCTATTTATTTGCTTTCGATACTTCAGAATAAATTAATTATCTAATTAATTATAATTCTGAAATAATATTTAGCAACCACTAAATAATAAATGTTCGTGCCGACGTACTATGCGTGCGACCCTCTAGGTCCTAAACACGAAGGCAGTGAAAATCCATACACTATGGCTGCATTGTTGTCACAGTATAATGTCACTGGGTCAATAATGCTCGGAACCACTTCAAGCTCCGCTATGAAGTTCTTGATCCATACAGCTTCCTTTGCCGCTTCGGAAGCTGCAATGTACTCGGACTCAACTGTATAATCTGCAACTGTCTCCTATTTGGAACTCCTCCAACATACAGCTGCACCATTCAAGCAAAACACATAACCCTGCTGCGATTTCAGATCATCCCGATCTGTCTGAAAACTAGCGTCGGTATATCCTCTGACAACTAACTCCTCATCTCCTCCATAAATTAAGAACATGTCCTTTGTTCTTCTAAGATACTTAAGGATAGTCTTTACTGCAGTCCAATGACCCTCTCCAGGATCTGACTAATATCTACTTGTCATGCTCAAAGCATACGAGACATCGGGTCGAGTGCAAATCATGACATACATAATGGACCCTATAGTTGATGCATAAGGTATCTTGCCTATCCTTCCTCTCTCCTCATGTGTCTTCGGACACAATGACTTTGAAAGATGTACACCATGTGACATTGGCAAGAATCCTCTCTTGGAATCTTGCATGCTGAACCTATTCAGCACCTTGTCAATATACATATTTTGACTCAAACCCAGCAACCTATTTTGTCTATCTCGGTATAATCTAATACCTAAGACATAAGTCGCTTCCCCAAGATCTTTCATAGAGAAACACTCTCCCAGCCAAGTCTTGGTAGACTCTAGGCTAGGGATATCATCGTCTACCAGAAGTATATCATCAACATACAGCACCAGGAACGAAATCTTGCTCCCACTAACCTTCTTGTAAACGCAAGATTCCTCTGGATTCTTGACGTAGCCAAATTCTTTGACTGCTTCGTCAAATCGTAGATTCCAACTCCGAGATGCTTGCATTAGTCCATAAATGGACCTCTTGAGCTTACATACTTTACCTGCATTCTTAAATGTAACGAAATCGGGAGGTTGTACCATAAATACTTCCTCCCATAACTTTTCATTCAGAAAAGCGGTTTTTACATCCATCTGCTAGATCTCGTAATCCTTGTAAGCTGCTATCGCAAGCAGAATTCTAATGGACTTACGCATTGCAACCGGTGAAAATGTTTCATCACAGTCAATTCCTTGACGTTGAGTGAAACCCTTGGCCACAAGTCTTGCTTTATAGGTACTTATATTCCCTTCCATGTCAATCTTCTTCTTGAAGATCCACTTGCACCCTATGGGTTTTACCCCAACTGGCGCATCAACCAACTCCCAAACTTGTATACATGGAGTCCATCTCTGATTTCATGGCTTCTAGCCATTTCTCGGAATCATTTGAAGCGATTGCTTCCTCATAAGTCGACGGTTCATTATCCTCGACAAGCAGTACTTCCCCATGTTGGGTTTCTAGCCAACCATATCTGTCAAGCTCTCGGTGTACTCTTGTCGACTTACGTTGATCTTGTGTTCCTTGAAACCTTCAGAAGTTGGAATCGCTTGTACTTGTGGTACCGATTCGCTATCTAAATGTTCAGTTTCCAACCTGTTTGTAGAGTCCGAAATTTCTTCAAGACTTACTTTGCTCCCACTACTCTCTTTAGTAATAAATTCTCTTTCCAAGAAAGTAGCATATCGAGCAACAATAACCTTGTGCTCGCTTAGGAGATAAAAGTAGTATCCCTTTGTTTCCTTGGGATAACCTACAAACATACACTTGGTAGATCTTGCCGCAAGCTTATCAGAATTCTCATTCTTCACATAAGCATCACAGCCCCATATCTTAAGATAAGACAAGTTTGATTTCTTCCCAAACCATACTTCATAAGGAGTCTTATCTACTGACTTGGTTGGAACTCGGTTATGTATGCTGCCGTTTCAAAGGCATAACCCCAAAATGACAACGGAAAACTTCCATGACTCATCATTGATCTAACCATGTCCATGAGCATGCGGTTCCTCCTTTCTGAAACACCATTCCACTCCGGCGTTCTAGGAGGTGTGAGTTGTGAAACGATCCCACACTCTATTAGGTAATCAATGAACTCTTGGCTAAGATACTCGCCACCTCGATCACTCCGAAGGGCTTTTATCTTCTGGCCTCGTTGATTCTCTACCTCGTTCTTAAACTCTTTAAACTTTTCCAGAGTTTCAGACTTGTGCCTCATTAAGTAAACATATCCATATCTACTTAAATCGTCGATGAAAGTCACGAAGTAGGAATACGCTCCTCTGGCCTGAACTGGTAATGGTCCACACACATCACTATGTATGAGTTCTAGCAGTTCCTTGGCCCTTTCACCTGTCTTGGTAAAAGGTTTCTTGGTCATTTTTCCTTGTAAACACGCTTCACATGTATCTATGGACTCTAACTCAAAAGAGTCCAAATACCCGTTACTCAGTAACCTTGCGATGCGTTTCTCGTTTACATGACCAAGTCTACAATGCCAGAGATATGTTAAGTTTGAGTCACGCGTTTTCTGTTTCTTCCCTTCAACACAATAAATCGGATCATCCAAATTCAGAACGTACAAACCATTATTTAATGAACCATTTCCATAGAACATCCCATCCAAATAAAAGGAACACAACTTATCCTTGAATTCAAATACAAATCCCTTGGCATCTAAACACGACACCGAAATGATGTTCTTGGAAAAACTAAGAATGGAATAACAGTTCTCCAAATTTAAATCAAATCCACTGGGCAATTTTATTACATACGTCCCTACAGCTAATGCAGCAACTCTAGCTCCATTTGCCACTCGTAGGTCCATCTCGCCCTTGGACAGCCGTTTGCAGTCACTTAGACCCTGCAAGTTCGCACAAATGTGATAACTACTTCCGAGTCTATGACCCATGATGAAGAAACAGAAAGATTGCATTCAATCACAAAGATACCTGAAGCATCCGCTCCACTGGCATTCTTCTTCATGAGTTGGAAGCAATTCTTCTTCCAATGGCCTTTCTTGCCACAATGAAAGCATATAGCTTCCTTCTCATCTGACTGGGGCACCTACTGCCCTTTCTTAAGCTTCTTTTGAGCTGGAGGTCCAGCGCGCTTAACTGCTTTAGACTTGGGATTGAATTTCCCGGTGCTAGGATGCTTGTATGTCTTTCTGACCATCATTGCTCGTGGTGAAGGATTCACTTTCATGTCCTTCTCAGCAGTTTTCAGCATTGCTATCAAATCAGTCAAACTCTTCTCCATACTGTTCATGTTGAAGTTCAACACAAACTGAGAAAATGATGATGGGAGTGAGGACAAAACCAGGTCAACTGCTAAGTCCTGGTCTAGCTTGGAACCCAAGCTCTCGAGCCTCTCAATGTACCATATCATCTTGAATACATGTGGCCCAACTGGGTTACCCTCCACCAGCATTGTTCGAAACAATGCCCGAGAGGTCTCATACCTCTCAACTTTGGCACTCTCTTGGAAGAGCTCACGCAAGTGCTGATCAATCTCCCTAGCACTCATGTTCTCATGCTGCCTCTATAACTCGGGAGACATAGAAGACAACATGATGCACTGAACATCCAGCGCATCCTCTAAGTATTGACTGTAGTAAGACTGATCATCCTCAGAAGCATCAGGTGCAGGTTCTTTAAGTGGTTCATCCTCCAACACATAAATCTTTCTCTTGTGCCTAAAGACAATTTTTAGTTTTCTATACCAATCCAGGTAGTTGGAACCGATGAGGATATTCTCTTTCTCGAGAATGCTTCACAGCGAAAGGGTGTTTGTGTTTGCCATCTATAAAATAATTTAAAGCAGAGTTTTAATATTTGTGGAATATTAATTAATAAAGAACTGTAATATAGCTCCCACTATTTTATTCGAAAACAACAGCCCCTCTGTTGAAATCGGGAATTTGTTGGTTAATAATTCCTAGTGGGACCGAAATCTCGAAACATGAAGTATGCACACAGCTGAGCTGTACCTACACACCACACAAAACAAGTAGGCCTTAACTCGCCAATCACAATAATCTGTGTGACTTTCGGTATTTTCACGTTGAGTCTAATAACTCTTAAACTCAACACTTGCCCCTCAAAAAGCTGACCTTAGCTGAGCTAAACAAGTCAATTAAATTGAGTTAAGTCGACCCATTAATCATTTAGAATAAATTACAAATGTTCTACCAAAAGCCCACGCTAAGCTGTACCGACTTATGGGAAAAATCTGACTATTATAATAAATATTAATGGAAGGCCTTTATTTTATAAAATATTGACTTAATATTTAGGGGATTTTATTTATCATTATTGTCTCACCATAAGAATCTTTAATATGACATACTTGTTTCAGTCGACCCTTATTATAATAAAAATAATAATATTATTATTTCTATCTTTAAACTATCAGAATTAATTATTAATCTGATAATTACGGGTCGATTCAATCGGACAATTAATTATGATTTATTGTTTCAATCTGGTTGAATCTACAACCGTTATAATTTTACTCATAACAATTTTGATTAGTCTTAAATTTTGGGTTTCTAGCCAACTGAAACGACCTGTAATTTTTTTAAACATTTTTATTAGTCAACACGGTCGTAGTTGACCGGATCAGCAGCGGAAGACGACAAATTATACCATCGTGGCGTTGGACTATCTCGTTGTCGCTCTCCCCTTGCCACGTATTCCTATTAATTATGTCCGCTGCAAAACTAAAAATAATTCCCCGATTGGGGTCAGCGATAATTCGCCGAGTACGCCTCACCCTATGCACATGCGAAATCATGAGACTACTAATCCCTTCCTAACGTGCGATCTTTGAAAACCATGGTATTCCATGCGGTGTATAATAGCAGAAGAAGTACAATCATCCCAGGGAAAACAGATATAACCCGCACTCATGCCATCAGCATATTCACAAATATATATATATACGGAAGCAGAAATCAATACAAGAGACTCTCAACTCTCCAAGCGACTCCCTCATCCTCACGTCCCTCAGATAACAACACTTCTTTCGATGCCAAGACCACCGCAGTGCGTCCCCACCCACTCCTCCGGGAGCGACCGGGAACGGCCAGCAGGCATGACCGCGCGTGGTCATCGCCTCCCCGTCCTCCTCCGACACACAGTCGGGAATCTTATCTCATAACATAGAGTAAACTCTCACTGTACTCCCAAATCATCAAGTCCAGTCGAAATGTGCACAGCAGAAGATTGAACGGCATTAACAAGGGACAGATTGTCCTTTCTTTCAAATGAGGTAACTCGCCCACACTCGTATTTCAGCCTCTTAAAGGTTTCCAGACGCGGCTGATCCTGACCGGACCGGTCCCCAACCTTTCGTATTTGTACAGCGAAGGCAAGTCGGGAACTTACAAAATCCCAGCTACCATCCAGTGGAAAGACGTGACTGGATCCATTCCATAAGCCCGACCCCTTCCTTTTTAGTTGGATCAACACCGAGCCACAGCCCCCAGCCGCCGTCTAATACAATTTCCTGTAGAGTGCGAAGTCGAGTACCCAAGTGCGCTCTGGACAGATTTCATCAATTCCTTTCAAACATCGCATGGGAGATCACAAGTCATAACTACAAGTGTGTACAATGAACGGCTATAAAGACACCCATACATCCGCACCCTATTACAGCTTGTTTGGCGGGGTCCAACGACCGTGTCTTAGATTCATCCTCTCTGTGAACTTGTATTTTCACACAACATCAAGTCCCAATTAGATTTCCTCAATAGTATTCCCTACTTACCAGTACCATTAGAATCCTGGCCTTACTTTGAGAACACCGTTTCACTCTCAGCTGCCTAGTAGCAGTCACCTAGAATAAACTCGGGTGGGTGTTAAATCTAACTAGAGCTAGAACTTTTTCAGCGGTACAATCTTTACCCACAAACACGATCGTGAGACGATCTCAACATCAAACTGGGGGAAGCGTATGCTTTGACCCCGGTGATACCTCTCCATGGCGCCCCGTCGAGACGAAGAGGTGCGACACCAAAACTTCGGAAAACAGGATCCCAACCGTGACCCTCTACCTCGCCCAACCTTCCCCTGCGACTCCACTCCCCATTCCATGACACCAACACACAGACGCAAGCCAAACCAGAGCATATACGGTCAGGGGAAGGGGGAAGAACGTACACACCACAGAACCCAACCATCCACTGTCAAGATCTCAAATACAAGCAGCCGCGACGGATATCAATGCAGCACGAGTCGACCACAACCGAAATCAACAAATCACGAACAGTCCATGACCGAGACAACAACGAGACGCCCAAGTAACGACGGAGACAAACACCGCCTAGAACAGAGAGGGGGAAAAGCGAGATGCACACAAAAACGACGAAGACGGAAACACGGACAGAGGTGGGAAAAGAAAAGGGGAGACGTACAGTAATTGTTGTGGATGGGAAGCTTTGTTCTCGGAGGATGAACCCCTGGGTGATGACGAGGAATGACACCACACGGGGGACTCGATCGGAAAAAGAAGATCAGTGTCAAGCGCTTGATCTTGGTCTGGCTCTAGCCGTCGGGTGAACCCCCCCGAGTTTTTCGATCTGGAGGGAAAGGACTTCTTCCCGCGAACTGCTTTCCATCCCTCCTTTCCCTAGGAAGATGGTGGGAATCGTGGTTCACAACAAGGAACGGAGTGATAAAGAAATCCTCCCAAATGCGTGTCCCCATCTGAGGTCTTATTCCTCCTCAGTTTTCCCAACGAAGCTTGCTTGGGAAGCTACTTCAATTCCAATGGTAAGGGCTCATATCAAGTCAAGCATTTAACCTCTAATTAGAGAGGGTGATGATTTATGGGTCAAAGGCCAAACTCTTATCCATTTTATGTTACATGTTTCATCCTTATAAATATACTATTCTGAAATCAAGTATCTAGTGAATATATCAGAATACTAGACGTAGTGCGCTAACAAGATCGTTTCTCGAATCCGATTACGTTTGAGTCAAGGCGTCCCCTTCCCCGCGTGACATAATCACTCGTAATCGTACCCGAGGTCTCGATAATGCCTCGCTAACTAATATAGGTTGACTACGAGAGTATCAGATTCTCGCGTCCACGTCAGATTCTGACTAAGTCTAAGTTTGACTTTACCCCTAAGATTTTACGGGTCTTTACATATCAATACCAGAAATACTTAACGATCCCCCCTATTCGAGGGTCCTCATACATAGTAGACTGCTACTAGTCCCTCGGAAGACGTCTAGGGTATCACAGAACTTGTGGAACAACATCTATGCACATTCGAAAATATTGAATTGTGAAATAACTCTCGTGGGCCTCGCTATGGTTGCATTTACATTGAATCTGGGCCGTCTTGATTCGGCCGGTTATTATAATATAAAAGCTTTGTTCCAAAATAATGTTTTATGAGAAAGTATATCGTGAAACCGTAATTTTTACAATTTGTCAAATAATATATGTAATTTGGTTTTCTCACACTAATTCTATATACATCAAACTCGTTCTTGGAAGAATTTTGAAAATTACTACACTATTTAGGGAATATTTTGGAATTTAGCTTTATGATATAATATTGTGCTTGGCATTATCTTGGATGTAGATCCCCCAAATTGTGTATCATCTAAACGGTGATAGATTGATTACTCTAATATGATTTTGATCATTTCTAAATATGACTGGGCGACCTCACTCAAATTAAGAATTCTAGGTCAAATTCTTAATTCTAAATTTTAACGAAAGCAAAACTCATTTTTAGCACGTAAGACTTCACTCACTTCCTTGACTTAGTTTAGAACGAAAAGAGAGGGACCGGTTAATTCCCATCTCGGAAACATACCGACTATGTTTAGTCTCTCTTATTCATTTTGAATCCATTTAAGAGTTACCTTAAAGGTTTGAAGACCAACTTGTAATTTTTTAGATTTTTTTATTCATGTCATATCAATTTGAAAAGGCAAACCAAATCTCCAGATACTCAATTGCCAATTTTCTAAATAAAGAAACTCCAATCAATACCCCACAATCTTTAGTCCAAGGTTAAAAAATAAAATGATGAGAAGGAGGAATGGGCATGGCAGCCTATTCCTTCTGCCTCCCTGGCCTACCTACGAACCGCGGTCCAAGAACACCAAAGCTCTCAAACAGTTTTCCCCATCGGGGAATAGATGCAAGTCCATGGTTGAAGGGACTTGTTAGCCTCCCGCATACCAATGACCTAGGAGGCACACGACAGAATGACAACAGAGGACACGACATCCTACTCTCCCCCCTCCTTCAGACATCTAAAAATGAGAAATATAAGACACCCTCTGGCGCTCTCGAAAAAGGAGGGGGGGAGGAGAACCAGCCTTGTAATCGGCAAATCCCCGTCCTGTTCAACGTCGGATCTGACGACGACCAGCAGCAGCAGCCACTGGCTACCCAGTTACAGTAGCAGCGGAAACAGCTTCAACAGACGTAGCTGCAAGACCCACGGATGCAGGCGCAACCCCGACGCCCATTCCCCATCGACAATCATCATTTGCCCTGCTCCTTGAGGGAGGCGGGTGCGACGATCAATCGGATAATGGCCGAGGCCTCTATTAAAGAAACAGAGGACAGGAGAAAAGGCAAGCCGGATTCCCTCCTCCTCTCAAAAAACGGAAACTTCCCTCAGAGAATCAGGACCATCGACTTTCATTTGCTCTCTCTACCGGTTCATCGACGGACCTCTATCGCTGCTCCCGTCCCCCCTCGATCGATTCTGCCCAAGGTAAGCAGAAATTAGCACTAAGGAAACCCCCTTGATGATCAACCCAAGCGGAGTGCTCAACGACAACAACACCATACCTCGAGCTGCGACAGTCTTTGACTCTCCTGGACGTAACAGCAGCGACGACACTCGTCTCTCACGATGACCCCGACTCCATTGGCTGAGACCTGTGGCGATTGACGTCTCCCCGCTGCAGCGACGATAGCAAGTCCATTTAGATGACCCGACCCGACCAACTTCACTTCTCTGCCTGTGGTGGAGGACCACGTCCGAGCTTCCCGCAGATGCGCGTTGGCGTCACGGGAAGCTCTCCTTTTACTTTGACTTGTTTCCTTTCAATGCGCCGGTATATACCATGGGGACGGTGACCCCTTCAGCCTCGCTCTGCCTCTGGCTTCGAGCAAGTCCGGACTGCAGAATCGGCGTTCCTCCAACTCCAAATTCTCACGACGGCAACAGGCAAACCTGGATGCAAACAGCCATCCCCTACCCTAAAACTGCGGTGATCCATAGCCATGCTCCCACGGTCAACATCCCTAGCGCCTGTTTCGACTCGAAGACACGACGTCCTTCCTTTACCAAACCTCTAACTGTGCTGCAGACCCAACACTAACATCAGCAGCAACTGCGGCTACAACAGCAAACTGTTCAGCAGCATCAGACCAACTCCAACCAACATCACCCGCCGGGGTGATCACTTCGCCATGGAGAATACCGTCTCCAGTGTTCCCCTTCATCCAGTAACAAGCAGCCCCAAGGCTCATCTCCATCCTTAGCTGCCATCACCCCACTACCTGGCCCAACAAATCGTGGTGGAAACAAGCTCCCGACCGCAGCAGACATTCATCACGTTGGAGTCCCCGTTGCTAGCGACCAGCTCATTGACCATCAGACAACACTGATCTTCCGGAATCCGGCAATGGTGAGGGCCTACTTGATCACCCCGGCCTCAGCCTCAACCCGAGCACCTCCTCCTGCGCCCAGATCTAGAGAAGCCCTCTCCCCCTTTTACCTTGCTGCCACCGGATGCACCGAGATCCCTCCTAAGCTGCCACCTTCAAAGCTCTCAACGTCAGCAACACCGGATCTGACCTCCCAGCGGCTCCAAGTGAATGCTCCAGGAAAGCAAGAGACTGCAGTGTCTCCTCATGCTGCAAACGACCACTCCCTTCTCAGCCCCGACATGCCTGCGGCGACTCCAAATCCTCCAGATCCAGCGGCGGCGAAACCACGTCTTCCCCGACGTCCACAGATCAAAGCCGTCCTCCCAACATTGGATTTACATGAAAGATTTTTTATTCAACGTGAAGGCATTGCTAAGTGAAGAAAAGATTGAAAGAGAGGCAGAAGAGCAATGGCCGACCCCACCAACCGCACTATCTCTACTCCCCATCTTTTAACATGGCGGAAGAAGAAGAGAATCCACCCACCCACAGCACCACCCTCGATCCCGACAGCCAAGCCCTCGGCAGCAGCTCCTCCTCGTAACACCGCCCTTGGCTCGCCGAGGGACGCAAGGGCAAGGGTTGACGCTGCAGAGGCGGAGATGGCCAAGGAGAGGGACGCTGTGAGGGCAGAAGCGGGCAGGCGGCGGGCTGCAGTCGAGGTGGAGATGGCTCGCCTCGCGGACGAGGCACTGCAGAGGATCGCTGGGAAGAGCACCGGGAGGAAGAGAAAGAGAGCTAGAGAAGTGGCCCAGGAGGAGGTCTCTCCAGTGAGGTAAAAGTTTATGCATACACATATGAACAGAGTGTTCCTAAACTAAGGTTTAGTATAAATAGTGAGATGGTTAACTGGGTGAAAATTTCAGGGAAGGAGTTCTGTTGCTGGGCTTACTACAGTGCAACCTGTTCCTATAAGCCTCGGAACGTACGAGAGCATCCCGGACGGTGCTCTGCTCGCTCGCATGTGCGTGTTAACAGGCCAGACCGGTTAAACTGGCGAGATCGACTTTTACAGCTAAACTCAGACCAGGTAGTAAGCCTGGTGATTAAATTCTAGAAGATTTTGGTAGTGTCAACTTTGTCTGGTTGAGATCGATCCATTTCGAGTATCCTACGATCGAAGATTAAGCATTTTGAAAGAGCATTTGAGTTCCAATTTGATTTCGTAGAGAGCCCACACAGACTGCAGCTAATCGGCATCACACGACAATGTGACGTGTTCACGTGGACGACCACTTTCTTAATATTATTTATAAAATCAACAACCCTATTGAATTATTTTTTTGTTCTTTGGAAATAAATATTTTAAAATATAGAATTTTTTTTTGAAATTAAATGTATCGCAAAATCCACGAGGAGGATGGTGATGACTACGGCGACTGAATTCCATGTAATTACTCTATTTTCATTGCAGGGAAGGCAAATTCGTCCGATTAATAGTAAATTTTCTTCCTCTTGTATTGGCGTCTTTCTTTATCAGAGTTTAATATCCGAGGTGTCGAACTCACACACCCAAGCTCAATTTAAATAAAAACAATGATGGAGAATGAGCTTGGGCTCAAACTTGACCGTAGTATGTTTAGTGAAGGTCGGGATCGAACGAAGCCCTACAAAGTCAAATTCCACGATTCTTGGTTCAAGCCCGAATTTTAAATATCTTATATTTATTTTTTGAAAATATAATTTTTAATATATCTGAGATACACGTACAAATTACGCCTAGAATACAGTCGATAATGATATTTCGATATGTTTAGGAGAGTTTATTCCGAATTAACCGTTTGACGACAGATCGACCAAGCAAAGTCTCACCTCGAATTGATTTCTACAAAGGTTCACGTAGATTACCTAAAAAACTTCCAATGTTAATAATAATAAATAAAGCTTTCCCCTCGATTCTTTGCCCAGATCACATGGATTAGCTGTGAATTGTGTGCTACTTCATGCAAAAATATATTTCATCGTTTTGAGGAAAAATATAATCTTTTAATGCTTTTGGTTGGAATCAATCAATCCCTTCTTACAGTGTGACGTGTTCACGTGGCCGACCACCTTTTTAATATATGTGATGTCTTTTATCGAGGAGGAAATTTAATAACGCGCATTTGATGGGATCTAGACAGACGAAAGGAAACGGAAGTATCGACGCCGAAAGCACTTTCTAGTCTTTTTTATTTTCCTTCATTCAAATTCAATACGCATAACCTTCTTCTGTGAGGGGGCGCTCGGAAATAAGCAATTTCAACTCAATAATGGAGTCTGTACACAGTGACCGAGATTCCCACACCTCCATCACATCTGAGTACGACGTCTTCCTGAGCTTCCGGGGACCCGATGCTCGTTACGGCATCGTTGACCACCTCTACGAGTGCATGACCGGGGCCGGTCTCCGTGTTTTCAAGGACGACGAGGAGATCCGTCGCGGCGAAGTAATTGGGGTTGATCTTAAGTGAGCGATCGATGGATCCAGGGTTTATGCCGTCGTCTTCTCCCGGAACTACGCGTCCAGCGCGTGGTGCCTCAGGGAGCTCGACATGATGGTGGATCTCTGCGGAGGCTCGAAAGTCGGAGGGAAAATCATACTGCCAATTTTCTACGGGCCAGATCCGGCCGACGTAAAGCTGCGAACAGAGCTGTATAGGGAAGCGCTCGGCGCACACAAGGATCGACACGGCCAGGAGGTCGTGAAGAAATGGGAGGAAGCACTTAAGACGGTCGGCGGGATCAGCGGATGGGACTGCAAAGCCATCCAGGGGTAACCACCAGATCCTTGTTATTTTGCCCACTTTCTCTTTTGAATCATTTCTTTTTTTTCTTTGGAAAATATTTTAAAATAATGAACTTTTTTTTTGGAATTAAACGTATCGGAAATCCACGAGGAGGATGGTGATAACTACGGCCACTGAATTCCATGTAATTACTCTATTTTTATTGTCTTCGAGGGAAGGCAGATTCGTCCGACTAATAGTTCAGGATATTGTTGTGAAGCTGAGAATCAAGCATCAAAGTTTGCCTGATCATCTTACAGGTATCGATGAACGAGTACTCGACTTGTTAAATCTGCTGGACTGCGATTCCTCGGGAGTAAGACTCGTGGTGCTTCATGGCATGGGAGGAATTGGGAAGACGACCCTTGCTCGCGTCGTCTTCAATAAATTATCTTCCCAGTTCGAAAGGTCTAGTTTCGTTTCGAACGTGCGTGAGTCGGCCACAGGTCATGGAGGCATTGCGAAGTTGCAGAACAAGTTATCGGGGGACATTCTCGGTGGCCAATACGCGAGATCGTATAACTTCGACAATGGGTACAGTGAGATGACACAAAAGATTTGTGGCATGAGGATGCTTCTGGTTCTCGATGACGTGGATCGGTTATCTCAACTAGAGAAATTGGTCGGAAAAGACCCGAAAGACATGGTAGGAACAGGCAGTCGAGTCATAATCACGACTAGGGACAAAAGCGTTTGCAATCGATTTGTTCGTCCTGGTTCTGAATTACTTCATTTTTATGAAATGGAGAAAATGGCTGACAACTATGCCCTTCAGCTCTTCAGCAGGCATGCCTTTGGCACCGATGAGCCTCCAGAAGATTATCTTTGTTTATCCATACAGGTGGTTAGGACCACAGGTAACCTTCCCTTGACTTTGGAGGTGATTGGAAGACACTTGTGTAGCCAGAGCAAAGAGTCGTGGAAGTATGAGCTCGAAAAGGTGAAGAACGTTCCCCTAGAAGAGGTCTTTGAGATCTTGAAGGTAAGTTACGATGGGTTAGACTGGAGGGAGAAGGAAATTTTCCTCGATATTGCGTGTTTTCAGGAGGATGAGATGTCTCGGGAGTATGCATATTTTCTCTGGGAAGCTCGCTACTTGTATCCAAAAAGCAGAGTGAAGGTACTCATCAATAAATCATTGATAAAGATTCATTCAAACGGTAAATTCTGGATTCACGATCAACTTCGAGACATGGGAAGAGAAATCATTTGGTCGGAAGGCGATGGAAGACCCGAAAGGCGTACCAGAATTTGGGATCCAGAGGACGCCTTAAAGATAGTGCCTAAAAAACAGGTAATGAGCTATTTAAGTTGGTCGTTTTCATTTTGTGATGTAGGAATGGTTCATAATTCTATTATATTAAGAGAATTTTTTCATTGACATTGTACTTTTTTCATTTATAAGGTCTCGAAGAAAATCAGAGCAATGAACTTGGGGAGTCACGATGAAGCAGACAAATTCTCTGATGAGAACTTTAGTGGATTATCTAATTTGTTGTTTCTTCATCTAAATGGGACGAAACTTATTGGAGATTTTGGAAATATCAAGGAGAGCTTATTTTGGCTTTCTTGGTGGGGTTGCAATCAAAAGTTGAATTTCAACTTTTTCGAGATGAGAAGCTTAGTTGTTCTCATAATCACTAGTATCAAAGGTGCATGGAGGGGTGGGAAAAAGCTGGTATGAAATCCTCTCCTCCTATATGTCTTGTGTTTGGTAGGTAAATGTGTAAAGCGCTCTTCTTCTTATTATAATTTGTGGTGCATGCATCTACAGATGATGCCTAACTTAAGGGTGCTGAAGTTCTGGAGTAGCGACATGACTACGTCGCCCGACCTCTCTTGTTGCTTAAAATTGGAGATTATGGTTTTCTTGGATTGCTTCAAGTTGAAAGAAATACACCATTCGGTGGGTAAGTTGGAGAGCCTTACTTATATGAACATCTCCCGGTGTCCGTCTCTGAGGAGTTTACCAAAAGAGCTCTGCTGGGCAAGAGCTTTACGGGAGCTAATTGTGACTCATTGCAAGATTGAAGGAGTAGCAGAATCATTTGGGAGGTTGGAATTATTGAGGACACTTGAGTTATGGGAAAACAAGATCAGAAGATCCTCGATATGTGATCTAAAGAACCGAACGATCTTATATGCTTGGAGTTGTCCTCTCGAAGAAGGAATTCTGAAAGAAATCGGGAACCTATTAGGTTTAGTAGAATTGGACCTTTCGTACACCAACATTCGTTTCCTGCCAACAATAGTTAGTCAACTCACGAGCCTCAAGTCCCTCAACTTGCAGGGTTGCAACATGCTTCAGGAGGTTCGAGGACTTCCAACTAGCCTAACAGTATTGGATGCTTCGTATTGTCCTCTTGACAAAGGAATTTCGAAAGAAATCGGGAACCTATCAGCTTTAGAAGAATTGGACCTTTCGTACTCCAACATTCGCTTCCTGCCAGCAACAGCTAGTCAACTCACGAGCCTTAAGTCCCTCAATTTGAATTGTTGCAGGAAGCTTCTGGAGCTTCGAGGACTTCCTACCGGCCTAACATTGTTGGATGCATCGTGTTGTCCTCTCGACGAAGGAATTCCGGAAGGAATTGGGAACCTATCAGATTTAGAAGAATTGGACCTTTCATACACCAACATTCGTTTCCTGCCAGCAACAGTTAGTCAACTCACGAGCCTTAAGTCCCTCAGATTAGATGGTTGTCTGATGCTTGAGGAGCTTTGAGGACTTCCAACTAGCCTAACGGTATTGGATGCTTCGGGTTGTCCTCTCAATGAAGGAATTTCGGAAGAAATCGGGAATCTATCAGCTTTAGAAGAATTGGACCTTTCGAAGAGCAAGATTAGCTTCCTGCCAGCAACAATTAGTCAACTCACGAGCCTTAAGTCCCTCAAATTGGATGGTTCCAACATGCTTAAGGAGGTTCGAGGACTTCCTACCAGCCTAAAATACTTTGCATTTTCATGGGAGACGGTGGGACTCTATGAAGAAATACGTTGTACAGAAAAGCATGGAACGAGAAATATTAAATTTAGAGGAGTTCTCGAGTTGGGCTTGCTTTGGAGTTGGAGTTTTCCAGACATGGCGTCTCTGCAGACTTGTGTGGAGATAAGTGAGTTTACATTGACGGAGATGGAGATTGGTGGGCTCGATTCGTTACCCAGTCTTACAGAGTCGTCTATTTGGCGCTCTAATAGTCTCCTCCGGGTGTCAAACATAGGGAAATTGAGGGGGCTGAGGTCGCTTGAGTTCATAGACTGTAGAGCGTTGGTGGAGATCCCAGGACTGGAACAATTGGAGATGTTGGAGGAGTTGAGCTTTCAGTGGTGCTATTCCATTTGCGGAATTCAGGATTTGTTGGGCTTGAAAAGATTGAAAATTGTGAATAACCGTGATTGCCCCTCGTTGCTCTGCGTTCCCCGTTTGATCCACGAGTGTCGCCTGTCGATTTCTTGCTGTGTGAAGTTGCGGGAATTTGTGGGATGTTATAGTGAGTATAAAGGAGAGAGCAGCAAAATTCAATTGGAAGATGATTCCGGGGAAGGAGGAGGTGGGAAACGAAGAAGAATTGTATAACAAGTTTCCTTTTTTGTTTTGTTGTAATATTTTGGGAAAAAGCCATTGCTTATTTCTTTTATTTCGAACCGTTTGCATCTAAACATCAAGTGCATAAAGTAGAAGTGTTTTTAGATTTTGATAATTTTTGTTTATTTAAATAAAGGCGGTGAGAAAAGCAAACTAATAAATAGGTGTTATAAGGATAACAATGCCAGGTATATTACCCCTAGACACTCTGTAACCTCTTTACTAGAAACTCGATATAAACCACGTGACAAATCATCGCACCACTGATCGTTACTTTGCCTGTCCAAACTCTCACGCATTCTTTGCCTCAACCTGATAACGAAAGGCCATACAATCAATACTGGATCAATCTCCTGGTATATACTACCATATCAAAACAGGTGTGAGTCTTTGAGGAGTTACCAAAAGAGCTCTGTAGTGCAAGAGCTTTACAGGAGATAATTGTTACTCATTGCAACATGCTTTGGGAGATTCGAGGACTTCCAACCAGCCTAATGGTGTTGAATGCTTCGAATTGTGACTTATTGGACTGGTTATTCAGCAATTGGTCAAGCATTCGTTAGCTGGGGGTGTTGGCTGGCCTGACTGCTAATTAACTGTTGCTATTGTATATCCTATTGTTGTTGTGTACCGTTGTTAATGTGACTTCTGCAGTATATCTGGGTGGCTGAAATTTATTGCAGTGGCAGGAACGGCAGAAATCGTTAAACTTGCCTGCCGATGCAGAACCTGCAGCGGCGTTAAGCACCGATGCTTCGCCAATGTCATTGGTATGGCCAGAATGAGCAGAAATAGCAGCTGTCATAGCCACTGTTTGCTGCTAACTCAGGGGAAATATAAATGCAGGGTCATGCGGGAGCAGCAGAATCGGCTTCCTTTGAGTTTCGAGGCCTTTTGCTGCTTGATCCTCCGTGACTGCATCGTCTCTTAATCTTGCTATGGGATTCTTGTCTGGTGGGTTGTCTTTTAATCTGTCAGTTTCCTTTTGGTGCAGGTCAGTGGTTCGGGCTTGCGGACTGCGCTCGACTCTGAACTAGGTGAGTATGTTCTTAGCCTGATTAAGTCTGTCATGGTTTGGGCTGAAGGATGCTGCCCATGAGATTGAACAAAAATTTGTCGCTTTGCCAGTAGATTGCTACTGCAGGAAGGATTTGCGATGGAACTTGAGAAGTTGTATTAGGCTGATGTTGCAGAGAAGAATCCGTTACATGCTGAACTTTCGGTTGGGGCATTTGAGGTATCACAACCCAAAGGTAAGCTAATCTTGAGACATGCTGCCGAATGCGTTTTTTTGTCGACCAGGTCTATGGGAGAAGATGGTCTTGTGATAGGTTTGAGCGCTTGCTTTTTATTGTAGATAGTAGAATGGAGAGGTCTTAGTTGCTAACAGCTGCCAAATCTTTGGTGGCAAGAATTATCAGATATTGGGGAAACAGGTATGCAAGCAATTGAAGTCTTACAACCTTCGCCACAACTGAGTCTCTGACAAAGTTGTTGGCCGGTGTGATCCTCGTGGAGTTGCAGTTGTCAGCGGCGAATTTCAGACAGGATGTCTCATTTGATATCGCGATTTCGAGACCAGTCAAGATGATGAACGCCTCTATTCCCACTGACAGAAGCACGTGTACAGGATTCGAAGTTGTTAGCAACTCCTGAGGAAGCTTTAGACTTGATGGTAGTACCAATCTCTAATGAAGCCACGGGTTCTGTGTTTGAACTTGGTCTTCTAGTAGGCTTAGCTACTCTCTTTCAGTAAAAAGGGGTGATTGTATATATTTTCGACCTAGCATGATTGAGACAATTAAATCTTAATTTCTCATTATCATTTTCCCCCTTGGTTGACTTTCTTCTTCCCTTTTGTAAAAATGGACCTTGAAATCGTCCTCCCTGCTATGGGATTTTTGTTGGGCAAGGAAGGGAATAGGTGGAAAAGCAAATCATAAGATAAGGAATGGGTTTGTGCTTCGGCCATTTTGGGGAATGAAAGTTGGGCTAAAGATGATTGTTCGCGGCCCACATATTAATTTGAGGTATTACAAACATGTGTGTTTGACTCTGCATTTGGAGAAATTTCTTCAGTTACACAGTCGCATGATGCAAGAGAACTTTCTTCAGTTACACCACAGAATCTGGTTAGTCCCTCACCTTCCGGGATATCTGCCCTTCTCTCCGGCCCCCACTGCACATTGGCATGTCCAGGTCACTCTCTCAGATGACTACACTAACGATACGATGCAGCCTTCTGCAGCTAGCATTCCTCGTGTCTGACTAACAAGACTTAAAATAACAAAAACGAAAATATCACAAGCTCTTGGTACAATCCCTCTGGAGATTACACTATAATACACGTCCTGAAATGTGGTCTAATGGCCTCCTATTTACACAAATTTATAAAACGCTAAGCATAGAAAGTAGAATTGACTAATATAGTTTCTACACTTAAATGGAAAACAATATCCCATTGGTAAGTACCCGTTAAGGATCGTCGAATCAAATCGACTGAACAGACAACAATTGAACATTACGAAAGAAAAATAATTCAACTGACCAAACGTTTCATACTTCCCGAAACTTATTTTGGAATACCCGATCAAAGCATGGTCAAGATCTTGCTTCCTATTTTAGCAGCAACTCCAGGAAACATTGTTTCTAGCAAAGGAAGAAGCTGCTATAAACATGAATACTCCATGAGCAACAAGTAAATTACGGAAAAAAGAGCAAATGACGGCAAAAACACTAAACCTTACGAAACAACAGTGACAACGCTCACGAATAAAGCTCGCCTGTTTGAGTCGAGCTGGTGCTTGTGATTTTTTTATGTGGACGGGAAAGGAAAATCAAATTAAACATAATCCATTGAACAAATTTTAAGAATTTCCTACTTGTTTGTTTAAGATTTGCAGGTGGTGGTGGTGAGGATATCATCTCTTTTCTATAAAAGAAATACTTGACCAGTCAGTCCAATACTACTGAATTGCATAAGTGAACATGATGATTAGGAAATAATCATTATATATATATAACAATATATTTGTACAATATATTAAACACGACCCATGTGACCAAAAGTTTCAAAAATTAAAACGAAAATAAATTGAAATAAGTTTAGACAAAATTTTGAATTTTTTTTATAGTTCACAAACTTATTGAGATATTTGTAATAAATGTTCAAAAGTTTAGTTTATATTTTATCTGATTCTGAATACAATTTTTTAGATAAAATTATTGAACCCTTTTTCTTCATTCAAATCCTTGTTTAATTATACTTTGTCCGAGCTCATCTTATATTATTGTTGTTCCTGTTCGGGATGTCTCGATGGGTTAGACTGGAGGGAGAAGGAAATTTTCCTCGATATTGCGTGTTTGCAGGAGAATCAAATGCCTTGGAAGTATGCGGATTATCTCTGGGAAGCTCGCAATTTGTATCCAAAAAGCAGAGTGAATGTACTCATCAACAAATCATTGATAAAGATTGCTTCATATGGTGAATTCTGGATTCATGACAGCTTCGAATATGGGAAGAGAAATCATTCGATCGAAAGGCCTTGGAAGGCCCGAAAGGCGTACCAGAATTTGGGATCCAGAGGACGCCTTAAAGATAGTGCTTCAGAAACAGGTAATGAGCTATTTAAGTTGGTCGATTTCATTTTGTGATGTAGGAATGGTTCATAATTCTATTATATTAAGAGAATTTTTTCATTGACATAGAAATATTACTATTCATCTAGCACAATATAATTATGAATGCTGGTCTACTTTTTTCGTTTATAAGGTCTCGAAGAAAATCATAGCAATGAACTTGGGGAGACGCGATGAAGCATACAAATTCTCTGATGAGAACTTTAATGGATAATCTAATTTGTTGTTTCTTCATCTAAATGCGAGGAAACTTATTGGAGATTTTGGAAATATCAAGAAGAGCTTATTGTGGCTTTCTCGGGGTGGTTGCAATCAAAAGTTGAATACCAACTTTTTCGAGATGAGAAGTTTAGTTGTTCTCATAATCACTAGTATGAGATCCTCTCCTATATGTCATGTGTTTGGTAGGTAAATGTGTAAAGCGCTCTTCTTCTTATTATAATTTGTGGTGCATGCATTTACAGATGATGCCTAACTTAAGGGTGCTGGAGTTCATGAGTAGCGACATGACTACCCGACCTCTCTTGTTGGTTAAAATTGGAGATTATAGTTTTCTTGGATTGCTTCAAGTTGAAAGAAATCCACCATTCGGTGGGTAAGTTGGAGAGCCTTACTTATATGAACATCTCCCGCAATCCGTCTCGGAGGAGTTTTTCAAAAGAGCTCTGCTGGGCAAGAGCTTTACGGGAGCTATTTGTGACTCATTGCAAGATTAAAGAAGTATCAGAATCATTTGGGAGGTTGGAATTATTGAGGACACTTGAGTTACGGGAAAACAAGATCAGAAGATCCTCGATATGTGATCTAAAGAACCGAACGATCTTATATGCTTGGAGTTGTCCTCTCGAAGAAGAAATTTCGAAAGAAATCGGGAACCTATTAGCTTTAGTAGAATTGGACCTTTCGTACACCAACATTCGCTTCCTGCCAGCAATAGTTAGTCAACTCACGAGCCTCAAGTCCCTCAACTTGCAGGGTTGCAACATGCTTCTGGAGGTTCGAGGACTTCCAACCAACCTAACGGTGTTGGATGCTTCGTATCGTCCTCTCAACAAAGGAATTTCGAAAGAAATCGGGAACCTATCAGCTTTAAAAGAATTGGACCTTTCCTTCTCCAACATTCGCTTCCTGCCAGCAACAGTTAGTCAACTCACGAGCCTTAAGTCCCTCAATTTGAATTGTTGCAGGATGCTTCAGGAGCTTCAAGGACTTTCTACCAGCCTAACATTATTGGATGCATCGTGATGTCCTCTCGGCGAAGGAATTCCGGAAGAAATTGGGAACCTGTCAGATTTAGAAGAATTGGACCTTTCATACGTCAACATTCGCTTCCTGCCAGCAACAGTTAGTCAACTCACGAGCCTTAAGACCCTCATATTAGATGGTTGTAAGATGCTTGAGGAGCTTCGAGGACTTCCAACCAGCCTAACGGTGTTGGGTGCTCGGGTTGTCCTCTCAACGAAGGAATTTCGGAAGAAATCGGGAACCTATCAGCTTTAGAAGAATTGGACCTTTCGGAGAGCAAGATTCGCTTCCTGCTAGTAACAATTTGTCAACTCACGAGCCTTAAGTCCCTCAAATTGGATGGTTCCAACATACTTTAGGAGGTTCGAGGACTTCTTACCAGCCTAAAATACTTTGCATTTTCATGGGAGACGACGGGACTCTATGAAGAAATACGTTGTCCAGAAAAGCATGGAACGAAAAATATTAAATTTAGTGGAGTTCTCGAGTTGGGCTTGCTTTGGAGTTGGAGTTTTCCTGACACGGCAGCTCTGCAGACTTATGTGGAGATAAGTGATTTTAGATTGACTGAGATGGAGCTTGGTGGGCTCGATTCGTTACCCAGTCTGACAAAGTTTTCTATTTGGAGCGCTGATAATCTCCTCCGGGAGTTGAGGGGGCTGAGGTCGCTTGAGTTCATAGACTGTAGAGAGTTGGTGGAGATTCCAGGACTGGAACAATTGGAGATGTTGGAGGTCTTGCTCTTTCACTGGTGCGGAATTCAGGATTTGTTGGGCTTGAAAAGATTGAAATTTGTGAATATCTTGTTTTGCTCCCGGTTTGATCGAGAGTGTCGCCTCTGGATTGATTGCTGTGACAAGTTGCGGGATTTGAGGGCCGTTATAGTGAATATGGCCGTGAGAAAAGCAAACTCCAAATATTAGGATTACGGGAAGTATAAGATATTTATTGTTTAGTCCATAAAAAATAATCGTGTTGACAGAACGTTTGAGCTCTGCTCGTGAAAAGTTTGAGCTTGGCTTGATTATAAACTAACCGAGCTCGAGCTCGAACTATTCTTTTAACAAACGAGCCCGAACCCAAGCTTAAAAATAAAAGACTCGAATAGTTTGCGAGCCTAAATGAACCTTATAAATTTACTATTATATCCTAAATAGTAGTATTTTTTAAAATTTAATATTAATAATTATAAAAAATTACTTCGGGCCTGAACTCAAGCTCGAACTGAGCTTAAAAAATGAGCCTAGCTCGAGCTCGAATTCGAGCTTCATGTAATAAACGAACTCGAACTCGAACCCTACCATCTCAAATATTATTAAGCCTGAAACAACTTATTCGAACTTGAGCCCAAGTTTAATGATATTTGAGCTCGACTCCACTCGTTTACACTCGTAGTTTACTACACAAAATGGAAAAAAAAAGAAATGTAATTTCAGACATATAACCAAATCCAACAACATGATATCACCAAAGGCCAAATAGTAACATAAATCAACAGAAACATTAATCAAAAGGCTTGAAACATCACTGTCCAAAAGTAGCTCATCATCCTCCTTGTAATCAGCAATATCACCATTTTCTTGCCTAAACTGATTCCAAGACCACATCAACAATCCGTATGGCCACTTGACCGGATGCCGGCCCGGCATCACCCTTGCCGATAAACACCTTGTCGAATGGAAAAAGGGAGGTAGTAGTCAGCATCCATAAGTATCGTCCGATCACCAGAGAAGCATAATACAATTTTCTGGTATTCCACCACCCCCCAGCGTCACTTTTTTCTTAAAACCAAAAGTGCAGGAACAAAGGAGCGCCTATCTGAAATATTTCAAGCTCGAAAGGGTAAAAAAAACTCATGAAAGCTTCTTCTTGTTGCTTCTCGCTGTACGAGGAATCTTGTGAATGCACAATGTGACGCAACACAGGTATATTACCCCTAGACACTCTGTAACCTCTTCACTAGAAACTCGATATAAACCACACGACAAATCATGGCACCACTAATAGTCAAAATATCTACTTTGCCGTTCAAAAATCTCACACATTCCTGCAAGTAAGAAACTCCTGTGAGAGGAACGAAACGAAAGGAAAATACATTGGCCTCATAAATATTCGTTTTCTTTTCCCAAAACAGCATTCAAAATTGTGCTTCCAAAGTTTATGAATACATTTCTCATTTTATCGTAATAAATAGAGAAATTCATCCAAATCTACTTTCACACCTGTGATCAGTTTAAATAATGAAATGGGTGTGCAAATTTGATCGTTGCTCCGCGTGCCCCATTTGATCGATGAGTGTTGCCTCTCGATTTTGGGCTGTGACAAGTTGCGGGAATTTGATGGCCATTATAGTGAGTACGAAGGAGAGAGCAGCGAAATTCAATTGGAAGATGATTCCGGGCGGAATGAGGAGGTGGGAAACGAAGAAGAATTGTAAAACAAGTTTCCTTTTTCTTTTGGGAATGAGGTGATTATTATTTGGGGGGATTAAAGGGAGGTTGGGGCTTACATCCTTAGAGTTTTTGTCATTTACAATAAGAAAAAAGGGAATATGAGTTTAAAGATCTTATGAGCCGAGCTCGAGCTCGTTCGAGCTTCATGTAAATTTGTTGAAATTAAAATTTAGTATGTACTGAAATTTTGTATTGACTACATTTTAGAAAAAGAAAAGAAAAGTGGATGAGGGATGGATTCTAAATAGTAGTAATAAATAGTGTTAATAAGGATAACAATGTCAGGTATATATTACCCCTAGACACTCTGTAACCCCTTGGCAAAATGTTGACAAGACCATGGCAATTGATGCCGATGCTGCCCCAAAGTTATATGATCTATTATTCCACCTTGAATTTGAATCCACAAATCCTTGCGATTTGAGAGACTGATGAGACGCAAGGTTGGTTCCTTTTTGCAAATATATTGGAAGATTACTAGTTCGAACAGAACCAAACTGGCAATAATAGAAAAGGCAAAACCTCCTATCTGCGTTATTTTGGCGGTAAATAGCACTCCGTGGGACATAAGCCGACAAGTTGGGCAGAGACTTTTCAAACTACTCTTTATGACAACATCAGGACATTTCTAACTGGTCGAGGAAGAACTTGACATGTTTCGTGAAAAAAGAAATATCATGCTATAGAATATCATGATAGAGTAGAAGTTTACCTCTATTTGATGGTAGTCATGCCACAGCCAACGTAACAAGCATTAGTTTTAGCTATGACATCGGTATTTGCATTTCCAAGTACATAGCTTAAGGGGGCAGAATCTTCCGTCTTTGATGGGGATGATCCCCAACCAGGGTCTCCATAGGCTAAATCATTCTCATAGAGATCCAAATTTCCCGTCATAACTGATCCCGGATGCGGCATACGATGAAGGTGGACCAATCACGCCAATGCCAACATTATTTTTCTGATAACTCCCAGGATAACGTTCGTCCATGCTCCCGGAATTAGAATTTCCACCACTAAACTTGCTTCCGTTATCAATGGCTCCCTCTAGCCAGACTCAGTAATGGATTACCTCTGAGATGACCATTGGACCATTGTAGGCAGGCCTCCCAGAAATTCCACCATACAGAGGATTGGACTCGTTTAAATAACCAAGGTTGGGGTTGAAGTTTTGGCTCAGTCCATAGCTTGAATTCGAGTTCGGCTCTCCCTACTCATAAAGAGACACGAAAGGGGGAATCGACCCAGGACTAACTCTGCCATCCACTCTAGCTCCATAGTTGCCGACTGGGGACGAAGCATAACTGCCCTGATTGAGGACGCTGCTAACTCTACTCAGACCAGGACTATAACTACCTAAACCTAAGGGGCTCCGATTGGACCATGGAGACATCTCTTTGGGGACTGCTCGCTTGACCTCTACCATTTTACCATTAAGCTCGTGGAATGTCTTGTAAGAGAGCTCTCTTTCCACTGCATCCTCTGTATCAAAAGTAATAAATCCAAAACCTCTGGGTCTTTGAGTGTTGTGATCATACATCACGACGACATCCGTAATCAATCCAAACTGATCAAAGTACTTCTTGAAGTCGCTCTCAGTAATTGTCGAAGGTAATCCTCCAACAAAGATTTTCTTTGTTCTGGCCAGGAGAGATGCAGTTGCCTCTTGGGTTTCTTGAAATATTGTTTTGGTCATCCCTAGGGACCCGATGCTCATTACGGCATCATTGACCACCTCTACGAGTACAATCGGTTCTTTTCCATGTAAGGAACCGATTGTACCAGATACGATTCGATATATTGTAACATATTTAACGGTGAAATTTCAACTCGAACCATTCTCATATCTTAGCAAATTTCCGTGAGAAAGAGTTAAAACTATGATATATAAGAAATGCATATTAAAAGTATACCATCGTAAAGTTTAATGTATTTTTAATTTTATGGAGATTTTCTCGTGGTAAAAACGGAAATTGTATTCGGTAACATGCATTTATCAACAAGAACATGACAAGACTCAAGGGAAAATTATATCAAACGCAATTAAATTTAAAATAAATAATATAACCCAAACAAGTGTAGTATTAACTATTAAAATGTGAGGTCAAGTCATGCCACAAACATTAATTTATTCAAATCAACCCCAAATCAACAAGTCTTCTCATAAATTTAATATAACCCCGAGATAAGTGTAGTATTAAAATGTGATGTCAAGTCAAGCCACAGACATTAATTTATTGGATTTGGTCCAAGTGATAGATAAGAAGCTTAAATTCGTTTAAGGAGATCTCGAATTTGAAACTTACTTTACACAAGTACCCCTATTGAAGATGTCTTATTCAGATCGAATCCAGATTAGTCAAAATATTTCCTAAATCTTAATGGTTTGGAATCAAGTTTTGTAGCTCGCTGGTGGCCATGAATCTAAGCAGAAGAAATCAAATGAATTAACTTGTTTATTTACGTGTAACATATTGCAAAAGGGACAAGTGCTCCAATCAAGCCTCGACCCAAAATAATTGGTCTTATCTTTGATAGGCTTGGACAGATATTATTATATTTTGTTTAGTCGGGGAGGTGATGTTCTAGTACGATCCAAATATAACGGAAATTAGGGGTTTTTAGTATAATAATTTCTAAAATTAAATTTTAACATAAATAATATAATCCAATCAAAAGTTTCGAAATGTCTCGAATACTAATTCATTCGAATTAATTTTACAAGTTCGAATATTAGCGATCTCGTACTTCTTATTAAAAAACGCCGACCCAACCAAGTCTCCAGCTCAAATACATCAAATCTTTTGCCACCGACTTCGATAACACCATCCAGTCGTCCAACGTTGAAAGCCTCCTCCAGAGCCTCATCGCCGTGAGCCTACGTATCCGCTTCCACAATGACACGGCAGGCAACCCCCCTAACACATTCTGAAACGAACTGGAAAAATTTTTAATCTTTTCGTCAGTTAACACAGTCGTAGTTGACTGGTCAGCAGCGGAAGACGACAAATTTTATCTCTACCTTGATCTCGATTATTCTTCTACTTTTCAGGGCATTGTATCCTCCATCACAACCTCAGTCCCTAGTTCTCTGCATCACTAAAATAATTTCCCCAAATTAGGGTAATTCGCCGAGTACACCTTCCCATACACACACGAAAGCATGGATTCGTAGACTCATCCTACATGCATCCTTGGAAACATTTACGTACCATGCAGTGTATAATAAAAGAAGCTATACAATCACATCAGGCAAACCAGATATAAGCCCGCAACATTATCGTAGGAAACGAATAATCAAGAATCACAATAAGACAGTACGTAGCAAACAACTCCCATGAATCAAACCTCCTCCACATATCGACTCTTCCCAAGGTGCCAGGATCACCGTAGTGGGTCCTCGCACACTCCTCCGGGAGCGCCCGAGGCAGCGGCAGCAGGTGCGACCGCGAGTGGTGCCACCTCCCCGCTTTCTCCTCCGACACACAGTCGGGAATCTTACCTCATAACATCGGGTAAGACACACTGTGCTCCCAATGCATCAAGTCCAGACATAATGTGCACAGCAGAAGATTGAATTGTATATCAAGGAACAGATTGCCTTTTCTTTCAAGGGGCTAACTCGCATACACGCGTGTTCCAATTCGTTATAGGTTTCCCGACGCGGCTGATCCCGACCGGACTGGCGACCGACCCTTTGTGTATACGCAGCGAAGGCAAGTCAGGAACCTGCGGAACCCCAGCCACCACCCCGCGGAAGATGTGGCTGAACCCGTTCCACAAGCTCGACGCCTTCCCTTCTAGTTCGGTTGGCACCAAGTCACAGCCCCCAGCCGCCGTCAAATTCAATTCTCTACAGAAGGTGAAGTCGAGTTCCCGATGCACACTGGACAGATGCCATCAATTCCTTTCAAACATTGTAAGGAAGATCACAGATTTCATAAACAAGTGCACACAACGCAATTTCCAAAACAGTCACGACACACCTATGTGCCCCGGCACCATCACAGTGTAATTGGCTGGATCATCAACCATGTCTAAAATTCATCCTCTCTGTGAATCCTTCCAACAATAAAATCAAATTCCAAATGAACGGCCACAAAAGCATTCCTACACGCCTGAACCAATCGGGTCATAACCACACTTGAGGATATTGTTTCATTTTCGGCTTCCTGGTAGCCCTTTCTTTGCGCAAATTCAACACAGACCGGGACTAGCTAAAGCTAAAGCCTCTGGCAGTCTGACCATAGCTCGCAAAACCTTCCGCGAGACGACCTCGGCATCACCTTCGGGTAAGCATAGCTTGATTCCCGGTGATACCCAAATTTCCACCCCGGCTTCCCGTCTAAACGGAAAGCACAACGCCAACGAGGATCAGCCAGTCTACCTTTCGACCGTCGTCCTCGCCCTCACCCCAGCCTTCCCCTGATATCTCGCCCTCAAACCCGCAGCGATAACACACAGAATCGGCCAAACAAAGTACAACAGACGGGGGAAGGGGGAAAAGCGTCCCTGGACCATCAAACCCTCACGCCTCCCCGTCTTCCCCGGGTCTACACACCCCACGGCCGACCAGCGAGCTGTAGCTCGCCCCCGAGTTCCTCGTACTCTCCGCGATCCCCGGAATTTGTTGCTTCTTCCTTTTGTTGAGGGGAGGACCCCCTCTTTATTATCTTTTATTCTTTTAATATTGTCTGGTTTCTTAATTTATGCTATTGCATTCCTTGAATTTAAAGCGTTATAGCAATTAGGTCCTTTTGTTAGCTTACCTTCCAAAACATTAACGTAGTGAGTAATCCCGAATCGCTACCTGGACCCGATTGCATTTGAGTTAGGGCGTCCGCTTTCTCGCGTCGTATAATCACACGTAATAGAACCCAAGCATCGATGTTTCTCTCTCGTGTCCACGTCAGACTTTAACTCGGTCTAACTATTCTAGAAATGTTGACATCTTGACTATGGTCCCTAAGTTTGGACTCATTAATCCCCCTGATTTTTTCCGTAATTTCGTTTGGATAATTATGCTTCGACATCAGAAAATAAAACAGTGGCAGAGAATTAACCAGCAGGGAGCCTTCCAGAAAATAGTCAAAAATCACACAGCATTTCCTTGGTCCGAGTGGGAGGACAAGATTGGTATCCATCCAAGGTCCATACCTAAAGAAAAAGTTATGTTCCCTCCAAAGTACTTATTACCATGAATATTAATAATCAACTTATGCACAATAGAAACATGCCTGTTTATCATGAAGTTTGGATATATAAAAAGCATATGTAGCTCTTTTTCCGAGGCGGTCAAAATCATATTCTCCATCGACAGGTCCTCCGTCACAGCCTTGAAGGCTAACTTATTCATGTAACTGAATAACCCATAAAATTGCCCAGAAGTCACAAAATCAGTAAGTGGCATATCCAGGCATGGGAATGGACACAACATCATGTTGATACACTCTCAACAAACTGTTTGAAATTGGAGTTCAGATAAAATTCATACTGTTGTCAAATAAGAGTCAAGCTTGAGTCCAGAAGCAAGGCCTTTGTAAGCATATGGAACATGATAACCTCCATCTAAATAGTTGTCACAGAAAACCTGCAAGAAAAAGAAACCTTCATGCATATTTACTTCCACTGCAGGATTTTTAAGATCGAGATCACATTTTTTGCATTCTTGAATGAACTGCACAAAACAGTCCGCTGTTAATGTAACGAAATATATAGAAGAATGAAAAGATTGCATAATACCTTCCAATTACACTCGATGATGTATTCCCGCCTACATAGGAAATGCAATGACGAATTAAGGCAAACCTCGCTCAAAGTAGCCAAGCAGCTTCCCATCCATTCATGTGCAGCAGTCTCGCTATTGACTTGAAGGTCACCCAAAATGTCATCATCCAAGTTGAGAAGAACAAATGGACCCCAGGTTGCTACTTTTAGAGGTTTACGCCCAAAGTCCTACCTTTTTGAAGTGACATATTCAATATTTTCCAAGCAGCCCCAATGTAGAAAATAAAAATACAACTAAAAGAATCGCTTACTTTAACATCAAAGTTTCGAACTCCTTTGATCCTGGTAGCTTTCAGAAGGGATCCATTCAGTGCATAAGTCCATCCCTGACAAGAAGAACCGGCAAATTTAGGCTGGTTAATCTGAAGCATCCCAAAGAAATATAAGGGAGAAAGAATGAAACTGTTAAAGTCATAATTGGAAGATTCTGAAGAGGCGACAGCTGGGTGGAGGTAACTGACATGATAGGGACAGACGAAACAGGATTTGCTAGCGCTCCCAGATGCCAGAAGAGAGGCATGGTGACGGCAGACATTGTGAAATGCGTGCACATTCCCGTCATCCTCTCGACATACCACAAATTCTACCTTCCCTAACCTGCAGCTCCGGAAGGATTACAGGAATCAATCACAGGAAATCGGCTACAGAATGTCAAAAGGCACATGATATGTAACCTTCCAGTGAAGAAGTCCTGGGGCGACATTAGCTGATCGGCACGTCCTGAAGTATCGCCGAAAGCAGAACATAATAAGCATCCCGAATCCTACGATAAAAGCGAGGTAAGGTAGAGAGGAAGGGAAGGAGCCAAGCCTAACCGCGAAATTTAAAGTCGTAGGTTGTCACGTCAATTGTCGTTACGAAAAAAGATAATGGAGGATAAATCGGACATTACTATAAATATAAAGCGTTTTAAAAAAAAAAGTTTTTTTAAAGAAAAAGTAAAATTGTGTGATACAACATAAATCCCTACGTTTGGAAAAGAAATTAAATTTATATAACATTAATTTCGAACGAATGGGCGTTTGATTTCGATGAGAAATTTCTGATAAGAATAGTATCACATATCTATTTTGATATGGCAAATTATTAGTGGTTTCAACCACATCTCACAAAGGTTATTTGGTTCATGTTTGGATTAGGAGTAAGTATTGATTTAGAGCATGATGCTCCCTGCCGACATTAGGATGTGGGAGTGGTCGTGGGAGAGGTATGCTCATGTGGTCGAGTTATCAAGTGGGGTGGTGTTGAAAGGTGCGATAGTGGTCGCGATTCTTCCAAGGCCCAGTAACAGGGAGGAGCAAGAGATGGGTTTGGGTTGGATTGAGGAGGAATTGGACGGGTTGCACGCAGAGGTTGTTCGAATGTTAGTCGAGGGGAGGACTCATCGTTACCACGAAATTAGCTGGTGTTATTTGTTGTAATAAGTCGAATGTAGATTGTAAAGCTAAGTATTTGGAGGTCTTCTAACTAGGGGTGAGCATATTTGTAGCTCGTGGGTCACTATGAACCTAAGTAAAGAGAACCCAAACAAATGATGTGTGCTTGCTGTAAGAAATCGCATGAATTGTTTTAGGCAAAATATACGTTCTTGTGTCTACCTTTTGGCGAATTTTGTTTTCTGTCTACATCTTTTTTTTTTTCATATACAGATATGTCACTAACTTTATGATAAGCCTTTTCCCTGACTATTTTGAGACGGCGTTACGGAGGCGGTCGATTTGGACATAACCAAGAACTACACGGTCTCTCCGTAAGAGATCATCCTACGTGAAAAAAGGGAGGCGACGTGGAGATTTTCCTTCTTTAACAAAATCTTTTCATTCAAACCTTAACCAAACCAACGAACAAATATGCACACATTTTTTAGCCAATCCGATTAGTTTGAAACGAGTGATCCTCGTACTTTCCCATGTCCGGCGCAATAGCTCGAATTTTAGGGCGTTCTAAGTATTGATCATTGGGTGGGAAATTTCAGGGAGGAGGACTTGAAAGGGGGGGGGGGGGGGGGGTGGAGGACACAAAAGTCTCCCCCATCAATTCATTCAACGAAACATCATTCATTTCACGTCTTCGCCTTCTTCCCGGGAAAAATCAACAAAGGAAGACTTCGATTACTTTGAGGGGGGGGGGGGCTGTCGGAAGCGGCTAACGTTACGTGCTTTACTAATTACTAAAAATTTTTTTAGTAATATTACTAAAAATCGACATTTTTTAGTAAAATTTTTAGTAAATTACTAAAAAAAATTAGTAATTGGTTACTAACTTTTCACTGTTTGAAGATTAGTAAAGTTACTAAATGACATTACTAAATTTTTTAGTAATCGTCTTAGTAAACAATTACTAAGACGATTTTAGTAATTGTTTACTAAATTTTTTTCAAAATTTAGTAACTGATTACGAAAAGTAATACAAAAATTTAGTAATTTACTAACGACTTTACTATGTCAAACAGTAATTTACTAATTTCGGTTACAAAATTAGTAAATCATTACTAAATTGGGTTACAAAATTAGTAAATCATTACTAAATTTGCCCAAAAAAATTAGTAAACGTTACTAATTTCTCACTGTTTGACGATTCGGAAAGTTACTAAAACCAATTACTAAATTTTTTAGTAAGCGTGTACTAAGAAAAACGAAAAGTTTAGTAATCGATTACTAAAGTTCTACAGTGAATTTTTAGTAATGATTACTAAAATAAACTGTAAAGTCACCGTTTTCTTAGTAATCAGTTACGAAACTGACCACCACTTTTTCGTAATCGATTACTAAAAAATTTAGTAATGTCATTTAGTAACTTTACTAATCTTCAAACAGTGAAAAGTTAGTAACCAATTACTAATTTTTTTTAGTAATTTACTAAAAATTTTACTAAAAAATGTCGATTTTTAGTAATATTACTAAAAAAATTTTTAGTAATTAGTAAAGCACGTAACGGTTACGTGCACGTAACGTTAGCCGCTTCCGGGGGCTGTCACACAAAAAGTCTCCTCCATCAATTCATTAAACGACTCGGTCAATTCTGTCGGCCTGCCATGTCCCGAAGAGAAGACCAAGTTTCGTTCCCCCCTCTTTTTCTCTTGTGAGCGGGTGGGAAGTATGCAATGACCAGCTCAATAATGGAGTCCGTACGGAGATTTTACAATGACGGAGATGAAGCCTGGTGGGCTCGATTCGTTACCCAATATTATGGAGTTGTCTATTAGGAGCTCTAATAGTCTCATCCGGGTGTCAAACATAGGGAGATTGAGGAGGGGGCTGAGGTCGCTTACGTTCAGTTGGTGTGGAGCGTTGGTAGAGATCCAGGACTGGAACAATTGGAGATGTTGGAGGAGTTGAGCTTTCACCGGTGCCATTCTATTTGCAGAATTCAGGATTTGTTGGGCTTGGAAAGATTGAAGGAAGTTACTTTCCATGGTTGCTCCTCGTTGCTCTGCGTGCCCCATTTGATCGACGAGTGTCGCCTCTGGATTTCTTGCTGTCAAAAGTTGCGGTCATTTGAGGGCCCTTATAGTGAGTACGAAGGATAGAGCAACAAAAGTGCTTAAATTGCTTATTATTATTTTGGGAAACCCATTCCTTATTTCTTTTATTTCGAACCATTTGCTTCTAGACATCAAATGCATAAAGTGCTTTAAGTGGTGGAAATTTCATTAATTTAAAAAATTCTGAGGTTTCCACCAAAATTCTGAGGTTTCCACCATAATCTACGCATAGATACTTAACAGACGCGGACATTTTCCATCGCGGCGAAGTAATCAGAGGAGAGATCGAGTGAGTGATCCGCGGCTCCAGGGTCTAAGCCGTCGTCCTTTCCAGGAACTACGCATCCAGCGAATGGTGCCCTCAGGGAGCTCGACATGATGGTGGATCTCTGCGGAGGTTCGAACTTCGGAGTAAAAGTGGGAATCAACCTTCATGATCAGCTTCCTGTAAAAATAGAAACAAAAGAGTTAGATAAAATAAAACACATAATTTACAATTTCGTCACTCCCAGCATATATTCATTTAGGTAATTAATCATATCAAATATCATCAAGATATGATACAATTCCCATGAATAATGCGCTGCAGAAGGTTGAGGCTCAATCTGATCAGCAACCTTCTGTAAATAAAAATAATAAAATATTAAATTCCATATGAGCAAAGATCGATACCATTCTATTTAGGGCACTAAAATGAATGTATCTAGGCAGATAATGATGATTAACATCCCAAATAACGGTCTGATCGTATAAGATCACAGAAGGTTGCAGGCACCTTTATAGAACATTTCTATATATAGAAGATTATATTTCCTTCTTTGAGAAATATAATTCCTAATGGAATTATTTTGGAACATAATCTATATAAATTGATCAGAATAATATCTTGATCAAAATTTTTTATTTCGTAATTAAATAATCATTAGCTAATCATTTAATTATGAAAATATTTCTTAGGAGAAGTCCTCAACATGAGAAGCTTTTGTAGAATAGATGTCCGACTTCTGTAACACAGAAGGTCAGGCTCATCATCAAAACCTATCTAACAGTCTCAAACTTGACCGTGCTCTGTTTAGTCAAGTCCGGGATCCATCGAACCTCAACAAGGCCTTATTCCACGATTTTTCTCCTCTCCCGGGATTGAATCTTAATCATAGTTGTAAGGTTAGGTGTGATGTCTTTATTGATGGGGAGGGCAATGTAAAGCCGTTCGTGCCTGCCATTGCGATCCCGACAAGGGAGCCTCGGTCGGGAATCCTTTCACTTTCACCTCGCCCTCTTCATGCTACATGTGCAGAAGCAGGTGATGTCCAGTTCTACCCCGTTATTTCCAGGTAAGTGATCCGAGGAACATCATAAATTAATAATATTTTTTTGACTATTTAAAGATATTATCTAAACTTTAGGATAAATTGGAAAATTTTTGTAACTTTGGGATATTTTTGATAAAGTGGCCTATTTTTTTTTGTTGGTGTTTAGTCGATATCGGAAAAAGCTTTGGAAAATGGGGAGGAAGACTTGGATGACTCAAAATTACAAATAATAAATGTACAAAGACTTGAAAGTGGGGGGACACATCAATTATGTCTCCCCCATCAATTCATTAAACGACTCGGTCAATTATGTCGGCCTGCCATGGCCATGTTGAGGGAAAAAGTCTGTCCCGAAGAGAAGACCAAGTTTCGTTCCCCTCTCTTTTTCTCTTGTGAGCCGGTGGGAATTAAGCAATGACCAGCTCAACCACCGATATTCCCTCTCCTCCATGAGATCTTTTAGCACTTTGCATATTTAACTTGGTTATAACTTCGTTTAACTTTAATTTATATCAAACTATCCATGTTTCTATCTATTAGTATAGCCATGGATTGAATTAGTGCTTCCGATTCGAAGGTACTACCTCAACTTCTTTTCAGGTGTCGTGGAAATTCCTTTCTAACAGGAATAGGAGACTTGGTCTGTCAAATCGCTGAGCTTAGATCTGTAGTTATAAAACCAAGGATATGATATTACTTATCGTGTGTATATGTTCGGGTCAATGAAAAAGTTGAGACACCAGATTTATAGGTTTGACAACTGAAGTCCACGTACTCCTCCCTACACTTCACCCCAATAAAGGTGTATCCACTAGTTATAAGATCAAGGGAGTAGAACAAGTACAAATGCACACTTCTTGCCCGATACGTGATAATAAATCCTTGGCTGCCACACCACCTGCGTAAGATCTCCCAATCCTATGACTTCCCTTACACATCCACCCGTGTAACCAATAATCCAGATAGACTCGACAGCAAAATGAATAGTATGCAATTAGAGAAAAACCCTCAATCAAAGAGATGATTATGAAGAGCAGTGAATGCCCTCAAACTTTTAGATTGGTGAAAGACTCAAAGATTCTCGTGTTAGTGCTTATATAGTGACTCTATCTTCACGTATGGCTTCATCCTTTGGCTTTAAGTATGAGTTTTTCGGGCGAAGCTTTTCTAAAGGAGTGCAACGACTAGATGATTTCTAGTCATGCCTTCCATGTATGGAGAGGATAGTTCAACGCTTTCCATGTAATCAGATCATAACCGATTTTAAGTGATTTTAGAGTAATAATAGTTTTTTGTTAAAGAAAAAGTAAAAAAAAAAAGGGAGAGACAACTAACGACTCGAAAAGAAGACTCAAAGTCTTCGTGTAGATTCATTAATTAGTCATGTTCCACGATTCTTATCCGAAACCGTGTCTTCGTGTCGCTTTTCTTTGTGGTTGGGGGGGGGGGGGGACCATTACCCTCATCTGCCATTTCGTTTCTAATACTTGGAATCCATTTTCTTCTCCTTTTCCATTTGTACCACAAGTCAATGATGAAGAACTAATTGCTCTCAAAGTGAGGCATTAATATGTCTTGCTGGTCACAGTAAACTTGATATATGATTTGCGGTAAACTTAACATATCCCATACATAATGAACGAGTGGCTGCTCACGCTTCCCTAAAATGATGCCAATGCTCACACGTCCCTAAATGAAAAATGACATCAAAATTTGCAGCCAATCTGACCGCGAAATGGATTGTAATGATCGCCATTGTGCGATCTCTGCAGGCTTGTGCATCCATACGAAGCGACGCCATTGAAGGAAACGATGGTGCAGCGGGTCAAGTAAGTTCAAACCACTGCAATTCCCCAAATTGTGATCCAAAATAACAGATGCTTGATGTTTGCTTATGTTACGGGTTGCTTTTTGTTTGCCAGAGGAGAGATGCTCGGAGCAACGCGTTGGAGAATACTGCCCCCTCCTTCGACTCCTCGCTCACGTTGAAATCGAGAAATAATGCAGTGAGATGTATGCCTTATATGTGTATTTAGTTGGAATAAATTGTTCCTCCTTCACTCGGCTCGATTTCTTTATGAGAGTCTGGTAACTGAGTGGGGGGTGTGGGGAGTCATTTATTATATAAACGATTTTTCGTATAAAAATTCACCTTTTGTTCCATTTTAATTAACTATTTGATTTTGCTAGTAATAATAATTACGGTATAATTAATTCAAATGGATAAAGCTTTTTTGGATATAGTTGAATCATATAATTAAAATTTTAATTGAACGAAAGAGGGGTCCATCTGAGTGTGAACTGGGGCTCAATTTGAGCGTGCCCTGTTTATTCAAGTAAGTGAAAGAGAAGTTGTAAGGATTGGGTTGGGGTTATGATAGACAAAATGGGGCTAATGGAACATAACTCCATCATGAAGATAAATTAATAATAGTTAAAGAAAAAGTCAAAAAAAAAGGGACAGACACTAAAAGAAGACTTGATAGATCGTGTCGATTCATTAATTAGATCGTGTCCGATTCTTCTCCGAAACTGACGTTTCGAATATTTTAAGTTTATTTTTTGAATATATATATATATTATATATTATTACGTTCTAGATCGTGTTCGTATTAAGATTTTGATTTCATAATTTGAATCATAGTTGTAATGTTAGGTGCGATGTTTTTATCGAGAAGGGGCAATGAAAAGTCGCTTTTGATGGTCAGAGGATGTCTGCCGTTGGGACCCAGACAGATGAAAGCACCAAAATCCTGACTTCGGACAGGGATGAAACACGCGCATTAGCAGGTGATGTCCTAGTCAACGGCGTTATTTCCAGGTAAGTGATTGGAGGTACCGGAAGACTCAAATAACGGAAGCACACGTAACGTTAGCCGCTACCCTCAAATAACTGGTCTCTATTTTTCCCCGTTACGTGCTTTATCCGGAAAAGCTCTGGAAAATGAGAAGGATGGCTCCTCTTCCCCTGCTCCTCCTCCTCCTCATCATCATCCTTTTCTCCGTCATCCTCCTCTGCCGACCCACCCCGCAGCAGCAGTGGTTCCAACCCAGTTGTCTCGTGCGGTTCATTAGCTATCCACATCCGTGTAAGTGGCAGCTCATATCCCATACATAATGAACCAGTGGCTGCTTAGATTACGTCGTGACTCACTTATTCTGCTCACTCCTCCCTAAACGAGAAAATGTTGTGTAATTTTGCTGCAGCTTTGGCTGTAAAATGGATTATAATGATCGTCGTCGCGGCTGCATCCGTTGTGACGACTATTTCCATGAAGCGACGCATTAAAGAAAACCAAGGCGCATCAGCCGGTCACACCAACACCGGTACCCCCACCTCCATCACATCTGAGTACGATGTTTTCCTGAGCTTCCGCGGACCCGATGCTCGTCACGGCATCGTCGACCACCTCTACCAGCGGATGACTGAGGCCGGTCTCCGTGTTTTCAAGGATGACGAGGAGATCCGTCGCGGCGAAGTAATTGGGGGAGAGCTCGAGCGAGCGATCCACGGTTCCAGGATTTACGCCATCATCTTTTCCAGGGACTATGCGTCCAGCCCCTGGTGCCTCAGGGAGCTCGACATGATGGTGGATCTCTGCGGAGGTACGAACATCGGCAGGAAGATCATACTGCCGATTTTCTACGGAGCAGATCCGGACGATGTAAAGCTGCGAACAGAGCTGTATCGAAAACTGCTCGACGCACACAAAGATCGACATGGCCACGACGTCGTGAAGAAATGGGTGGAAGCGCTTAAGACGGTCAGCGGGATGAGCGGATGGGACTCCAAAGCCATCCAGGGGTAACCACCAGAGCCATGTTATTTTGCTCACTGGAAATAAATTTTCTTAAATATTACTCTATTTTCATCGTCGTCTTGCAGCGAAGGCAGATTCGTTCAATTAATAATTCAGGACATTTGTGGGAAGTTGAGAATTAAAGATCAAATTTTGCCTGATCATCTCACGGGGATCGATGATCGAGTATCCGACGTGTTAAATCTGCTGGACTGTGACTCCTTGGGAGTAAGACTCGTGGTGCTTCATGGCATGGGGGGAATTGGGAAGACGACCATTGCTCGCGTCATCTTCAACCAATTACATTCCCGATTCGAAGGCTCCAGTTTCCTTTCCGATGTGCGTGAGACGTCCAAGGGTAATGGAGGCATTGAGAAATTGCAGAACAAGTTATTGGAGGACATTCTCGGTGGACATTACACGAGATCGTGTAACTTCGACGATGGGTTCGAAGGCTCTACTTTCGTTTTCGATGTGCGCGAGACATCCAAGGGTCATGGAGGCATTGAGAAATTGCAGAACAAGTTATTGGAGGACATTCTCGGTGGCCAAAATGTTAGATCTTGCAACTACAACGATGATATCATTCGAAGGATTCAGTGCAAGAGGGTTCTTCTGGTTCTCGATGACGTGGATGCGCACTCTCAACTGGAAAAACTGCTGATGAAAAATCCAGAAGACATATTAGGAACAGGCAGTCGAGTCATAATCACGACTACGGATAAAAGTGTTTGCAATCGATTTGTTCGTCCTGGTTCCAAATTACTTCATTTTTATGAAATGGAGAAAATGGCTGACAACTACGCCCTTCAGCTCTTCAGCAGGCATGCCTTTGACAGCGATGAGCCTCTAGAAGATTATCTTTCTTTATCAATACAGGTCGTTAAGACCACTATGAACCTTCCCTTGGCTTTGGTGGTGATTGGAAGACACTTGTGTTGTGAGAACAAAGATTCATGGGAGTTTGAGCTCGAAAAGCTGAAGAACAATCCCCTAAAAGAGGCCTTTGAGATCTTGAAGGCAAGTTACGAGGGGTTAGACAGGAGGGAGAAGGAAATTTTCCTCGATATAGCCTGTTTTCAGGAAGTGATGCATCCGAGGTATGTGGATTATCTCTGGGAAGCTCGCGAATTGTCTCCAAAAAGAGGAGTGAAGGTACTCATCAATAAATCATTGATAAAGATTGATTCAAATGGTGAATTCTGGATTCATAATCAGCTTCGAGACATGGGAAGAGAAATCATTCGGTCGAAAGGCCTCGGAAGGCTTGAAATGTGTACTAGACTTTGGGATTCAGATGATGCCTTAAAGATAGTGATTCAGAAAAAGGTAAAGAATTGGTTGAACTAATTTGGCATTTAAAATATTACTTTCTTTCCATGTGCATTATTTTGGATTGATGCCACTCTTCATCGAGCACATTATGATTATTAATGTTAGTTGAATTTTTTTGTTTATTAGGTCTCGGAGAAAATCATAGCAATGAACTTGGACTTGGGAAGTATTACCGAAGAAAACGAACTCTCCTATAAGAACTTTAAAGGATTATTTAATTTGATGTATCTTCATTTAGAAGGAAAGCATCAATTAATTGGAGATTTTGGAAATATCCGGGAGACGTTACTGTGGCTTTCTTGGCGGAATTGTAATCAACTGTTGAAACCCGACTTCTTCGAGATGAGCAACCTAGTTGTTCTCCGAATTCAAGGTAGATGGCGGGGTACTAAAAAGCTGGTATGAACTCCTCCTCCCCATCCTCCTATATGTCATGTGCTTGATCGTTAAATGTATTGATAAATTATGGGGCATGATGCATTTACAGATTATGCCGAATTTAAGGGTGCTGGAGGTCCAGGGCAGTGATATGACAACGACACCTGATGTCTCTTGTTGCATAAAGTTGGAGATTATGGTTTTTGAGTATTTGAAAAACTTGGAAGAAATCCACCATTCGGTGGGTAAGTTGGAGAGGCTTACTTATTTGATGATCAACAGTTGTGAGTCTTTGAGGAGTTTACCAAAAGAACTCTATAGTGCAAGAGCTTTACGGGAGCTAATTGTGACTAATTGCAACATGCTTCGGGAGATTCGAGGACTTCCTACCAGCCTAACGGTGTTGAATGCTTCGAATTGTCCTCTTGAAGAAGGAATATCAAAAGAGATCGGGAACCTATCAGTTTTAGAAGAATTGAACATTTCCGGGAGTAAGATTCGCTTCTTGCCAGCAATGGTCAGCCAACTCACGAGACTTAAGTACCTCTATTTGATAAATTGCAACATGCTTCGGGAGATTCGAGGACTTCCAACCAGCCTAACGGTGTTGAATGCTTCGAATTGTCCTCTCGAAAAAGGAATTCCAGAAGAGATCGGAAACCTATCTGCTTTAGAAGAATTGGACCTTTCAGGGAGTAAGATTCGCTTCCTGCCAGCAACGGTCAGCCAACTCACGAGCCTTAACTACCTCTATTTGAGTGGTTGCAACAAGCTTCGGGAGAGTCGAGGACTTCCAACCAGCCTAAAGGTGTTGAATTGTCCTCTCGAAGAAAGAATTCCGGAAGAGATCGGAAACCTATCAGCTTTAGAAGAATTGGACGTTTCGGGGAGCAATATTTGCTTTCTACCGGCAACGGTAGGCAGATCCACGTTTACAGTGTGGAAAAAACTGTCAGCTAAAGGATTAGCCAGTGTATGCCAATTAAACAAAAGGCTTAAGTGAGTCAGCTGCTTGCTTTGATCTCATTACTAGGAGCAGAACCATGTTTACAGCTGTGGAAAGTTATATGATCTATTACTCCACCTTGAATTTGGATCCACAAATCCTTGCCATTTGAGAGATTGATAAGGCAAAAGGTAGGTTCCTTTGGCAAATATATTGGAAGATTACCAGTTCAAAAAGACCAAACTAGCAATAATAGAAAAAGGCAAAACCTCCTATCTGCGTTATTTTGGCGCTAAATAGCACTTTGTGGGACATAAGCCGAAAAGGATACGAGTTGGGCAGAGACTTTTCAAAGTACTCTTTATGACTACATCAGGACATTTTTAACTGGTCGGGGAAGAACTTGACTTGTTTCAGGAGAAAAAGAAACATCATGCTATAGAATATCATGCATGATAGAGTAGAAGTTTACCTCTATTTGATGGTAGCCATGCCATAGCCAACATAACCAGCATTACTTTTAGATATGACATCGGTATTTGCATTTCCAAGTCCATAGCTTAAGGGGGCAGAATCTTCCGCCTTTGATGGGGAGGATCCCCAACCGGGGTCTCCATAGGCTAAATCATTCTCATAGAGATCCAAACCATACTGCCGATTTTCCACGGGGCAGATCCGGACGATGTAAAGCTGCGAACAGAGCTGTATCGGAAAGCGCTCGACGCACACAAGGATCGACATGGCCACGACGTCGTGAAGAAATGGGAGGAAGCGCTTAAGACGGTTGGCGGGATGATCGGATGGGACTCCAAAGCCATCCAGGGGTAACCACCAGAGCCATGTTATTTTGCTCACTTTGGAAATAAATTTTCTAAAATATTACTCTATTTTCATCGTCGTCTTGCAGCGAAGGCAGATTCGTTCAATCAATAGTTCATGACATTTTTGGGAAGCTGAGAATTAAAGACAAAAGTTTGCCTGATCATCTAACAGGGATCGACGATCGAGTATCCGACATGTTAAATCGGCTGGACTGCGACTCCTCGGGAATAAGACTCATGGTGCTTCATGGCATGGGGGGAATTGGAAAGACGACCATTGCTCGTGTCATCTTCAATCAATTACATTCCCGATTTGAAGGCTCCAGTTTCCTATCCGATGTGCGTGAGACGTCCAAGGGTAATGGAGGCATTGAGAAATTGCAGAACAAGTTATTGGAGGACATTCTCGGTGGCCAAAATGCTAGATCTTATAACTACGACGGTGAGATGATACGAAGGATTAAGTGCAAGAGGGTTCTTCTGGTTCTCGATGACGTGGATAAGTTCTTTCAACTGGAAAAGCTGCTGATGAAAAATCCAGAAGACACGTTAGGAGCATGCAGTCGAGTCATAATCACGACTAGGGATAAAAGCGTTTGCAAATAATTTGTTCGTCCTGGTTCCAAATTACTTCCATTTTACGAAATGGAGAAAATGGACGACGACCACGCCCTTCAACTCTTCAACAGGCATGCCTTTGGCACCGATGAGCCTCCAGAAGATTATCTTTCTTTATCGAAATAGGTCGTTGAGACCACCGGTAACCTTCCCTTGGCTTTGGTGGTGATTGGAAGACACTTGTGTTGTGAGAGTAAAGATTCATGGAAGTTTGAGCTCAAAAAGCTGAAGAATGTTCCCCAAAAACACGTCTTTGAGATCTTGAAGGTAAGTTCCGAGGGGTTTGTCTGGAGGGAGAAAGAAATTTTCCTCGATATAACCTGTTTTCAGGAAGAGATACATCCGAGGTATGTGGATTATCTCTGGGAAGCTCGCGAATTGCATCCAGAAAGCGGAGTGAAGGTACTCATCAACAAATCATTGATAAGGATTGATTCAGACGATCAATTCTGGATTCACGATCAGCTTTGAGACATGAGAAGAGAAATTATTCGATCGGAAAACCCCGGAAAGCCTGAAATGTGTAGTAGACTTTGGGATCCAAACTATGCCTTAAACATAGTGCTTCAGAAAAAGGTAAGGAACTCGTTGAATTAAGTTTGCATTTAAAATATTACACTTTCTTTCCATGTGCATTACTATGGGATTGATGTCACTCTTCACCGAGGACAATATAATTATTAATGTTATTTAAATTTTTCCGTTTATTAGGTCTCGAAGGAAATCATAGCAATGGTCTTGGACTTCGAAAGTATTACCGAAGAATACGAACTCTCTAACAAGAACTTTAGAGGATTATCTAATTTGTTGTATCTTCATCTAGAAGGAAAGTATCAATTTATTGGGGATTTAGGAAATATCCGGAAGACGTTACTCTGGCTTTCTTGGTGGAATTGTAATCAACTATTGAAGCCCGACTTCTTCAAGATGAGCAACCTAGTTGTTCCTCGAATTCAAGGTAGATGGCGGGGTACTAAAACGCTGGTATGAACTCCTCCTCCCCATCCTCCTATATGACATGTGCTTCATCGTTAAATGTGTTGATATATTATGGTGCACGATGCTTTTACAGATTATGCCTAATTTAAGGGTGCTAGAAATCTTTGACGGTAATATGACGACGACACCTAATGTCTCTGATTACATAAAGTTGGAGATCATGGTTTTTGAGAATTTGCGAACCTTGAAAGAAAACCACCATTCGGTGGGTAAGTTGGAGAGTCTTACTTATATGAACATCTCCCGGTGTGAGTCTTTGAGGAGTTTACCAAAAGAGCTCTGTAGTGCAAGAGTTTTACGGGAGCTAATTGTGACAGGTTGCAACATGCTTCGGGAGATTCGAGCACTTCCTACCAGCCTAACGGTTTTGAATGCTTCGAATTATTCTCTCGAAGGAGGAATTTCTAAAGAGATAGGGAACCTATCAGCTTTAGAAAAATTAAACCTTTCATGGAGCAAGATTCGCTTCCTGCCAGCAACGGTCAGCCAACTCACGAGCCTTAAGGACCTCCGTTTGAGATATTGCCAGGTACTTCAGGAGATTCGAGGACTTCCAACCAGCCTAACGGTGTTGGATGCTTCGGTTTGCCCTCTCGAAGAATGAATTCCGGAAGAGATTGGGGACCAAACAGCTTTAGAAGAATTGGACCTTTCGTGGAGTAAGATTCGCTTCCTGCCAGCAACGGTCACCCAACTCACGAGCCTTAAGGACCTCAGTTTGACAAATTGTGAGATGCTTCGGGAGATTCGAGGACTTCCTACCAGCCTAACGGTTTTGAATGCTCCGAATTGTTCTCTAGAAGAAGGAATTCCGGAAGAAATCGGGAACCTATCAGCTTTAGAAAAATTGGACGTTTCAGGGAGTAAGATTCGCTTCCTGCCAACAATGGTCAGCCAACTTACGAGCCTTAAGTACCTCAGTTTGAGACAATGTGAGATGCTTCGGGATATTCGAGGACTTCCAACCAGCCTAACGGTGTTGAATGCTTCGAAGTGTCCTCTCGAAGAAGGAACTCCGGAAGTATTCGGGAACCTATCAGCTTTAGAAAAATTGGACCTTTCAGGGTGTAAGATTCGCTTCCTGCCAGCAACGATCAGCCAACTCACGAGCCTTAAGGACCTCAATTTGACTGATTGTGACATGCTTCAGGAGCTTCCAAGACTTCCTACTAGCCTAGAAGAGTTTTCATTTTCATGGAACAAGGTGGAATTCTCTGAAAAAATAAGTTGTACAAAAGTGGAAGTAAAGAGAGTTATTACATTTGGAGGAGCTTTGAAGTTGGGGTTCCTTTCCAGGCTCAAGGCTCTCGGTTTGAGTTTTCCAGACATGGCTTCCCGGGGGACACATGTGAAGATAAGAAATTTTACATTGACAAAGATGGGACTTGGTGGGCTCGATTCATTACCCAGTCTTACGGAGTTGTCTATTGTTGCATCCCATAGTCTTCTCCAGGTGTCAAACATAGGGAGATTGAGAGGGCTGAGGTTGCTTAGATTCAATTCGTGTAGAGCATTGGTGGAGATTCCAGGACTGGAACAATTGGAGATGTTGAAGGAGTTGGAGTTTGGCCTTTGCGATTCCACTTGCGGAATTCAGGATTTGTTGGGCTTGAAAAGATCGAAAATAGTGAATATCTGGTTTTGCTCCTCGTTGCTCCGCGTGCGCCGTTTGATCGATGAGTGTCGGCTCTGGATTTATGGCTGTGACAACTTGTGGATTTATGAGTACGAAGGAGAGAGCAGCAAAATTCAATTGGAAGATGATTCCGGGGAAGGAGGAGGTGGGAAACGAAGAAGATTTGTATAACAAGTTTCCTTTTTGTTTTGTGAATGAGGTGATTATTATTTGGGGGATTAAAAGGGAGGTTGGTCTTTTTACATCCTTAGAGTTTTTGTGGTTTACAATCAGAAAGAAAAAAAGGAATAAGTGTTTCAAGATAGCCGAGGTCGAGCTCGTTCGAGCTCCATGTAAATTTGTTGCAATTAAATTTAGTATGTACTGAAATTTTGTATTGATTACATTTAAAAGTAATAATAAATAGGTGTTGATAAAAATGACAGGTATATTACCCCTTAGACACTCGATATAAACCACGTGACAAAACATGTCACCACTGATCGTTGCTTTGCCTGTCCAAACTCTCACACATTCTTGCAAGGCGTGAGAGATTCATCCAAACCCACTAATCACAAGAAGCACAAGATTTCAACGGGACAACTCGGCAAAAATTTGTAAACATGATTCTCAACAGTACGGAGTAAACAGATCACACATTCCTACATAGCCAACATAACTTTTTGAAAGTAGAACGTATTTCAGGAATTAAAATAGGATGTGTACATGAAAATGTCAAACTTTGATATTAATTTCCGGTGAATAAAACAAACAAATTATTGAGTTTGGATTACTTTAACTAATGCGTGCGTAGTCGATTCATTTCTTGTTTGTTTGAGATTCAACATTTTACTTCTTTGACCACGACATATCCCCTAATGTTACAGTCCACATTCTAGTCCTGCCTTCATGGTAATTAACCATGCCGAGCAGGTGCGAGGTAAAGCACGAATGGTTATAGATTATCGTCAGCTTAACAAAGCAACAAAGGACGATGGCTATAAGATTCCTACTGCGGGTGATCTTATTGATAGGATAAGTTTGAGCCAACCAAAATTCTTCTCGAAATTTGACTTGAAAAGTAGATACTGGCAAGTCAAGATGGAAGAAGAGTCGGTTCCTCTAACTGCCTTCAATGCTCCGCAAGGAATATTTGAATGGTTGGTTATGCCATTCGGCCTGAAGAATGCTCCAGGCGTGTTTCAGCGCAAAATGGATAATGCTTTCAAGCAGGTCTGTAAGTTTTGTGCGGTCTATATTGACGATGTGTTAGTCTATAGTCAGACTGAAGACGACCACATGAGGCGCCTTGATAGGGTGACTGATGTCTTCCGACAGGAGGGCATGATTCTATCGGAGCGTAAGATAGAATGTTTTAAGGAATTAGTTAATTTTCTAGGCATGGAGATTGAGAAGGGAAAAATTAAACTTCAAAATCATATTGCCGAGAAGATTGTTGAATTTCCTGACAGACTTGAGGATAGGAAGCAAGTCCAAAGATTTTGTGGATTTGTGAACTATGCAAGAAAGTTTGTGAAAGATTTATCCCAAGATCTGGGACTGTCCTTTGAAGTTCCCTTTATAAGTTCCTTCCTGTTTTCTCTTCTCGAGCTTCATCTCCACCATTTGAATGAGCATTTTCTCTGTCTCTATCTTACCGTCGAGCAGGGACGAAAGTCGGCCTTAAGCGGGCTCAAGTGCCTGAAGAGCATATTTACCGAAAGAAATACGGCTTCCGCGAGAAGATATCCCTTTCATAGGTGGAACTAACAATAGTAAGAAACCATACGTAAGATATACTATTAGGGGCTATCCCTTATCCTCATTTCATTCTAACGGGCTGGACTTTCTCATTCATTCAAGGCCTGGGCCTCCTCTTCTTCTCTTACTAGTCCAACACTTCCCTGGAAATCTAACTGCATCACTTGTTGACTCGCTTGTCAACACTTTCTCGTAATTGAGACACCTCTCCTATTTGCTTCAGAGAATCATATTCAGCATAATCACCATCACATGGTCTGTGTACAACTGTACATCTTGCACCGAGGAACTTTTGGGTTGGTATAACCTTTGTAAGAGGATCAACCACTTGTTCTTCTGAACTTACATGAACCAGTTGCAACTTACCTTCTGTAACATTTTCCCACACAAAGTGAAAATCGATTCACACATATATGTGGGGACCCTCTCCTCGTAAATTGTCACCGGTAACATATATTTTAGGCTTCCCATATATGTACAATATATACATATATGTTCAGTCAGAGTCACATGGCCTCTATAATTTTACTCTTTTTCTAATTTCTCCTCTACCTGCTTTTTTTGTTTGCGTTTAGTGTCGATATTGGAGTGATTAAATATTCATCTGTCCTATTTTCTCTTTTCTAATTCCCAAATTGTATTAAATCCAATCTTTTCTGGGTTTGAGAATTGAATTTCTCTTTTTTATCTGGGTTGTGTTATGTTGGAGTTATGTTACTAAATGAGGATAGTTGAAAAAACAATTCACGAAATAGCGCAGACAGTTTTGAAATTTCTGAAGTACAGTTCCGAAGTTGAATTTAATAAGTTTGATTTTGTCCAAGAAGATAAATTAATAATAGCTTCTTCTTTTTTAAAGAAAAAAAAAGTAAAAAAGGTACAGGCAGCTAAAAGAAGACTGGCGAATTTCATTAATGATTCTTCTCCGAAACCGCGTTTGATGGTCAAGGGATGTCTGCCTTGTCTGCCTGCCCCGAAAGGAAGAGGAAGTTTCGCACCCACGCACGCACCGAAAGCACCAAAATTCTACTTCTCGAGTTTATTATTGTTAGTATGAAGTGTGTTGAGTTTGGTTCCTCCTCCTCCTCCTCCGCCGTCCCACGCAGCAGCAGCAGCAGCAGCAGGAGGAGGGGTTCCAACCCAGTTGTCTCGTGAGGTTCCCAACCAGTAGCAAATGAAGCAGTGGCTGTATACTTGATATATCTTTTTGAATTTATCTTCTACCACTAAATGACAATTTGTAAGTAGTTGGCGAATGTACGTAGCTTGCTTTACTCTCCTCGATATCTTCAGACATCCGTACACCAACCGACGCTTTCTGACAAGGAAAATGAAAAACTTTTTGAATTATCTTCCACGAGATGACATAGGAGATTGTCGCTGTTCTTTGTGGTTGGGGGGGGGGGGGGGACCAGTAACCTCATCTCCCATTTCGTTTCTAATACTTGCTTGTAATCCATTTTCTTCTCCTTTTCCATTTCTACCACGAGTCGGTGAAGAACTAATTGCTCTCGAAGTGAGGCATTAATATGTATTGCTGGTCACAGTAAACTTGATATATCATTTGTGGTAAACTTAACATATCCCAAACAAAATGAACAAGTGGCTGCTCACGCTTCGCTAAAACGATGTCAATGCTTGAAGTAGTTACTTTCTATGGTTGCTCCTCGTTGCTCAGCGTGCTCCATTTGATCGGAGAGAGCAAGAAAAGTGCTTATTATTATTTTGGGAAACCCAATTCCTTATTTCTTTTATTTTGTACTGAAATTTTGTATTGATTACATTTAAAAGTAATAATAAATAGGTGTTAATAAGGATAAAAATGTCAGGTATATTACCCCTTAGACACTTGATATAAACCACGTGACAAAACATGTCACCACTGATCGTTGCTTTGCCTGTCCAAACTCTCACACATTCTTGCAAGGCGTGAGAGATTCATCCAAATCCACTAATCACAAGAAGCACAAGATTTCAACGGGACAACTCGGCAAAAATTTGTAAACATGATTCTCAACAGTACTGAGTAAACAGATCACACATTCCTACATAGCCAACGTAACCAGCATTACTTTTAGCTATGACATCGGTATTTGCATTTCCAAGTCCATAGCTTAAGGTTAAGGGGGCAGAATCTTCCGTCTTTGATGGGGATGATCCCCAACCGGGGTGATCTCCATATTCTAAATCATTCTAATAGAGATCCAAACTTCCGTCATAACCGACCCCGGATGCGGCATACGATGAAGGTGGCCCAATCACGCCAATGCCAACATTATTTTTCTGATAACTCCCAGGATAACGTTCGTATATGCTCCCAGTAGAATTTCGACCACTAAGCTTGCTTCCGTTAACAAATCCGTCGCTCATGCTAGAAGAGCAACCCCAGAGATTTGCAATGCTTTCATAAGGATCCAGCCATGAATTATCATTTCCGGATCCATTTAGAGTACCAGAAATTGCAGAGAAGCCAAAGCTGTCATTTCCCCACAGGCTCCCTCTAGCCAGACTCAGTAATGGATTACCTCTGAAATGACCGATTGGACCATTGTTGGCAGGCCTCCCTGAAATTCCACCATACAGAGGATTGGACTCGTTTACATAACCAAGGTTGGGGTTGAAGTTTGGGCTCAGTTTGAATTCGAGTTCGGGTCTCCCTTCTCATAAAGAGACACAAACGGGGAAATCGACCCAGGACTAACTCTACCATCCACTCTAGCTCCATAGTTGCTGACTGGGGATGAAGCATAACTGCCCTGAGGATAACCATTTAGGAAGCTGCTAACTCTACTCAGACCAGGACTATAACTACCTAAGGGGCTCCGATTGGAACATGGGCACATCTCTTTGGGGACTGCTCACTTGACCTCTACCATTTTACCATTAAGCTCGTGGAATGACTTGTAAAGAGCTCTGTCCACTGCATCCTCTGTATCAAAAGTGATAAATCCAAGACCTCTGGGTCTTCGAGTGTTGTGATCATACTTCACGACGACATCCGTAATCAATCCAAACTGATCAAAGTACTTCTTGAAGTCGCTCTCAGTAATTGTCGAAGGTAATCAATCCTCCAACAAAGTTGTTCTTTGTGCAGCCAGAAGAGATGCTGTTGCCTCTTGGGTTTCTTGAAATATCGTTTTGGTCATCCCTAGGGACAGCCTTCTTTGCCTCAACCTGATAAAGAAAGGCCGTACAATCAATACTGGATCAATCTCCTGCTATATACTACTACTATATAAAAATTTTATTTTCACCAAAAATGAAATTCAACTAGAACAGATCCCACTTGAGTTTAAATCTACAACTAAAAAAAAATGTATCGGTTAAACTCGAAACCCGATATATCACTCTCTAATCCAAGATAATGATATAATCAAAATAAAAAAACTTAGTCACTTTCTTTATGTGATAAAAGTCGAAAATATTTTTTTTCCAACAAACACAACGCAACTACAAAATTGAAATTTCTTGAAATCAAAATTTTAATAACTAATTCTAGAATATATACATATATATTTCCATGCCTCAAATATTTTGAAAGATTTTGGCATGCAAAACCATGTCATACCCTTTTGGAAATTAATTTAAATTTATTCAATTCTCAAATAGATATTTTAGATAATACTAATTGGAAGATTATAATGTCTTACCAAAAATCGAGCCAATGTTTGGTGCTTATGACTTGTACTAAAATACTCATTTTTTTATTAAAAGATTTTAAAGTTTACATTTTTCAACCCACCTCATTATCCAATGATAGTTAGGCAGCAATCCATTCCATGCAAAGAATTGACTGTACCAAATACGATTCGAGATATATTGTAACATATTTAACAGTGAAATTTCAACTCGAACCATTCTCATATCTTAGCAAGTTTCGTGACTTGAATTAGAAGAGAAAGAGTTAAAACTATGATATATATATATAAGAAATGCATAGTCAAAGTATTACCATCGTAAAGTTTAATGTATTTTTAATTTTATAGCGATTTTCTCGTGGTAAAACGGAAATTGTATTTGGTAACTTGGGTTAGTTAAATTCGGAAAACCAAAAACGTAACCAACCCTGGAACTTGTTCACCCCTACTGATTGAGAGACTAGAAGGATCCAAGAGGCTAGCACCTGCCGGATCGTCGAGTGTTCGTGATCGCGTGCGCGTGGATACCGCTAGAGGAGCCACACGTGGGGCTCTTACTTATTCGCGACTCTGTTCTAATTTACCGAAAATTTCGAGGTACGATTTCTGGGTAAGTTTTTCTGGTTGCTGTATCTCAAATATATTATACGTACCAATCTTGTGATTTTGGGTTGAAAAAACTAATTTTACCACTTCCGCTGCGCTTGAATTCCTTCATATTACCCCTAGACACTCTGTAACCTCTTCACTAGAAACTCGATATAAACCACTTGACAAATCATGGCACCACTAATCGTCAAAATATCTTCTTTGCCTGTCCAAACTCTCACACATTCCTGCAAGGAAGAAACTCCAGTGAGAGGAACAACATAAAGGAAAATACATTGGCCTCGTAAATATTTTCTTTTTTCTTTTCCCAAAACAGCATTCAAACTTATGCTTCCAAGGTTTATGAACACATTTCTCATTTTATCGCAATAAATAGAGAGATTCATCCAGATCCACTAACCACAAGGAGCACAAAGACTCAACACCTGTGATCAGTTTAAAGAATGAAATGGACGTGTAGAAGTTTACCTCTATTTGATGGTAGTCATGCCATTAGCCAACATAACCAGCATTACTTTTAGCTATGACATCGGTATTTGCATTTCCAAGTCCATAGCTTAAGGTTAAGGTGGCAGAATCTTCCGTCTTTGATGGCGATGATCCCCAACCGTAGTCTTCATAGGCTAAATCTTTCTCATAGAGATCCAAATTCCTTCATAACCGACCCCGGTTGCTGCGGCATACGATGAAGGTGGCCCAATCACGCCAATGCCAACGCCATTTTCCCATTAAGCTCGTGGAATGTCTTGTAAAGAGCTCTCTCTCTGTCCACTGCATCCTCTGTATCAAAAGTGATAAATCTAAAACCTCTGGGTCTTTGAGTGTTGTGATCATACATCACGAAGACATCCGTAATCAATCCAAACTGATCAAAGTACTTCTTGAAGTCTTCTTTGCCTCATCCTGATAAAGAAAGGCCATACAATCAATACTGGATCAAGCAACTTTTCCCAAAATTCCCACTAGTAGAAGGAAAAGAACCAAACCCACAAGAAAACGAGCTCTGAATAACCCCAACACTCCGTCGAGAAAGAACTGGGGATTCAGACAGCAGCAGTAGAAGCAGATGAAGATGTGTAGGGGGGAGATGGAACTGACACTACTTATATTGAAATGTAAGAGAGATATATGAATTATGATCTGCCGGGTTGACCCACAAAAAATATATAATTTTAAAAGTAAAAGAAGACACGCCTCTCTCGATCAGAGTATAATATATTTTTGAGATTGACGTAATCTCATAGACTTCCTTCAGAAAGAAAAGGGATGATGAATATTTAAGATGATGGTCTGACACAAAACCCTTTTTTTTTTTTGGGCTTTCTTTGTTTTGGATTTGTCGTCTTATTGCTATCTTATCTATTTAGGGAATTATATATATGCGTTATCTTATATTCTCTTTTTTTTTTTTGTAAATATATCCTCTCACTTATTTTTTTATTATTAAAATTATTATTTCTTGCGGATTTGTGTGGATTTTGAGTGTGTGGTTATTATTATCTCATCAATGTCATCATTCTTTTTAAAGTAAAATAAAAGGAGAAGGAAGTGATGGGCAGAAAAAGATGGAGCTTTTTGAAAAGGAAATAAAATATGAAGTCAAAATAATGATATGTAAATAATATTTAATTAAAAATATGAACTTCTTTTGTAACATATATAAAAAATTTTCTGATAAGAATAGTATGTAATATCTATTTGACACGGCAAATATGTAATATAAAGTTAGAACAATGACATGTCCCATCAAATTTAGGGTTGATTTGGTTCTTCATGGCGGCTATTAAGTTTATTGTTGTAAATATTTTGTGAAGTAAGACATTAATTTTTAAAATTTATCAACTAGAATTTTACATAATACTAATTGGAAGATTATAATGTCTCCCCGAATATTGAGGCCATGTTTGATGCTTATGACTTGTAGTAAAATACTCATTTTTTTATTAAAAGATTTTAAAGTTCACACCCACCTCATTATTCAATGATAGTTAAGCAGCAATCCAATTATCATGAATGGACAAAACATATTGAAATTGTTTGTAATGTTCGTGAAAGTACAAACAATGGGAATTCTTCCAACAAAACATGTACGAATCAACTCAACAATGAGCTGATATTTTAACCAAATATCTTGCCAAAGATCCATTCAATTATATTAATTTCAAGTTATAAAACTCATGGAAACATGTGACCTTAAGAATTTATCCGTGTTTTCAAGGGTACTAACCGGAGATATCATGTTCGAATCTCAGTGCAGCCATTTCCAGGCAGTTTTGCGAAGGTGGTGATCGTCGAATCAAATCGACTGGACAGACATCAATTGAACATTAGGAAAGAAATATGGCGGGAATCCCTTCTTACAATGTGAAGTGTTGCCGACCACTTGCTTAATATTAGTTTGAGCATCTTTTTTGCTTGACCATGACGAAACATCGTTATGAACTTGGTTTGCTTTGCTAATACACTCTTTCCTTATTTATTTTAATTATATATTCATTTTCCAAAGCTGCGGATCGCTTGCTCGAGCTCTCCCCCAATTACTTCTCCGCGATGGATCTCCTCTTCGTCCTTGAAAACGCGGAGACCGGCCCCAGTCAGGCACTCGTAGAGGTGGTCGACGATGCCGTAACGAGCATCGGGTAATCATTTATTTAGCAATGAATAAAAAATTATAAACAAGATAAAAGGAGAAGGAGGGAGGGAGGGAGGACAGAGTGGAAATGAGCAGGCGTGACACGGCCGACACTAACAAAATGAGGTGGGGTTGTTCAGACGTGGAGAGGTTCCTTCTTTAACCAAATCTTTTCATATCAGACATTAAACAAATCACGAGTCCCGTGGGAATTTCGGGGAGGAAGTCTCTCTAGAAAACAAGACGAAGTTTCGCACCGAAAGCACTTTTATCCTTTTTCTCTCCCTTTATATTCCTCCACTCAATCAATATTCATTACCTTTCTTTTGTGAGCAGGTGGGATAGTGAGAATGAGCAGCTCAATAATTGAGTCCGTACGGAGCCAGGGCAGCGACCCATATTCCCTATCCTCCATGAGATCTGAGTTCGATGTCTTCCTGAGCTTCCGGGGACCCGATGCTCGTTACGGCATCGTTGACCACCTCTACGAGTACATGACAGGGGCCGGTCTCCGCATTTTCAAGGACGACGAGGAGATCCGTCGCGGCGAACTAATTGGGGGTGAGCTCAAGCGAGCGATCGATGGCTCCAGGGTGTATGCCGTCATCTTCTCCAGGAACTACGCGTCCAGCGCATGGTGCCTCAGGGAGCTCGACATGATGGTGGATCTCTGCGGAGGTTCGAACATCGGCGGGAAAATCACACTGCCGATTTTCTACGGGGCAGATCCGGCCGACGTAAAGCTGCGAACAGAGCTGTATCGGGAAGCTCTCGACGCGCACAAGGATCGATACGGGCAGGACGTAGTGAAGAAATGGGAGGAAGCACTTAAGACGGTCGGCGGGATCAGCGGATGGGACTCCAAAGCCATCCAGGGGTAACCACCAGAGCCTTGTTATTTTTCTCACTTTCTCTTTTGAGTCATTTCTTTTTTTCTTTGGAAATAAATATTTTTATTGTGGTCGTGCAGGGAAGGCAGATTCGTCCGATTAATAGTTCAGGATATTATTGTAAAGCTGAGAATCAAGGATCAAAGTTTGCCTGATCATCTTACAGGGATCGATGATCGAGTATTCGACCTGTTAAATCTGATGGACTGCGACTCCTCGGGAGTAAGATTCGTGGTGCTTCATGGCATGGGAGGAATTGGGAAGACGACCCTTGCTAGCGTCGTCTTTAATAAATTATCTTCCAAGTTTGAAGGTTCTAGTTTCATCTCGAACGTTCGTGAGTCGGCCATGGGTCATGGAGGTATTGCGAAGTTGCAGAACAAGTTATTGGGGGACATTCTCCATGGCCAATATGCGAGATCGTGTAACTTCGACGATGGGCTCGGCGAGATGATACAAAGGATTCAGGGCAAGAGGATGCTTCTGGTACTCGATGTTGTGGATCGGTTATCTCAACTAGAGAAATTGGTCGGAAAAGACCCGAAAGACATGTTAGGAACAGGCAGTCTAGTCATAATCACGACTAGGGACAAAAGCATTTGCAATCGATTTGTTCGTCCCGGTTCCGAATTACTTCATTTTTATGAAATGGAGAAAATGGCTGACAACTACGCCCTCCAGCTCTTTAGCAGGCATGCCTTTGGCACCGATGAGCCTCCCGAAGATTATCTTTCTTTATCAAAACAGGTTGTTAAGACCACAGGTAACCTTCCCTTGGCTTTGGAGGTGATTGCAGGACACTTGTGTTGTCAGAGCAAAGAGTCGTGGAAGTATGAGCTTGAAAAGCTGAAGAACGTTCCCCTAGAAGAAGTCTTTGAGATCTTGAAGGTAAGTTACGATGGGTTAGACTGGAGGGAGAAGGAAATTTTCCTCGATATTGCGTGTTTTCAGAAGAATGAGATGCCTCGGAAGTATGCGGATTATCTCTGGGAAGCTCGCGATTTGTATCCAAAAAGCGGAGTGAAGGTACTCGTCAATAAGTCATTGATAAAAATTAATTCATTTGATGAGTTCTGGATTCACGACCAGCTTCGAGACATGGGAAGGGAAATTATTCGATCGGAAAGTCTCGGAAAGCATGAAATGTGTAGTAGACTTTGGGATCCAAAATATGCCTTAGAGATAGTGCTTCAGAAAAAGGTAAGGAACTCGTTGAATTAAGTTTACATCTAAAATATTACACTTTCTTTCCATGTGCATTACTATGGGATTGATGTCACTCTTCACCGAGGACAATATGATTATTAATGTTATTTAAATTCTTTCGTTTACTAGGTCTCGAAGGAAATCATAGCAATGGTCTTGCACTTCAGAAGTATTACCAAAAAATACGAACTCTCTAACAAGAACTTTAGAGGATTATCTAATTTGTTGTATCTTCATCTAGATGGGAAGTATCAATTTACTGGAGATTTAGGAAGTACCCGAGAGACGTTACTGTGGCTTTCTTGGTGTAATTGTAATCAACTGTTGAAACCCGACTTCTTCAAGATGAGCAACCTAGTAGTTCTCCGAATTCAAGGTACATGGCGAAGTACTAAAAAGCTGGTATGAACTCCTCCTCCCCATCCTCCTATATGTCATGTGCTTGATCGTTAAATGTGTTGATAAATTATGGTGCACGATGCATTTATAGATTATGCCGAATTTAAGGGTGCTGGAGGTCCATAGCAGTGATATGACGAAGACACCTGATGTCTCTTGTTGCATAAAGTTGGAGATTATGGTTTTTGAGTATTTGAAAAACTTGGAAGAAATCCACCATTCGGTGGGTAAGTTGGAGAGGCTTACTTATTTGATGATCAACAGTTGTGAGTCTTTGAGGAGTTTACCAAAAGAACTCTATAGTGCAAGAGCTTTACGGGAGCTAATTGTGACTAATTGCAACATGCTTCGGGAGATTCGAGGACTTCCTACCAGCCTAACGGTGTTGAATGCTTCGAATTGTCCTCTTGAAGAAGGAATATCGAAAGAGATCGGGAACCTATCAGTTTTAGAAGAATTGAACATTTCCGGGAGTAAGATTCGCTTCTTGCCAGCAATGGTCAGCCAACTCACGAGACTTAAGTACCTCTATTTGATAAATTGCAACATGCTTCGGGAGATTCGAGGACTTCCAACCAGCCTAACGGTGTTGAATGCTTCGAATTGTCCTCTCGAAAAAGGAATTCCAGAAGAGATCGGAAACCTATCAGATTTAGAAAAATTGGACCTTTCGTGGAGTAAGATTCGCTTCCTGCCAGCAACGGTCAGCCAACTCACGAGCCTTAAGGACCTCAATTTGAAAGGTTGTGTGATGCTTCAGGAGATTCGAGGACTTCCAACCAGCCTAACGGTGTTGAATGCTTCGTTTTGTCCTCTCGAAGAAGGAATTCCGGAAGAAATTGGGAACCTATCAGCTTTAGAAAAATTGGACCTTCCAAGGAGTAAGATTCGCTTCCTGCCAGCAACAGTCAGCCAACTCACGAGCCTTAAGTACTTCTATTTGAGTGGTTGCAACAAGCTTCGGGAGATTCGAGGACTTCCTACCAGCCTAACGGTTCTGAAAGCTTCGGCTTGCCCTCTCGAAGAAGGAATTCCGGAAGAAATCGGGAACCTATCAGCTTTAGAAATATTGGACCTTTCGAGGAGCATGATTTGCTTCCTACCAGCGACAGTTAGTCAACTCACGAGCCTTAAGTCCCTCGATTTGGATGGTTGTGTGATGCTTCAGGAGATTCCAAGACTTCCCACTAGCCTAATATGTCTGACATTTCCTACGAAGTCGCTACGAGCATTCCCAAATCTTGATGTCCTTACGAACTTAACGGAGTTAATGGTCCATGATGGAGAGTTTCTTACAGAAAAAGACTATGAGGGAGAGCCTCTGGAGATATCTGGGCTTGGGAGTTTGGACAAGCTGGAGAGCTTGGTCTTGTGCCCAAGCAGAATGATTACATTTACCCGAGCTTCCGAGTTGGGCTCCCTTTCCAAGCTTGAGACTCTCAATTTGTTATCTTCGTACATGGAGTCTGTTCTGGAGCTTCCTTTGTCTCTACGTGAGCTGACGCTCAGGCACACTGGAACAGCCATACCCTGGGAACATTACTCCAACTTGACGCTCTTGACGGAGTTGAATATTTCAGCTCTGATATTGACAGAGATGGAGCTTGGTGGGCTCGATTCGTTACCCAGTCTTACAAAGTTGTCTATCAATAAATGCGATAGTCTCATCCGGGTGTCAAACATTGGGAGATTGAGGAGGGGGCTGAGGTTGCTTGAGTTCGACAAGTGTACAGCGTTGGTGGAGATTCCAGGGCTGGAACAATTGGAGATGTTGGAGGACTTGACCTTTAAGCGGTGCCCTTCTATTTGTGGAATTCAGGATTTGTTGGGCTTGAAAAGATTGAAGAGAGTGAATATCTACTTTTGCTCCTCGTTCCTCCGCGTGCCCCGTTTAATCGATGAGTGTGACCTAAAAATTGATTGCTACAAGTTACGGATATTTAGGGGCCGTTATAGTGAGTACAAAAGGAGAGAGCAGCAAAATTCAATTAGAAGATGATTCTGGGGGAATGAGGAGATGGGCAACGAAGAAGATTTATATAACAAGTTTACTTTTTTTGTTTTGTGAATGAGTGTAATACCTCAAATAAGCCACGATTGCCTGATTAACACTCGAGGATAAGAAATATAGTCCTGGATCCGGTGATCAAATATGACCGAAGTCGGAAAAAACTGAAATTCCTTAAATGGGTCGAAGCAAAGCTCCGCCGGGCTGGTTGCTTCTTCAATGCCCTCGACCCCTAGTCTTTGCAAACACGGCAACCTGTTCTTGCCTGAAATTGCGACAGAGGTCACGGACCGTTTACCATCGACAACCAGCAATCCAACGTGTGGCCTTCCCCTGCCCAATAATCAAATACAGCAGCATGCCAGCAACTACCTGCGCCAAAGATGCAGAACAATGTGCCATCAAACCAAGGTCAATGCCACCCAGCCAGCCCCTGGTGCCGCAGCCCCAACAACAATCTCGGGCATCCAAAAAGTAGCAACAGTGACTATTGCAGCAGTAACAGGTCATAAAGCATGGACTCACGCTTCTCAGAGATTTTATAAAAGGTTCAAAAAGGTCTAGGTGTCCTCACAGCCACGCATGATGCTGAGGATTCCTCTCATAGAGGCAGGCAGAATTGTTAAAGCCAAAGAAAGAATCCAGACCGAAGCAAATGGGCAAACCTAAAGAAAAAGTTAATCAAGTACAACAGCCCATAAAAATTGAGGAAATCACGACGGAGGACCATCCCTCCGTGCCCCCGAAGCCTCTGAAGAAGCACCAAATCCCCTCATTAATACCCGCGAAAGGAGAGGGCAAGGGGAGGGAGAACAGTCATCGTTCCCCCCTGCTTTCGGTCACTCTCTGTCAGGATGGGAGCACCTCGGTCGCAGCCCCTGTTCCCCACCGTTCCTGACCAAGTGTGGTCGTCACCATCCCATTTCCTCAGCCATCTCTGAACCAAGGTAAGCAGCAGAAGGTGTCACAGGAACCTCCCTCGATGGCCAAACCAAGCAAGCAGACCACAGCAGCAGAAGGGACAACTCCATACCTGAGGCTGCAATGGTCTCACGGGAATGGCAGCAGACTGCCTATCCATCTCCACCAGCGAATCCCCGCGGCGATACTTCACAACGATCCCGACGTTCGCAGCTGCATCAACATGCAGTTCTCGACATCCTTCAGCACCAAAGACGCGACCCGAGCTCAGCGACGGGCACCCCTCCAGGAGCGGCAGCGATGACAGCGCCTCCTCCTGTGCATCCCCAGAATCCGCAGCAGCGGATGGCAGATGTCTCCAGGTCCAGTTCAGCAGCGGCGGAAGAATCTGCTCAGCACTCCCAGCCGTCTCCAAAGTCCAGCGGCAACGACGACCAACGTCGTCTCCAGCGTTTCCCTCCGACAATGATGACAACTATGTCTTCCCTGGCGCCACCCATAGCTGCCTCGACAACCCGTGGCCAGATATTCCCAAAGATCCGCCCTCCCACATCCTCCCGGACGTCCAGCAGCGGCGAACCAGCGGCGGCAGTCCCGTCCTCCTCCAGCGTCTCCAGCCCCAAGGCGGCTCCCCATCCCAGCTTCCCAGCGCTCCTTTTGCCACAGGGACAGCGATCCCCTTTCTCGAAGTCCTCAGTCTCCACGGCAACCTCTCCAACAGAAGCAACATCCACGGGTTTCGCAGCCGAGGCACAACCTCCGATCGATCCCGTGGCCTCCAGCAGCGGCGTCCTCAGGACCTCTGGACATCTTCAGAACCGACGAGGACGACAGCCCGTCCTCCTTGGCACCCTCCTCGACCGACGACAGCTTCGTAGTGGCGCATCCAACGGCCTCGGATCCAGCCACGACGGAGCTCCACCCGGCCACACCAACTTTCCGCCGACGACCCACAGTTCAAGCGGCGGCGGCGTTCCCGCCTGACCTCTCTCCTGGCGCCTTCAAAACCAGCAACGGCGAACCGCAGCAGCCGCCCTAAGTCCGGTGTTCTTCCCCGTCACAACCCATGCCCGGCGACAGCAACCCACGTCCTTCCCAGCCACGAAGACGGCGACCCACACCTCGGCGCCCTCCCCGTCTCAGCCGTCCTCACAGAAGCTTCCCCGGCGGCGCTTCCAAGATCATCTCGCAGCTTCGGAGACTCCTAGCCCTGACGATCTCCAACTCCCGACGACCCCGGCGTCCTTGAGCTCCGTGGTGGCAGAACCACCTCCCCCAGCGGTCTCGGATCTCACGGCAATGGCGGATCAACCACCTCCCGGCACCCTAAGCTCCAGCGGCAACAAGCAGCAACGGCAGCATCTCACCTCAGGTCCGGCGGTGCTTCCCGACTCCCCCTCCGGCGTTCCCAGATCCCACGGCGGCGGACCTTGCCTTCTCCGGCGTCCCCAAGCTCCACGACGGCAGCTCACAAACTCCTCCGGCGCAACCCAAGCCCAGCGACGGCTCCCCGGCGTCACCCAACAGCCCCGACGTCCTAAGCTCAGCAGCGACCCTCCCCCTCCAGATCCGGCCATGGCAGCGGCGATGTTTCCTCGAGCATCTTCGGGACGGCAACAGCGATCTCCCGCCTCCTCCGGCGCCATACCCGCAGCAAACGCCCAGCCCCAAGGTGGTTCTCGTCCCTCCAGCCTCCCCGTCTTCAGCTCCCAGCTTCCCAGCTTCCTCCGGACATCCCCAAGACCAGCCACGGCGAATCCGTCGTTCCGGCGTCTCCCGGTTTGGCAACGACCAGATCCCCATCCTCGCCGCCGCTTCTGTCTTTGCCAACCTCGCCTTTGCCGCCATCGCCCAGCACCTCGCCAACCCACGACGACCCGGGTCCCCTCTGGTTTCTGGCGCAGGCAATCGTTCCAGCTCCGCACCTGGATCGCGTTAAGGAGTTGGGCGAGCTAAGAAAGTGGAAAAGGTAAAGTGTCCCTTTTTTTTTAGCTTAATTTGATTATTACACGACAGAACGTGTGCTAATGTTGGTTTTAACAATGATTACTTTCTTTAAAAAAGGGAAAAGGAAAAGTTTTGATTTCTCATGATTGTTAGGTGACTGTTTCAAGTTAACGTGAATCGGTGTATCGCGTTAAATCTTTAGTCGTAAACGTTTTACTTGCTTTCATCGAATTAATATGATTTTCTTATATTTAAGAGTTTTATTCATTTCTTCTAATCGCCACGGTTTCATTATGATCATGCTTATTTGGATAAGCTTTGCTAACATTCGTCTCTTTGTTTTGCATGTAAAACACGACAAACTCTTTGAACATCACCGAGAATCTACTCCGGGTATACATCCCCGATCAAAATGATACACTGAGCATGTAACTTCGGAAGGCCAAATCCAAAATTTCGAAGATTAACTCGAAGGCGCGTGTATTATACCGCGCGGATCCACCCCAGTCTAAAAACCGCGGGCTCGAAGATAAAGCGGCCCCAACCTTCAAACTAAGGTGTAAAGGGGAGGTGCGGGCTTCCCCGAATTTTTATTCAATGCACATGTAACGGATTACGGGCCCAAGTGCATAGGCCCGCAATCACCGCCCCTTCCCCGCCCTTTTGATCTAAATAGTTGTTTGTGACTGCGCGTGTGCTTAGGCCTTAGGCGTCGCATGTTGATTTTTAATCAAACAAACTTAAATTCGGGTCCAACGCCCGTTAAAACGTCGATAAAAGTCCGGCCTACTCCCGGATCGGGTCTAACACCCGTCAGTCAAAAGTTAAACTTTTTTGGACAAATCACCACCCTTTTCGTATGTGGTAGAATATTAAGGTTAGTAAATAGGAATCCCCGAGCCCAGAACTCTGATTTTTCCGACTTAAAATCACATTATTTTAAAACTAAGTCGGTGGCGACTCCGAACAATGTTTCCAAAGCTAAACAAAACCGTACAAACCCTTTTTTCGGAGCCATTTAGGATGAGGTGACGGCGACTCGAGCCGCTCCTTGGGCCCTTCCCCGAAATTCGCGAGCGAGGCCTTAACGTAGCCTTTCACTCGCCACCTTCAGGTAATTGGCGAAACGCCCCGCAGACCCATTCGCGAATTAAGGGAAGGCCCAACCCTAGGCCCCTTTCCGCAGCGTCCGGCATTCGAGCCGTAACGCCGATCGGACGGGGCCTCGGGGGAGCGGGCCCGGATCCTCGGGCTGCCCAAACCGCCCCGCGCGCGCCTAAGGCACGCGGACCCGCCCGCGCGCGCGTACAATGAGGTGATTATTATTTGGGGGATTTAAAGGGAGGTTGGTTTTTTTTACATCCTTAGAGTTTTTGTCATTTATAATCAGAAAGAAAAAAGGAATAAGATGTAAATGTCTTGCAATTAAATTTAGTATGTACTGAAATTTAGTATTGATTAAATTTAAAAAGAAAAGAAAAGAAAAGTGGATGAGGGATGGATTGTAAATAGTAATAATAAATATGTGTTAATAAGGATAAAAATGTCAGGTATATTACCCGTTAGACACTCGATATAAACCACGTGACAAATCATGTCACCACTGATCACACATTCCTACATAGCCAACATAACTTTTTGAAAGTAGAACGTATTTCAGGAATTAAAATAGGATTTGTACATGAAAATGTCAAACTTTGATATTAATTTCCGGTGAATAAAGCAAACAAATTATTGAGTTTGGATTACTTTAACTAATGCGTGCGTAGTCGATCCATTTCTTTTTTGTTTGAGATTCATCATTTTACTTCTTTGACCACGTCATATCCCCTAATTTTCTAATCTCCACACACAAAAAAGAATGCAAAATCAATTGAAAATTTTAAAATTAAAACATAACTGACATATTATGTATTCACACCGGAAGACTCAATACTCAGTTACTCTGCTCACTCCTCCCTAAACGAGAAAATGATCCAGGGCAGTGACCGAGATACCCCCACCTCCATCACATCTGAGTACGATGTTTTCCTGAGTTTCCGCGGACCCGATGCTCGTCACTGCATCGTCGACCACCTCTACCTGCGGATGACTGACGCCGGTCTCCGCGTTTTCAAGGACGACGAGGAGATCCGTCGCGGCGAACTAATTGCGGGTGAGCTCAAGCGAGCGATCGATGGCTCCAGGGTTTACGCCGTCGTCTTTTCCAGGAACCACGCGTCCAGCGCGTGGTGCCTCAGGGAGCTCGACATGATGGTGGATCTCCATGGAGGCTCGAACGTCGGCAGGAAGATCATACTGCCGATTTTCTTCGGGACAGATCCGGCCGATGTAAAGCTGCGAACAGAGCTGTATCGAAAAGCGCTCGACGCACACAAGGATCGACATGGCCACGATGTCGTGAAGAAATGGGAGGAAGCGCTTAAGACAGTTGGCGGGATGAGAGGATGGGACTCCAAAGCAATCCAGGGGTAAACACCAGAGCCTTGTTATTTTGCTCACTTTGGAAATAAATTTTCTAAAATATTACTCTATTTTCATCCTCGTCTTGCAGCGAAGGTAGATTCGTTCAATCAGTAGTTCAGGACATTTTTGGGAAGCTGAGAATTAAAGACAAAAGTTTGCCTGATCATCTAATAGGGATCGATGATCAGTAGCTCAGTGCTGTCGATTCTGTCTAGCATTGTTGACACATCTCCGTCCACCCCAATGCTGTTGATTCTGTTCATCATTGTTGACACATCTCCGTCCATTCTCAGTGTTGTTGATTCTGTCCGACACTATTAACCTGCTACTACTTCGAATCCGCCTTCCACCCTCGGTACCGTCGCATTAAATTCTGGTGCCGTTGACGTCCGATTGCTGCTCCACAAGAGTGAATTCATTAAAGGAGTTTGCCTCGACCTTCATCCATCACCGATGGAAGCGTCACCAAGTCTTTTCTGTTATTTTTCGTTCAAGTCATGTCTGTTAGTGTAACACTACAAACTCGATACAGTTGCATTAAATTCCAGTGTTGTATTTAGTGAAGACACTTCAGTGGGAAGCGAATAGAAACAGGATTTGTTGGGCTTGAAAGGATTGAAATTTGTGAATATCTTGCATTGCTCCTCATTACTCCGAGTGCCCCGTTTGATCGACGAGTGTTACCTCTGGATTTTGGACTGTGACAAGTTGCAGTCATTTAATGGCCGATATATTGAATATGAAGGAGAGAGCAGTAAAACTCAATTGGAAGATGATTCCGGGGAAGGAGGAGGTGGGAAACGAAGAAGAATTGTATAACAAGTTTCCATTTTTTTCTAATATTTTGGGAAAGTAATTTATGGGCAGTTAAAGTGAGTATGAAGGAGAGAGCAGCAAAATTCAATTAGAAGATGATTATGGGGAATGAGGAGGTGGGCAACGAAGAAGATTTATATAACAAGTTTACTTTTTTGTTTTGTGAATGAGGTGATTATTATTTGGGGGATTAAAAGGGAGGTTGGTTTTTACAACCTTAGAGTTTTTGTCATTTACAATCAGAAAGAAAAAGGAATAAGAGTTTAAATTTAGAATGTACTGAAATTTTGTATTGATTACATTTTAGAAAAAGAAAAGAAAAGAAAAGTGGATGAATAGGTGTTAATAAGGATAAAAATGTCAGGTATATTACCCGTTAGACACTCGATATAAACCACGTGACAAATCATGTCACCACTGATCGTTGCTTTGCTTGTCCAAACTCTCACACATTCCTGCAAGGTGTGAGAGATTCATCCAAATCCACTATTCACAAGAAGCACAAGATTTCGGGACAACTCGGCAAAAATTTTTAAACATGATTCTCGACAGTAATGGATTACCTCTGAGATGACCGATTGGACCATTGTTGGCAGGCCTCCCTAAAATTCCACCATACAGAGGACTGGACTCGTATACATAACCAAGGTTGGGGTTGAAGTTTGGGCTCAGTCCATAGCTTGAATTCGAGTTCGGCTCTCCCTTCTCATAAAGAGGGGGGAATCGACCCGGGACTAACTCTACCATCCACTGTAGCTCCATAGTTGCCGACTGGGGATGAAGCATAACCACCCTGAGGATAACCATTTAGGAAGCTGCTAACTCTACTCAGACCAGGACTATAACTACCTAAGGGGCTCCGATTGGACCATGGAGACATCTCTTTGGGGACTGCTCGCTACCATTTTACCATTAAGCTCGTGGAATGTCTTGTAAGAGAGCTCTCTTTCCACAGCATCCTCTGTATCAAAAGTGATAAATCCAAAACCTCTGGGTCTTTGAGTGTTGTGATCATACATCACGACGACATCCGTAATCAATCCAAACTGATCAAAGTACTTCTTGAACCTCATCCTGATAAATAAAGGCCATACAATCAATACTGGATCAAGCAACTTTTCCCAAAATTCCCACTAGTAGAAGGAAAAGAACCAAACCCAGAAGAAAACGAGCTCTGAATAACCCCCAAACGCCGTCGAGAAAGAACTGGAGATTCAGACAGCAGCAGCAGAAGCAGATGAAGATGTGTAGAGGGGAGATGGAACTGACACTACTTATATTGAAAAGTAAGAGAGATATATGAATTATGATCTGCCGGATTGACCCCAAAAAATATGGTGGTGTCTTCTTCACTCATATTATTTATCGAAGTCTCTCTCTCGAAAAGAAAACAAAGTATCGCACGAAAGGCACCTTAATCGAGTTCTCACCCTTTCTTGCTTTAGATTTTGTATACATTCGAATCAGACATTAATCAATTGAAAATTTGTTTGAGATTTGTAGGGTACTGGCTGGTGACATCATTACACATCTTCGCCTTCCAGGGAAGTAAGCAATGACCAGCTCAATCATGGAGTCCATACAGAGCCAGGGCAGTGGCCGATATTCCCTCTCCTCCATGAGATCTGAGTTCGATGTTTTCCTGAGCTTCCGGGAACCCGATATTCGTTACGGCATCGTCGACCACCTACCGGGGCTGGTCTCCGTGTCTTCAAGGACGACGAGGAGATCCGTCGCGGCGAAGTTATTGGGGGTGACCTCAAGCGAGCGATCGATGGCTCCAGGGTTTACGCCGTCCCTTTCTGTGCTCACTCGATTTTTTCGAAATCGAATTGAACGCTGTCTTCTCGAGGAACTACGCGTCCAGCGCATGGTGCCTCAGGGAGCTCGACATCATGGTGAATCTCTGCAGAGGTTCGAACGCCGGCGGGAAAATCATACTGCCAATTTTCTACGGGCCAGATCCAGGCAGACGTAAAGCTGCGAACAGATCTGTATCGGGAAGTGCTCAACGCACACAAGGATGGACACGGCCAGGATGTCGTGAAGAAATGGGAGGAAGCGCTTAAGACGGTCGGCAGGATCAGCGGATGGGACTCCAAAGCTTTAGAGTATGATGAATTTGATTTTAACTAAATATTGGGTCCGAAATATAGTGATGAGATATGGAAGTCTATGGATTTTGGGAAATCTTTGATGTCTTTTCTTGCACACCTCTCCATCTTATTGCAGGACAAAACCCCACCCCTGTTTTTCGCCAGCTACCGCGAAAAACATATATTATATACCTTATATTTTCTTTCTTTTTTTAAATGTATCCTCCCACAAATATATTATTTCGGGTGGATTTATGGGGATTTGAGTATGTGGTTATTATCTCATCCATACCATCATTCTTTTTAAAGTAAAAAAGAAGGGGGGAAAGGAACATATATCGGCAGGAGAAGAGGGAGTTTGAAAAGGAAAGGGTTGATTTGGTTCTTCATGGCGGCTATAATAAGTTTGTTGTTTGTATATATTTTGTGAAGTAAGACATTAATTTTTAAAATTTATCAAATAATATTCGGAACTCATAATTTAAAACAATTATATCGATGTTTCTTCGTACATCAACTAGAATTTTAGATAATACTAATTGGAAGTTTATAATGTCTTACCGAATATCGAGGCCATGTTTGATGCTTATGACTTGTAAAATACTCATTTTTTTTGTTAAAAGATGTCAAAGTTCACACCCACCTCATTATTAAGCAGCAGTCCATTTTATCATGACAAAATATATTGATATTGTTTGTAATGTTCGTGAAAGTATAAACAATGGGAACTATTCCAACAAAACATGTACGAATCAACTCAAGAGCTGATATTTTTACCAAATATCTTACCAAAGATCCATTCAATTAAATTAATTTTAAGTTATAAAACTCTTGGAAACATGCGAACTTAAGAACTTATTTGTGTTTTCAAGGGTACTAACCGGAGATATCATATTCGAATCTCGAAAGCCATGCTTTTGGTACATATCAGGCCCTAATTTTGGTAGGCTTTACTGACCCGATCGTTGTGGGTTGCAAGGCCTTGCGACCACCCTAAAAGATGTACTAAATCTCATTCGGGCTTTGAACATGCCAAAAACCTCTTAAAAGTTTTAATGAATTGAAATTATATTTGTAGCCCATGGGTCGCTATTAACCTAAGTAAAGAGAACCTAAACAAAATATGTGTACTTGCTATAAGAAATCACATGAATTGTTTTAGGCAAAATATACGTTTTCGTGTCTAACTTTTGACGAACTTTTTTTTTTCTATCGACATCTTTTTTTTCATATACAGATATGTCACTAACTTTGTGATAAGTCTTTTTCCTTGCCATTTTGAGACGACGTTACGGAGACGGTCAATTTGGACATAACGGAGGACTACATGTTCTCTCCGTAAGAGATCCTACGTGAAAAAAGGAGAAGACGTGGAGAGGATCCTTCTTTAACCAAATCTTTTCATATCAGACCTTAACCAAACCAATGAACAAATATGCAAACATTTTTTAGCCTATCCGATTAGTCTGAAACGAGTGATCCTCGTACTTTCCCTTGTCCGGCACAATATCTCGAGTTTAGTAGGAAAATTCGAGACTCGCCGTTTAGTCCACGAATTTTAGGGCGTTCTACGCATTGATCATTGGGCCTGAAACGATGCTACATTTTCACGGGTGGGAAATTTCGGGGAGGAAAACTTGGATGACTCAAAATTATAAATAAATATACAAAGACTTGAAGGGGGGGGGGGGGGGCACCAAAGTCTCCCCATCAATTCATTCCCCTCTTTTTTTCTCTTTTGAGCGGGTGGGAAGTAAAGCAATGACCATCTCAATAATGGAGTGGTGGTGGTGGTGGTGAGGATATAATCTCTTTTATGAGAAAATCAATAAACGAAAGACTTGGCCAGTCGGTCCAACACTACTGAATTGCATAAGTGATGTGATGTATAGGAAATAATCATAATATATATAACAATATATTTGTACAATAGATGTCACCAAAAGTTTCAAAAATTAAAATGAAAATAAATTGAAATAATTTTAGACAAAATTTTGAATTTTTTTATAGTTCACAAACTTATTGAGCTATTTGTAATAAATGTTCAAAATTTTAGTTTATATTTTATCTGATTTTGAAAACAATTTTTTAGATAAAATTACTGAAACTTTTTCTTCATTCAAGTGCTTGTTTAATTAGACTTTGTCCGAGCTCATCATATATTATTATTGTTCCTGTTCGGGATGTCTCGATGGTAGAAAAAGAACGAAATTTCGGGGAATGAGTTCGTCTGTCCGTCTCCTCGAAAGAGAACGACGAAAGTTTCTACTGCAACAATAATTCTTATTCAAACGATGTAATAATCTACTTGTAGATACTTCTAACACATTATCTTTTTTTTAAAAAAGGTCTCTCGATCTTTTTATAATCCAATTATATATATATGTATTATTAAATATACCTGAGATACACGTACAAATCACGTCTAGAATACATTCGATAATGATATTCCGGTGTGTGTATGAGAGTTTATCCCGAATAAACCGATAATGATAAGATTTGCATCATGCCGGTAACAATTAGCCAACTCACGAGCCTTAAGTCCCTCCATTTGAATTGTTGTAACATGCTTCTGGAGCTTCCAAGACTTCCTACTAGCTTAACAAAGTTTTCATTTTCATTGAATACGGTGGGATTATATGAAGAAATAAGTTGTACAAAAGAGCATGTAAAGAGAGTTATTACATTTGGAGGAGCTTTCAAGTTGGGTTTCCTTTCCAGGCTCAAGACTCTCGGCTTGAGTTTTCTAGACATGGCTTCTCCGGAGACATGTGAATATTTTTATAGATGTCACATGGACGGAGGTGGAGCTTGGTGGGATGGATTCGTTACCCAATCTTACCAAGTTGTATATTATTCAATGCGATGGTCTCCTCCGGGTGTCAAACATAGGGGGATTAAGGAGGGGGTTGAGGTCGCTTAAGTTCAGAGGGTGTAGAGCTTTGGTGGAGATTCCAGGACTGGAACAATTGGAGATGTTGGAGGAGTTGAGAATTTGGTTTTGTCCTTCCATTTGCTGAATTCAAGATTTGTTGGGCTTGAAAAGATTGAATAGAGTGGAAATCCCGCTTTGCTCCTCGTTGCTCCGCGTGCCCCGTGTGATCGACGATGTCTCATTGGTTGCATAAAAAATGTTGTTATTTTATTTCAAAGTCGACCACTTGTTCTTTCGTCTTCCGAACATGAAGAGCTGAACAATGGTTTCGGAATTTATTTAAAAAATAAAGGCGATGATTAGAATTTTTAGACACGACTCATGTGAATTGCACAAGTGACATGATGAATAGGAAATAGCCATTATATATATAACAATATATTTGTACATTATATTAGACACGACTGATGTGACCAAAAGTTTCAAAAATTAAAATGAAAATAAATTGAAATAATTTTAGACAAAATTTTGAATTTTTTATTTGTGATAAATGTTCAAAATTTTAGTTGATACTTTGTCTGATTTTGAATACAATTTTTTAGATAAAATTATTGAACTCTTTCTTCATTCAGGTCCTTGTTTAATTATACTTTGTCCGAGCTCATCTTATATTATTGTTGATGTCTCAATGGTAGGAAAAGAACGAAATTTCAGGGAATAAGTACGTCTGACTGTTTTCTCGAAAAAGAACAACGAAAGTGTCTGTTGAAATATTAGTTCTTATTGAAACGATGTAATAATTTACGTGTAGATACTTTTAACACTATATTTTTTTTATAGTCTCTCGGTCTTTTTATATTCCAACTATATATATATATAATATTATTAAATATACCCGAGATACACATAGAAATCCCATCTAAAATACATTTGATAATGATATTCCGATGTGTGTATGAGAGTTTATCCTGAATAAACGGTTTGATGACCGATCGATCAATAAAAAACGTGACTATTTATAGAGTAATAGAAAGCTCTTACCTAAAAAGCTTCCCATTGTCATTAAAAAAGAAAAGCATTCCCCTCGATTCTTTGCTCAGATCACATGGATGAGCTGTGAATTGTCTGCCACTTAATCATTGGGCGTGAAACGATGCTACTTTTTCACGGGTGGGAAATTTCGGGGAGGAAGACTTGAAAGGGGGGGGGGGGACACATCAATTATGTCTCCCCCGATCTATTCATTCAACGACTCGGTCAATTATGTCGGCCTGCCATGTCCCGTGGGAAATTTCGGGGAGGAAGACTTGCAATAGTGGGGGCAAACTCTTCCCATCAATTCATTATCTATCGCGATCATCAGTAGCTCCCTCCCGAGGGCGGCTTCTTATATGGATGCCATGAGTTTTAGAGGAAACTTCCTGCAAGTTTTTATTGTGTATGACAAATATAATATGAATAAGCAGAAGGTGTTGGATGAAGCCAAAGTCTTTGGGTTGGCCATTTCAATATAATTAAACAAAGACTTGATGAAGCCAAAGTCTTCGTTATCATACGTATGAAATGACATCTCTAAGTGGAGTCTCTATTCGCTAATCGGCATGAAGTTTTTGCACAAGTTCTTGGTGGATTTAGGAAGTATCCGGGAGATTTATTGGGGATTTAGGAAGTATCCGGGAGACGTTACTGTGGCTTTCTTGGTGGAATTGTAATCAACTGTTGAAGCCCGACTTCTTCAAGATGAGCAATCTAGTTGTTCTCCTAATTCAGGGTAGTTGGCGGGGTACTAAAAAGCTGGTATGAACTCCTCCTCCCCATCCTCCTATATGTCATGTGCTTGATCGTTAAATGTGTTGATAAATTGTGGTGCAGGAAACATTTACAGTTTATGCCTAAGTTAAGGATGCTGACGGTCTACGGCAGTGATATGACGACGACACCTGATGTCTCTTGTTGCATAAAGTTGGAGATTATGGTTTTTAAGTATTTGGAAAACTTGGAAGAAATCCACCATTCGGTGGGTAAGTTGGGGAGTCTTACTTATATGAAAATCTCCGGGTGTAAGTCTTTGAGGAGTTTACCTAAAGAGCTCTGTAGTGCAAGAGCTTTACGGGATCTAATTGTGACTTATTGCAACATGCTTCGGGAGATTCGAGGACTTCCTACCAGCCTAACGGTTTTGAAAGCTTCGAATTGTTCTCTCGAAGAAGGAATTCCGGAAGAGATCGGGAACCTATCAGCTTTAGAAGAATTGGACCTTTCGAAGAGCAATATTTGCTTTCTACCAGCAACGGTCAGACAACTCTCAAGCCTTAAGTCCCTCAAATTGAATGGTTGCAACATGCTTCAGGAGATTCGAGGACTTCCAACCAGCCTAACGGTGTTGGATGCTTCAAGGTGTCCTCTCGAAGAAGGAATTTCGGAAGAGATCGGGAACCTATCCGCTTTAGAAGAATTGAACCTTTCGGGGAGCAAGATTTGCTTTCTACCAGCAACGGTCAGTCAACTCTCGAGCCTTAAGTCCCTCAATTTGAATGGTTGCTACATGCTTCGGGAGATTCCAGGACTTCTAACCAGCCTAAAGGTATTGAATGCTTCGAAGTATCCTCTCGAAGAAGAAATTCCGGAAGAGATCGGGAACCTATCAGCTTTAGAAAAATTGGACCTTTCAAGGAGTAAGATTCACTTTCTGCCAACAACATTTAGCCAACTCACAAGCCTCAAGTCCCTCAATTTGACTGATTGTGACATGCTTCAGGAGCTTCCAAGACTTCCTACTAACCTAAAAGAGTTTTCATTTTCATGGAAGACGGTGGAATTCTATGAAGAAATAAGTTGTACAAAAGAGTATGGAACAAGACATATTGTAATTAGAGGAGCTTTCGCTTTGGGGTTCCTTTCGAGGCTCAAGACTCTCGGTTTGAGTTTTCCAGACATGGCTTCCCCGGAGACATGTGTGAATATTATAGATTTCACATGGACGGAGGTGGAGCTTGGTGGGCTGGATTCGTTACCCAATCTTACCAAGTTGTATATTATTCAATGCGATGGTCTCCTCCGGGTGTCAAACGGAGGGGGCTCGGCTTTTGTTCCATGAGTGTGGAGAGTTGGTGGAGATTCCTGGACCGGAACAATTGGAGATGTTGGAGGAGTTGAGAATTTGGTTTTGTCCTTCCATTTGCGGAATTCAAGATTTGTTGGGCTTGAAAAGATCGAATAGAGTGGAAATCTCGTTTTGCTCCTCGTTGCTCCGTGTGCCCTGTATGATCGACGAGTGTCACCTATCAATTCTTTGTTGTGCCAAGTTGTTGAAGAAATTTATGGGGAGTTACAAGATGTCTCATTGGATGCTTAAAAAATGTTGTTATTTTATTTCAAATTCGACCACTTCTTCTTTCGTCTTCCGAACATGAAGAGCTGAACAATGGTTTCGGAATTTATTTAAAAAATAAAGGCGATGATTAGAATTTTTACACACGACTCATGTGAATTGCATAAGTGACATGATGAATAATAGGAAATAGACATTATATATATAACAATATATTTGTACATTATATTAGACACGACTGATGTGACCAAAAGTTTCAAAAATTAAAATGAAAATAAATTGAAATAGTTTTAGACAAAATTTTGATTTTTTTTTTAGTTCACAAACTTATTGAGCTATTTGTAATAAATGTTCAAAATTGTAGTTTATATTTTATCTGACTTTGAATACAATTTTTTAGATAAAATTATTGAACCATTTTTCTTCATTCAAGTAATCGTTTGCTTATACTTTGTCCGAGCTCATCTTATATTATTGTTGTTCCTGTTCGGGATGTCTCAATGGTAGAAAAAGAACGAAATTTCGGAGAATCAATCACGGGAAATCGGCTACAGAATGTCAAAAGGCACATGATATGTAACCTTCCGGTGAAGAAGTCCTGGGGCGACATTAGCTGATCGGCGCATCCTGAAGTATCGCCGAAAGCAGAACATAATAAGCATCCCGAATCCTACGATAAAAGCGAGGTAAGGTAGAGAGGAAGGGAAGGAGCCAAGCCTAACCGTGAAATTTAACGTCGTAGGTTGTCACGTCAATTGTCGTTACTTGAAAAGATAACGGAGGATAAATCGGACATAAATATAAATATAAAGCGTTTAAAAAAAAATTTAGGAAAAAGTAAAATTCTGTGATACAACATGAATCCCTAAGTTTGGAAAAGAAATTAAATTTATATAATATTAATTTCAAACGATTGGGCGTTTGATTTCAAACGGAGGATCTATTTTGACACGGCAAATTATTAGAGGTTTCAACTACATGTCACAAAGGTTGTTTGGTTCATGTTTGGATTAGGATTAACTAAATATTGGATCCGAAATATTTGTGATGAGATATGGAAGTCTATGGACTTTGGGAAATCTTTGATGACTTTTCTTGCACGCCTCTCCCATCTTATTGTAAATCTTTCTTGATGACAGCCACACGTCATCAAGAATTTCCCCTGCCTTCGCACACTCCTCGTCGTCTTCCCCTTCGGCGACCAATGCCTCGGCGACGACGACTCCACCCTCCTCAGCTGGCGTGCCCACTTTGGCTCCTCCTCCCCCTCGCCAAAGATGGGCGGTCTGCGTGCCGTCACGGTAGAAAAGGATGCCATCCCTGACTCCCTGTGTACTAAGCTCTGCAAGACCTTGACGATATGCTCCCTGTCAGCCGCCTCCCGACAGCAACGTACGCTCTGGCCAATCATAGCGGAGCACATGACACTCAAGAGCCTCGCGGTGACCGACACAGATGGTCAGGGGGTGCTCCTCATGGATAGGGATCAGCTCGAAGAGCGGAGGAACGAGCCTATGAGGATGCTCCCTGCCGACATAAGGATGTGGGAGTGGTATGCTCCTGTGGTCGAGTTATCATGCGGGGTGGTGTTGAAAGGTGCGATAGTGGTTGCGATTCTTCCAGGGTAGAGTAACAGTGAGGAGGAATTGGACGGGATGCACGCAGAGGTTGTTCGAGGGTTAGTCGAGGGAGGACTCATGGTTACCACGAAATTAGCCGGTGTTATTATTCGGTCTAATGACAAGTCGGCTAGATAAGAATGCGTGAATAGGCTTATTTGTTGTAATAAGTCGAATGTAGATTGTAAAACTAAGTATTTGGAGGTCTTCTAACTAGGTAAGCGTATTTTTCGGGTAAAATCGTGACCCGATCGGTATCATAGGATCGAATTTTTGAAACCAATGGTATCAACCTGGAACATGACATAATAAATTTTAATGTATAATATAGTTATATAACATTTATTTTTTATTTATATAAATTATTTTTATTTTAAATTTATAAATATTTCTTATTTCTATTTAACAATTTTGTACATAGTTACCTTAAATTGATTTGAATAACGTTTGAGGTTTTTAATTCCCATTAGGACATGGAACCTGAACCTGTTGATTCGGGATCTTCATTCGGCTCCTCGTCAGCCTCCTCATCATAGTTTTTCCCACAAATAATTAGGTTATTTTCAGTTTTTTAATGTTTCTTTTATTTGTATATATTTTTTAAATTTAATACAATTGAAGCAAGATAAACACAATAAATTGTGACTTCTAACTTAGATAATAATATTTAATTGTACCACCTCAATAATTATAAATATATATATTTGGAAACTTATCCGTTACTTATATTCTCTTTCTTTTTTGGTAAATATATCCTCCCACAAATATATGGATTTTTATTTTATTTTATTATTATTATTATTATTTCGGGTGAATTTATGCGGATTTGAGTGTGTGGTTATTATCTCATCAATACCATCGTTCTTTTTAAAGTAAAAATAAAAGGAGGAAAAATGAACATATATTGGCAGAAAAAGATGGAAATTGAAAAGGAAATAAAATATAAAGTTAGAACAATGACATGTCCCGTCAAATTTAGGGTTTATTTGGTTCTTCATTACGGCTATAATAAGTTTGTTGTTGTAAATATTAAGTGAAGTAAGACATTAATTTTTAAAATTTATTAAATAAAATGCTCGAAATTAAAAACGATTCTATCGATGTTTCTTTGTGCATCAACTAGAATTTTAGATAATACTAATTGGAAGATTATAATTTCTTACCGAATATCGAGGACATGTTTGATGTCGACGGGCGTGCCTTTTGGGAAATTTCGTGGAAAGAGTCTGTATCTCGAAAGCACTTTTAAAGCTTTTGGAAATATGCGAACTTAAGAATTTATCAGTGTCTTCAAGGGTACTAACCATATTCCCTCTCCTCCATGAGATCTGAGTTCGATGTCTTCCTGAGCTTCCGGGGACCCGATGCTCGTTACGGCATCGTTGACCACCTCTACGAGTGCATGACAGGGGCCGGTCTCCGCGTTTTCAAGGACGACGAGGAGATCCGTCGTGGCGAAGTAATTGGGGGTGAGCTCAAGCGAGCAATCGATGGCTCCAGGGTTTACGCCGTCGTCTTCTCCAGGAACTATCTTCAAGATATTGTTGTGAAGCTGAGAATCAAGGAGCGAAGTTTGCCTGATCATCTTACAGGTATCGATGATCGAGTATTCGACCTGTTAAATCTGATGGACTGCGACTCCTCGGGAGTAAGACTCGTGGTGCTTCTTGGCATGGGAGGAATTGGGAAGACGACCCTTGCTAGCGTCGTCTTCAATAAATTATCTTCCCAGTTCGAAGGGTCTAGTTTCATTTCGAATGTGCGTGAGTTGGCCACGGGTCATGGAGGCATAGCGAAGTTGCAGAACAAGTTATCAGGGGACATTCTCGGTGGCCAATACGCGAGATCGTGTAACTTCGATGATGGGTACGACGAGATGATACAAAGGATTCAGGGCAAGAGGATGCTTCTGGTTCTCGATGACGTGGATCGGTTATCTCAACTAGAGAAATTGGTCGGAAAAGACCCGGAAGACACGTTAGGAACAGGCAGTCGAGTCATAATCACGACTAGGGACAAAAGCGTTTGCAGTCGATTTGCTCGTCCTGGTTCCGAATTACTTCATTTTTATGAAATGGAGAAAATGGCTAACAACTACGCCCTTCAGCTCTTCAGCAGGCATGCCTTTGGCACCGATGAACCTCCAGAAAATTATCTTTGTTTATCAATACAGATGGTTAGGACCACATAACCTTCCCTTGGCTTTGGAGGTAATTGGAAGACACTTGTGTTGCCAGAGCAAAGAGTCATGGAAGTATGAGCTCGAAAAACTGAAGAACGTTCCCCTAGAAGAGGTCTTTGAGATCTTGAAGGTAAGTTACGATGGGTTAGACTGGAGGGAGAAGGAAATTTTCCTCGATATTGCGTGTTTTCAGGAGGATGAGATGTCTCGGGAGTATGCGGATTTTTTCTGGGAAGCTCGCTACTTGTATCCGAAAAGCGGAGTGAAGGTACTCATCAATAAATCATTGATAAAGATTGATTCATACGGTAAATTCTGGATTCACGATCAACTTCGAGACATGGGAAGAGAAATCATTCAGTCGGAAGGCGATGGAAGACCCGAAAGGCGTACCAGAATTTGGGATCCAGAGGACGCCTTAAAGATAGTGCTTCAAAAACAGGTAATGAGCTATTTAAGTTGGTTGATTTCATTTTGTGATGTAGGAATGGTTCATAATTTTATTATATTAAGAGAATTTTTTCATTGACATTGAAATATTACTATTCATCAAGCACAATATAATTATGAATGCTGGTATACTTTGTTCGTTTATAAGGTCTCGAAGAAAATCATAGCAATGAACTTGGGGAGACACGATGAAGCATACAAATTCTCTGAAGAGAACTTTAGTGGATTATCTAATTTGTTGTTTCTTCATCTAAATGGGACAAAACTTATTGGAGATTTTGGAAATATCAAGGAGAGCTTATTGTGGCTTTCTTGGTGGGGTTGCAATCAAAAGTTGAATTCCAACTTTTTCAAGATGAGAAGCTTAGTTGTTCTCATAATCACTAGTATCAAAGACGCATGGAGGGGTGGTAAAAAGTTGGTATGAAATCCTCTCCTTCTATATGTCATGTGTTTGGTAGGTAAATGCGTTAAGCGCTCTTCTTCTTATTATAATTTGTTGTCCATGCATTTACAGATGATGCCTAACTTAAGGATGCTGAAGTTCATGAGTAGCGACATGACTACGTCACCCGATCTCTCTTGTTGCTTAAAATTGGAGATTATGGTTTTCTGGGATTGCTTCAAGTTGAAAGAAATACACCATTCGGTGGGTAAGTTGGAGAGCCTTACTTATATGAACATCTCCCAATGTCCATCTCTAAGGAGTTTACCAAAAGAGCTCTGCTGGGCAAGAGCTTTACGGGAGCTAATTGTGACACATTGCAAGATTGAAGAAGTACCAGAATCATTTGGGAGGTTGGAATTATTGAGGACACTTGAGTTACGCGATAACAAGATCAGAAGATCCTCGATATGTGATCTAAAGAACCGAACGATCTTATATGCTTGGAGTTGTCCTCTCGAAGAAGGAATTCCGAAAGAAATCGGGAACCTATTAGCTTTAGTAGAATTGGACCTTTCGTACACCAACATTCGCTTCCTGCCAGCAACAGTTAGTCAACTCATGAGCCTCAAGTCCCTCAACTTGCAGGGTTGCAACATGCTTCAGGAGGTTCGAGGACTTCCAACCAGCCTAACGATGTTGGATGCTTCGTATTGTCCTCTCGACAAAGGAATTCCGATAGAAATCGGGAACCTATCGGCTTTAGAAAAATTGGACCTTTCGTACTCCAACATTCGCTTCCTGCCAGCAATAGTTAGTCAACTCATAAGCCTTAAGTCCCTCAATTTGTATTGTTGCACGATGCTTCAGGAGCTTCGAAGACTTCCTACCAGCCTAACATTGTTGGTTGCATCATGCTGTCCTCTCGACAAAGGGATTTCGAAAGAAATTGGGAACCTATCAAATTTAGAAGAATTGGACCTTTCATGCACCAACATTCGCTTCCTGCCAGCAACAGTTGGTCAACTCACGAGTCTTAAGTCCCTCAGATTAGATGATTGCATGATGCTTGAGAAGCTTCGAGGACTTCCAACCAACCTAACTGTATTGGAAGCTTCGGGTTGTCCTCTCAACGAAGGAATTTCGGAAGAAATCGGGAACCTATCAGATTTAGAAAAATTGGACCTTTCGAAAAGCAAGATTCGCTTCCTGCCAGCAACAATTAGTCAACTCACGAGCCTTAAGTCCCTCAAATTGGATGGTTCCAACATGCTTCAGGAGGTTCGAGGACTTCCTACCAGCCTAAAATACTTTGCATTTTCATGGGAGACGGTGGGACTCTATGAAGAAATACGTTGTACAGAAAAGCGTGGAACGAGAAATATTAAATTTAGAGGAGTTCTCCAGTTGGGCTTGCTTTGGAGTTGGAATTTTCCAGACATGGTATCTCTGCAGACTTGTGTGGACATTAGTGAGTTTACATTGACGGAGATGGAGATTGGTGGGCTCGATTCGTTACCCAGTCTTACAGAGTTGTCTATTTGGCGCTCTAATAGTCTCCTCCGGGTGTCAAACATAGGGAGATTGAGGGGGCTGAGGACGCTTGAGTTCTTTGATTGTAGAGCATTGGTGGAGATTCCAGGACTGGAACAATTGGAGATGTTGGAAGACTTGAGCTTTCAGTGGTGCCCTTCCATTTGCGGAATTCAGGATTTGTTGAGCTTGAAAAGATTGAAAATTGTGAATATCTTCTTTTGCTCGTCGTTGCTCCGCGTGCCCCGTCTGATGGATGAGTGTGACCTATCAATTGGTTGCTGTGACAAGTTGCGGGAATTTAAGGGCCGATATAGTGAGTACGAAGGAGAGAGCAGCAAAATTCAATTGGAAGACGATTCCTGGGAAGGGGGAGGTGGGAAACGAAGAAGAATCGTATAACAAGTTTCTTTTTTCTTTTATGAATGAGGTGATTATTATTTGGGGGGATTAAAGGGAGGTTGGGGTTTACATCCTTAGAGTTTTTGTCATTTAAAACATCTGATTGAGCCGAGCTCGAGCTTTATGTAAATTTGTTGCAATTAAATTTAGTATGTATTGAAATTATGTGTAATTGCCGGAGGAGAGATGCTTGGAGCAACACATGGGAGAATACTGGCCCCTCCTTCGACTCCTCCCTCACGTCGAAATCGAGAAATAATGCAATAAGATGTATGCCTTATATGTGTATTTAGTTGGAATAACTTGTTCCTCCTTCACTCTGCTGGATTTCTTTCTTTTTCCTTTTACCAATATACTTAAAATTTTCTTTCAAACGGCAGCAATTTTGTTGCAGTAATGGGGGCTCAACGAGATGATATTATTACAAAACATCGATAAACGTTTCATTTCGAAACATCGATGCTACACAAAGTCCCAACAATTCACTAGTCCCCGAGGCGTTTTGTACCTCAATCAGCCGTGCAAGAGGTAATGCAGCCCCAAGTCTTCCCGGCGCCTGTAATGCAAGAGCCGGAAAAGAATTTAAAACCATCCAGCAATAATCAAGAAGAAATCGGTGGTCATTTGAGACGTACCGGAGAAGTTCAAGCATTTAGAGGAAATTCATTCCCTTTCGCACTGATTCTTTGGATCGGAACTGGCGGGTTGGACAGAAGAATGGAGATCAAGGGTTGGCCGTCTGCAGTTGTTTAGTATACATCTACTGTAGCAGCGTCGTTGATCTTTCCATGGTTATCTACACACCTTGACCAACACTTATTCTCACATTCTCCTGCAAAGGCCACGTCCATCGACAGCATCGTTACCAAGAACGTCGACACAAGCATCGATGTCTTAACTACGGAAGTAATTCTTCTGTTTTGTGTCTTTCTTTGTAAGAGTTTGGTATCTGAGTGGTGATTTGATTCACATATATATATAATCTAAAAGTAATGGCAATAGTATGTTCACCTAAATCACCTTTTGTCCATTTTTGGGTATTTTAATAATATTAGGTTTTTTTGGCTAATAATATTATGCAAACTACCATTTATGGAAATTTGGTGAAGACTTCATCCTTCAATGTAAATGTAGATCCCCTAAATCTGGTTACCAAATCCAAGATCGAAAAAGGAACTGGAATTTGGATAAATATTTTTAAACATGATTACGTAATTTGTTTTGACTTAAAGATATTAATACACCATTTGAAAGGATCGCAACAATTTGATTTACGCAAAAACATTACTTTTACATTGATTATCAAAAGAATTGTTACATGTATGCGAGTTGTGCGCTCAAACTTTTCAAAATCTTGTTAATGTCTCTTCTTGTAAGAAGATAGCCCAAAACCCACTGCTACTACCTGCAAGAAACTAGAATTTGTTTTATTTTAACCCCCACAAACAACCACAAGGACGGCATACACCATCAAAAGTTAACCGTACTCAAATAACCAATTCGGCTTTGACCTTCCCCCATCTTTTTCAACTTGTTTCTACCACATTCCTACTCCCTTTCAAGGTGGGAATGTGGCCACAAATTTTCACGTCATAACTCCTTTCCTGCAGCCCCTCATTTGAGCTCAAGTAACACTCATTACTCATGCCCGTTTCAACCGAATGTCACCCCATTCGGTCTCACCTCCCATCCACCCCCGAGCATAACTTTTTCGTGCTTTTCTAGCATGATGAACAGCCTTTCTAGGCTTCCATTCCGGCCTTACAATGCCGCAAGATTTCCAGCCCTTAGCTGATTTGATTTCCATGGCCAAAGCCACGCGATTCCGCTCTTAGAGCGCGAGGTGGAGCGCAGCCACCACAGGGCTCGACGCTCCCTTATTCCATACCTTAACTTTATTCATTTCCAGCCCCTAAGGACCGTAATTCATTCCCCTCCAGGCTCGCCCCGAGCGTAGCCTTTCGGTAAACCAACAATCACACACATACCATACTCAACATAGAGGGGTTCGGGTGGCTTCCCTCGACCTTAGGGGTTCGGCCACCCTCTAACCCTCTCCAGACACTTTCCATACCACAGCCAATACACATATAATATTTTCAACAGCATGCACCACAACTAAGCTTAAAAGCGGAGGTAGGTTGTAGGGGTTACCTTCCACTTGTTTCAACACACAACCGTGTGAGTTCCGCCCTTTGCCGGACCACTTCAGCCCGTGTAGGTAGCCTCCCCTTTGCCTTTAGCCTCTCGCTCGTTCGGCGCCTTACACTTCTTGCCCTCGAATCCACTTTACCAAGTCGGAGCACCCTACTTTCTTCTCTTCCTTCTTGGCCGAAAGCCTTCCCCCAAGCTCTCCTTTCTCCCTTTCTTTCCCCCAAAAGTGTTTTTGGTGTGTAAGTGTGGATATGTATGTAGGAGAGGACGAATTCTCCCCCTTTAAGAGGGGTTCACCGCCTCAATCCCCCTTCATAAGAAATCCCACATCCTCATCCATTAGTAGTTACGGTCCAAATTATCATCATTCTAATTTGGACTCCCCTAACATTATTATATTAATATATTTAGTTGACTACTCAACATGTTCCTATGGCCATATTTTATTCTTGGAAGTCTTTGTCTATGTCATCAAACTCAATAGTGGACATTCATTCAAGGGCCACATGTGCGCCTCTCTCATGAGGGAGGAATGCTTCGCCACCTAGACCATGGGCAGCCACTTGAATGTGTGAGGGTCGACACTCATTGTCCACCTATCGTTCCTAAGTCGTCCAATTATCACTCTCGAGTTGTCCATTTTTAGATCCCCTCTGGACCCCCCTTTGGGTCATCTCTAGAATGTCCCTTATTATCGCCCATATAATGCTCACGCATCGCCCGTGTATCGCTCACGCATCGCCCACTCATCTGCCCCGGGATGTGTCTGTGGTACGTCTGTCCATCGTCCCTTGGGCGACATGGGTATGCTCATTCATCGCTTAGCTCAGGGATGGCCCATCTATCGCTCACGGGTCGCTGATGATGTCAAGTCGCACCTCCTTAAGTCACGTCGACTTGCACCTCCTCGCGTCGCGTCGACTTGCATCTCGCGTCGACTTGACCCTACTAGTAGACTTAGCTACTGTTGCGTCATCTTGGTTAACTTTGATTACCATATTCCTTCGTCGTGAGTCGACCTAGTCATCTCCGTTCATAAGTCGACTTAGTCGACTTCGTCATAAGTCGACCTAGTCGACTTCGTCATGGGTCGACCTAATCGACTTCGTCGTGAGTCGGCCTAGACGACCGTATCTTGGGCCGACTCGGAGTGTGACTTGAGTGATTATGCTTACAGATACTCCGCTTTAGATACCTTAATTTCAAGAGTGTAAAATTTCGGGTCATTACATTCTTCCCCCCCTTAAGGAATTTCGTCCCCGAAATTATTTTTACTCAAAAAGAAATGGATATAACTCTTTCATAAGTTCTTCTAGTTCCCAAGATCGATCTTCCATTCCATCTCCCTTCCATAACACCAAAACCAGTTGCGTTTTCTTCCTTCGAGTCGTTCGCTCCTTGTGCCCGATTACTCTTATCGGTACCATGGTCACATTCAAATTCTCATTCCCGGTCGTTGCGGTCATTTCTACCCTTGTCTCCGGGTCCGGCTCATACTTTCTCAACATAGACACATGAAAAACATCATGGCAATGTGACAACTCCGTAGGTATGTCTATTCGATATGACATTTTCCCTATTCTTTCAATTATCTCATATGGACCTATATACCTCGGACTCAACTTGTGAGCCTTGCCCATCCTAAACATTGATTTCATTAGAAATACCTTATCTCCGACTTCAAATTCCAAGGGTCTCCTTCGTTGGTCCGCATAACTTTTCTGTCGGCTTTGAGCCGTTCTCATTCTTTCTCGAACCACCTCAATTACTTCTGAGGTTTCCTTGATAAGCTCCGGACCATCAAATACTTTCTCACCCGGTTCCATCCAACACAAAGGAGATCGACAACTCCTTCCATATAAGGCTTCGAACGGGGCCATGCCAATGCTCGTATGATAGCTGTTGTTATACGTAAATTCAATCAATGGAAGGTGGTCTACCCAACTACCCTTCCATTCCAATATACATGCCCTCAACATATCTTCCAACGTTTGTATTGTCCGTTCCATTTGCCCATCCGTTTGTGGATGAAAAGCTGTGCTCATCTGCAGCTTTGTGTCCAAAGCTCCTTGGAGACTTCTCCACAATTTCGAGGTAAACTGTGGTCTCTGTCTGAAGTAATAGTGTGAGGCACTCCATGATACCTTATCACTTCTCGGATATAAATTTTTGTTAAGGTATCCAAAGACCAATTTATCTGTATTGGTATGAAGTGGGCTGACTTTGTTAGCCTATCCACAACCATCCATACCGAATCCATATTACGACCTCCCTTGGGTAGGTTCGTCACAAAGTCCATTGCAATATCCTCCCACTTCCATTCGGGTACAGGCAATGGTTCCAACAATCCCCCTGGCTTTTGATGTTCAATCTTTACCATCTGGCAAACGGTGCATCGGTTCACATATCTGGCGACATCTCTTCTCATCTTAGGCCACCAATAAAATTGTCTCAAATTCCGGTACATTTTCGTTATTCCTGGATGCATACCATATGCGGTCTTATGTGCCTCATCTAAAAGCTTTTTCTTTACTACAACATCTTCCGGAACACAAATCCTTCCTTGAAATTTTAGCAACCCATTGGCCGCTAACTTGAACCGTTCATAAGGTGTCGTCCCAAGCCCTTCTCTTACAATCACCAAGTATTCATCACGAACTTGGGCGTCTCTAATCATTCCAATCACTTCCGGTTCCACTTGCCCCCTGGCCACATATAGAGTTCCCTCCGAATCTTCCAATCGAATTTTAGATTGCCCATTTGTTCGATCATCTTTGATTCTTCTATAATCAAATACATGAGAGCTATATGTTTTCTACTTAATGCGTCCGCCACTACATTAGCCCTTCCAGGATGGTACACAATTGTACAATCACAATCCTTTAACATTTCCACCCATCGGCGTTGTCTCATGTTCATCTCTTGTTGAGTAAACAAATACTTCAAACTCTTATGATCCGTATAGATTTCAAATTTCTCTCCATACAAGTAGTGTCTCCACAACTTTAACACAAACACCACCACAACCAATTCCAAGTCATGTGTAGGGTAGTTTTCCTCATGCTTCCTTAATTGTCTCGAAGCATAAGCTACAACTTTTCCATTTTGCATTAACACTCCACCCAAGCCTTGTGCCGAAGCATCACAATATACCACAAAACCGCCCGTTCCCGATAGTAATGTCAAAATCGGCGCACTAGTCAATCTCTCCCAAAGGTGAAGTTCCTTTCTTTATTTTTTTCTCCCTACTTCGTCCATCACTTCATGGAGGAGATTCGTCGTATCACTTAAACTTAAGTACCATCAATGCGCACTTGAGGGTAAGCCTTTGCTCATCACTCTCAATTCTCGTCATACTAGGGAGGTCTCATCCCTATTCTCCAGTTTTACATTGGTTTATCCATTCACTATTACTTGGAATATTTGGTCATCTTTCCGACCGTCTCACCCCTATCTTGGGGAATTCTCTTTAGCCTTATTATCCATTATGTGTCCATCTTGAGCACATTTATAATTCGTTTCACTAACGTACCCTTCACATCCCACTCATACATGTATCTTATCATTCATATCGTACTCATTGCTCTTGGTCTCGTAAGACCTTCATACGATTCATCACTTGTACAATCCATTACAATTCCCTATTCTTTCTTTCCTTGTACCATCCTCGAATCCTCCCATTCGAGCTACTATCACTCATATTTGCCCTTGGTACTTGTGTAGCAAAAATCATTTGTCCCTCAATCCGATTCGTTAGTCCTTGACTTTGACTATACCAAATCAATTTTATTTTGATAATTAGAATCACCACCGAGTCCTTATCTCTGTTTAACCTCTCTATGACCTCAATTCCTTTCTCCTCACATTGGGGTTTACGCTTCTTGGCGTTTATTAAGATACTCCACGGTATCTCATGGTACCCGCACTCATCTCATACGTTCACCACCGTTAGTCAATCCCTCCTATTTAGGTCACGTTTCCACCTTTCATACACCTTCTTTTGAGTGCTCAGATATGGTAGGGGTTATTTCTTTCTCACCCCAAAACCGATTAGTCGCGCATTGGCGACTTACTCATTTCTATCCTTCGGCATACAACCATACAAGTGCGGTGAAGTACGCACCGCCTCAAAACTCGTTTCAGCCATACTTGTCTTCCCTTTTTGTGGTTCTTCGACCCCTTCTATGTCTCATTTCGGTTCATAATGGAACAGCTTCCGTTTGTTCACTTTTCATCATGCCATTACACTCATACTCATCGAGCAGAACCACTTCGGTTCATATATCGTTCCGGGTCGACACGCTTCGGTCCGACCCTCTCCTTTACACTTAATACTATCTCACTATGGCTTAGATCACTTTGGTCACAGCCCTTTATCGGCTCACACCTTAACTCGTCATTCTTATACGTCTTAGTCGTGTTCGTTAGCTCATAACCGTTGAGCGGAGCCAATCCGGCTCACCCATCATTTCGGGTTTAGATACTTCATACCTAAACCTTCTTATACGCATTATACTATCCTTCATTAACTTCGACAGTATAGGTAGCAACTCTTATTGGCTCATACCTCATTTCGACATTTTAGCCCACTTAAATCATTTCGTTAACACCATTCAACTAACCAAACCACCCCGCTTTTGACCTTCCCTGGTCAGCCCCCTATGCGAGGTTACACTTGCCCATTTGGGTTGTCCTTGCCTTCTCCAAGAAGGTCGGAACTAAGGTTCACAATTCTCTTGAGGTTCCCTTCAATGGTAGCCCACGTTTACTCGAAGCACCCGCTTCGCTCACGCTCGCCTCATCCGAGCATTACCCTTTATATATCCGTTCTCCATTCGGCACACTCGAGCCAACTCTTATGGGGTTCTTTCTAGCCCCTTTAGCTGACCCTTTTCCGCCTCCCACGAGGCAAGGATCGAGGTTTCCTAAACCTCTCTAGGGCGCCCTTCAAGGCAGCCCCGCCGTTTCTCTAAGCATTCGCTCCATTGTGTCCATTTTCGGGACTCACCTCTACTCATTTCGCATTCGCCCCGGACCATTTCTATTCCGTGCTATTCTTAGCACTTTGGACAGCCCTCTTAGGCTTCCATACCATTCCCAGAAGCAAACATGTGTGGGGAATTCCTTATATCGTTCCATTTCCCTCAACCGGGTGCACTCTCGCACCGTTCTAGTGCCTTAATCCACAACACTTTTACCTGGTCTTATTAACCTCATTCCGTACCTTAGCATCATTCAAACCTTCATCTCTAGGTCCCAACTTGGTGGCTCAACCTCGGAGATCCTTCTCCTTTCGAAACCGTTCCTATTCTGCCACATTTTGACATCATGCTCTTAGTGCCCGAAACACTCATTCCCGTCACTTCATCGTGAGGTATCAATCCCAAATCTCAAATTCTTTTCCAATCAAAATCTCATTCATTTCAATATAGGCGCATATTTGCAGCCTCAATATACATATTTCAAATTCAAATCAACCATTTTCTAGGTGATTCCTTTATAGCACAATACCTTTAGTGCACCAAGCGCTTGTTTCCATCACCTTCCGTGATGTTTAAACCACAAACCATCCAAACCAAACACCCACTCATGTGTTCTCATACACACATAATTTGGCAATTCTGAACCCTTTTCCATTCACTTTTTCTTCAATACCAACTCATTCGAATCAACTCCAAATCAATCCAATCAATTGCATACGCATGTGCATGGCACGAAGTGCATTTTCAATGAAAAAATCAACTCAAATTCCACCCTTATCACTCCAAAACGATCCTAGGCTCTAATACCACTTGAAAGGATCGCAACAATTTGATTATCAAAAGAATTGTTACATGTATGCGAGTTATGCGCTCAAACTTTTCCAAATCTTGTTAATGTCTCTTCTTGTAAGAAGATAGCCCAAAACCCACTGCTACTACCTGCAAGAAACTAGAATTTGTTTTATTTTAACCCCCACAAACAACCACAAGGACGGCATACACCATCAAAAGTTAAGCGTACTCAAATAACCAATTCGGCTTTGACCTTCCCCCATCTTTTTCAACTTGTTTCTACCACATTCCTACTCCCTTTCAAGGTGGGAATGCGGCCACAAATTTTCACGTCATAACTCCTTTCCTACAGCCCCTCATTTGAGCTCAAGTAACACTCATTACTCATAAAAGTTTCAACCGAATGTCACCCCATTCGGTCTCACCTCCCATCCACCCCCGAGCATAACTTTTCCATGCTTTTCTAGCATGAGGAACAGCCTTTCTAGGCTTCCATTCCGGCCTTACAACGCCGCAAGATTTCCAGCCCTTAGCTGATTTGATTTCCATGGCCAAAGCCACGCGATTCCGCTCTTAGAGCGCGAGGTGGAGCGCAGCCACCACAGGGCTCGACGCTCCCCTATTCCATACCTTAACTTCATTCATTTCCAGCCCCTAAGGACCGTAATTTATTCCCCTCCAGGCTCGCCCCGAGCGTAGCCTTTCGGTAAACCAACAACCACACACATACCATACTCAACATAGAGGGGTTCGGGTGGCTTCCCTCGACCTTAGGGGTTCGGCCACCCTCTAACCCTCTCTAGACACTTTCCATACCACAGCCAATACACATATAATATTTTCAACAGCATGCACCACAACTAAGCTTAAAAGCGGAGGTAGGTTTTAGGGGTTACCTTCCACTTGTTTCAACACACAACCGTGTGAGTTCCGCCCTTTGCCGGACCACTTCAGCCCGTGTAGGTAGCCTCCCCTTTGCCTTTAGCCTCTCGCTCGTTCGGCGCCTTACACTTCTTGCCCTCGAATCCACTTTACCAAGTCGGAGCACCCTACTTTCTTCTCTTCCTTCTTGGCCGAAAGCCTTCCCCCAAGCTCTCCTTTCTCCCTTTCTTTCCCCCCAAAGTGTTTTTGGTGTGTAAGTGTGGATATGTATGTAGGAGAGGACGAATTCTCCCCCTTTAAGAGGGGTTCACCGCCTCAATCCCCCTTCATAAGAAATCCCACATCCTCATCCATTAGTAGTTAAGGTCCAAATTATCGTCATTCTAATTTGGACTCCCCTAACATTATTATATTAATATATTTAGTTGACTACTCAACATGTTCCTATGGCCATATTTTATTCTTGGAAGTCTTTGTCTATGTCATCAAACTCAATAGTGGACATTCATTCAAGGGCCACATCTGCGCCTCTCTCATGAGGGAGGAATGCTTCGCCACCTAGACCATGGGCAGCCACTTGAATGTGTGAGGGTCGACACTCATTGTCCACCTATCGTTCCTAAGTCGTCCAATAATCACTCTCGAGTTGTCCATTTTTAGATCCCCTCTGGACCCCCCTTTGGGTCCTCTCTGGAATGTCCCTTATTATCGCCCATATAATGCTCACGCATCGCCCGTGTATCGCTCACGCATCGCCCACTCATCTGCCCCGGGATGTGTCTATGGTACGTCTGTCCATCGTCCCTTGGGCGACATGGGTATGCTCATTCATCGCTTAGCTCAGGGATCGCCCATCTATCGCTCACGGGTCGCTGATGATGTCAAGTCGCACCTCCTTAAGTCACGTCGACTTGAACCTCCTCGCGTCGCGTCGACTTGCATCTCGCGTCGACTTGACCCTACTAGTAGACTTAGCTACTGTTGCGTCATCTTGGTTAACTTTGATTACCATATTCCTTCGTCGTGAGTCGACCTAGTCATCTCCGTTCATAAGTCGACTTCGTCATGGGTCGACCTAATCGACTTCGTCGTGAGTCGGCCTAGACGACCGTATCTTGGGCCGACTCGGAGTGTGACTTGAGTGATTATGCTTACAGATACTCCGTTTTAGATACCTTAATTTCAAGAGTGTAAAATTTCGGGTCATTACACCATTAGTCATATTTTTCTATATTAAGTTTCTCATTAGCACTTTGCATATTTAACTTGGTTATAACTTCGTTTAACTTTAATTTATATCAAACTAGCCATGTTTCTATCTATCAGTATAGGAATGCACTAAGAACGGATTGAATTCGTGCTTCCGATTCCAAGGTACTACCTCAACTTCTTTTCGGTTGTCGTGGAAATTCCTTTCTAACACATGGAAGCTTGTCGGATTTCTATGGAAAACCTTGTGAGAGATGTCTAGGTTCATTAGAATGATTCCCATTGATTTGTTTCCAAAAGTGCGTACGATGGCAAGTCCACAAACGATAACTTCCCTCAAATACATTATCTTTTTCGAAAACAAATTAATTATTTCCGAGACTTATAAGATGATAATCTAATAATAATCTTATCAGATTAATTAATAAAGTTAAATAATATTCAAGGTTATTTGATTTAATTTACTTTAGCAGAAATTCAGAATAATATATTATGTTTCCAAAAATAAAGGAAAACAAATATCATAATATATAGTTGCCTAAACATATGAAGTGAGATATTTAATTTAGACACTAAGATATGTAAATAGGAAATTTTAATCGAAAGAAATAGGGGTCCATATGAGTAATTTGAGCGTGCCCTGTTTATTCAAGTCCGGAATCGAGCTGACGATCCACAAAGTAAGTCAAAGAGATGTTGTAAGGATTGGGTCGGCCTAATGCAACACAACTCCATCATCCCCTCATCATCATCATCAGCTAAGTAATTTTTGAGAAAGAAGATAAATTAATAATAGTTAAAGAAAAAGTAAAAAAAAGGGACCGACAGCTAAAAGAGGACTGGTGACCACCGAAAGCACCAAAATCCTGACATGGGACATAAATTAAGTCTACAGCGTTATTTCCAGGTAAAGTGATTGGAAGGACCGGAAGACTCAATAACTGGTCTCTATTTTTCCCCATTCCCCTGCTCCTCCTCCTCCTCATCATCCTTTTCTCCGTCATCCTCCTCCGCCGCCCCACGCAGCAGCAGGAGGAGGGGCTCCAACCCAGTTGTCTCGTGCGGTTCCCAACCAGTAGCTTCCCCATCAGCAATCCACAACCGTGTAAGTGGCATCCCATATCCCATACATAATGATCCAGGGGCTGCTTAGATTACGTCGTCGTGACTCACTTACTCTGCTCACGCCTCTCCTAAACGAGAAAATGATGTGTAATTTTGCTGCAGCTTTGGCCATGAAATGGATTATAATGATCGCCGTCGCGGCTGCATCCGTTGTGATGACTATTTACATGAAGCGACGCACTAAAGGAAACCAAGGCGCATCAGCTGGTCACACCAACACCGGTAACTAGGAAACCACACATACTTGATCTCCGATTGATCTCGGATTTTACGAAAGGAATTACAAAATTTTAATATTCATAAACCTTCTGTTTACGGAGTAAAGGAAGCGTCGTAAGCAGATCAATAATGGAATCCGTGCGGAGCGAGGGCAGTGACCGAGATACCCCCACCTCCATTACATCTGAGTACGATGTTTTCCTGAGCTTCCGGGGACCCGATGCTCGTTACGGCATCATCGACCACCTCTACCAGCGGATGACCGAGGCCGGTCTCCGTGTTTTCAAGGACGACGAGGAGATCCGACGCGGCGAAGTAATAGGGGGAGAGCTTGAGCGAGCGATCGGCTGTTCCAGGGTTTACGCCATCGTCTTTTCCAGGAACTATGCCTCCAGCGCGTGGTGCCTCAGGGAGCTCGACATGATGGTGGATCTCCACGGAGGCTCGAACATCGGCAGGAAGATCATACTGCCGATTTTCTACGGGGCAGATCCGGCCGATGTAAAGCTGCGAACAGAGCTGTATCGGAAACCACTCGACACACACAAGGATCGACATGGCCACGACGTCGTGAAGAAATGGGAGGAAGCGCTTAAGACGGTGGGCGGGATGAGCGGATGGGACTCCAAAGCCATCCACGGGTAACCACCAGAGCCATGTTATTTTGCTCACTTTGGAAATATATTTTCTAAAATATTACTCTATTTTCATCGTCGTCTTGCAGCGAAGGCAGATTCGTTCAATCAATAGTTCAGGACATTTTTTGGAAGCTGAGAATTAAAGACAAAAGTTTGCCTGATCATCTAACAGGGATCGATGATCGAGTATCCGACATGTTAAATCTGCTGGACTGCGACTCCTCAGGAGTAAGACTCGTGGTGCTTCATGGCATGGGGGGAATTGGGAAGACGACCATTGCTCGCGTCATCTTCAATCAATTACATTCCCGATTCGAAGGCTCCAGTTTCCTTTCCGATGTGCGTGAGACGTCCAAGGGTAATGGAGGCATTGAGAAATTGCAGAACAAGTTATTGGAGGACATTCTTGGTGACCAAAATGCTAGATCTTGTAACTACGACGGTGAGATGATACGAAGGATTCGGTGCAAGAAGGTTCTTCTGGTTCTCGACGACGTGGATAAGTTCTTTCAACTAGAAAAGTTGCTGATGAAAAATCCAGAAGACACGTTAGGAACAGGCAGTCGAGTCGTAATCACGACTAGGGATAAAAGCGTTTGCAATCGATTTGTTCGTCCTGGTTCCGAATTACTTCATTTTTATGAAATGGAGAAAATGGCTGACAACTACGCCCTCCAGCTCTTCAGCAGGCATGCCTTTGGCACCGATGAGCCTCCCGAAGATTATCTTTCTTTATCAAAACAGGTTGTAAAGACCACAGGTAACCTTCCCTTGGCTTTGGAGGTGATTGGAGGATACTTGTGTTGTCAGAGCAAAGAGTCGTGGAAGTATGAGTTGGAAAAGCTGAAGAACATTCCCCTAGAAGAAGTCTTTGAGATCTTGAAGGTAAGTTACGATGGGTTAGACTGGAGGGAGAAGGAAATTTTTCTCGATATTGCGTGTTTTCAGATGCCTCGGATGTATGCGGATTATCTCTGGGAAGCTCGCAATTTGTATCCAAAAAGCGGAGTGAAGGTACTCGTCAATAAGTCATTGATAAAAATTGATTCATTTGATCAGTTTTGGATTCACGACCAGCTTCGAGACATGGGAAGGGAAATTATTCGATCAGAAAGCCTCGGAAAGCATGAAATGTGTAGTAGACTTTGGGATCCAAAATATGCCTTAGAGACAGTGCTTCAGAAAAAGGTAAGGAACTCGCTGAATTAAGTTTGCATTTAAAATCTTACACTTTCTTTCCATGTGCATTACTATGGGATTGATGTCACTCTTCACCGAGGACAATATGATTATTAATGTTATTTAAATTCTTTTGTTTATTAGGTCTCGAAGGAAATCATAGCACTGGTCTTGGACTTCAGAAGTATTACCGAAGAATACGAACTCTCTAACAAGAACTTTAGAGGATTATCTAATTTGTCGTATCTTCATCTAGAAGGAGAGTATCAATTTATTGGAGATTTAGGAAGCATCCGGAAGACGTTACTGGAGCTTTTTTGGAGGAATTGTAATCAACTGTTGAAGCCCGACTTCTTCAAGATGAGCAACCTAGTTGTTCTCCGAATTCAAGGTACATGGCGGGGTACTAAAAAGCTGGTATGAAATCCTCCTTCCTATCCTCCTATATGTCATGTGCTTCATCCTTAAATGTGTTGATAAATTTTGGTGCGCGGTGCATTTACAGATTATGCCTAATTTAAGGGTGCTGGAAGTCAAGGGCAGTGATATGACGACGACACCTGATGTCTCTTGTTGCATAAAGTTGGAGATTATGGTTTTGCAGTGTTTGAAAAACTTGAAAGAAATCCACCATTCGGTGGGTAAGTTGAAGAGTCTTACTTATATGAAGATCAACAAGTGTACGTCTTTGAGGAGTTTACCAAAAGAGCTATGTAGTGCAAGAGCTTTACGGGAGCTAATTGTGACTAATTGCAACATGCTTTGGGAGATTCGAGGACTTCCAACCAGCCTAACGATCTTGAATGCTTCGTATTGTTCTCTCGAGGAAGGAATTCCGGAAGAGATCGGGGACCTATCAGTTTTAAAAGAATTGGACCTTTCGTGGAGTAAGATTCGCTTCCTGCCAGCAACGGTTAGGCACCTCACGAGCCTTAAGTCCCTCAGGTTGAAAAATTGTATGATGCTTCAGGAGATTCGAGGACTTCCAACCAGCCTAACGGTGTTGAAAGCTTCGAATTGTTCTCTCGAAGAAGGAATTCCGGAAGAGATCGGGAACCTATCAGCTTTAGAAGAATTGGACCTTTCATGGAGTAAGATTCGCTTCCTGCCAGCAACGGTCAGCCAACTCACAAGCCTTAAGGACCTCAGGTTGACAAATTGTAAGATGCTTCAGGAGATTCGAGGACTTCCAACCAGCCTAACGGTGTTAGATGCTTCGGAGTGTCCTCTCGAAGAAGGAATTCCGGAAGAGATCGGGGACCTAACAGCTTTAGATGTATTGGACCTTTCAAAGAGTAACATTCGCTTCCTGCCAGCAACGGTCAGCCAACTCACGAGCCTTAAGTACCTCAGGTTGACAAATTGTAAGATGCTTCAGGAGATTCGAGGACTTCCAACCAGCCTAACTGTGTTAAATGCTTCACATTGTCCTCTCTTAGAAGGAATTCCGGAAGAAATCGGGAACCTATCAGCTTTAGAAATATTGGACCTTTCAAAGAGTAACATTCGCTTCCTGCCAGCAACGGTCAGCCAACTCACGAGCCTTAAGGACCTTAGTTTGAAAAATTGTTACATGCTTCGGGAGATTCGAGGACTTCCAACCAGCCTAACGGTGTTGAATGCTTCGAGTTGTCCTCTCGAAGAAGGAATTCCGGAAGAAATTGGGAACCTATCAGCTTTAGAAATATTGGACCTTTCCGAGAGTAAGATTCGCTTCCTGCCAACAACGGTCAGCCAACTCACGAGCCTTAAGTCCCTCCGTTTGAGAGATTGTTACATGCTTCAGGAGATTCGAGGACTTCCAACCAGCCTAACGGTGTTGAATGCTTCGCGTTGTCCTCTTGAAGAAGGAATTCCGGAAGAAATTGGGAACCTATCAGCTTTAGAAATATTGGACCTTTCATGGACTAATATTCGCTTCCTGCCAACAACGGTCAGCCAACTCACGAGCCTTAAGGAACTCTGGTTGAATGATTGTAAGATGCTTCAGGAGATTCGAGGACTTCCAATCAGCCTAAGGGCTTTGAATGCTTCACATTGTCCTCTCGAAGAAGGAATTACGAAAGAGATCGGGAGCCTATCGGCTTTAGAAGAATTGGACCTTTCGGAGAGCTTGATTCGCTTCCTTCCAGCAACAGTTAGTCAACTCACGAGCCTTAAGTACCTCATTTTAGCAGATTGTGTGATGCTTCAGGAGCTTCCAAGACTTCCCACTAGCCTAATAGATTTGACATTTTCTACGAAGTCGCTACCAGCATTCCCAAATCTTGAAGTCCTTACGAACTTAACGGAGTTAATGGTCCATGATGGAGAGTTTCTTACAGAAAAAGACTATGAAGGAGAGCCTCTGGAGATATCTGGGCTTGGGAGTTTGGACAAGCTGGAGAGCTTGGTCTTGTGCCCAAGCAGAATGATTACATTTACCCGAGCTGAAGAGCTTCCTTTGTCTCTACGTACGCTGATGGTCAGGCACATTGGAACAGCCATACCCTGGGAACATTACTCCAACTTGACGCTCTTGACGGAGTTGTATATTTCAGCTTTGATATTGACAGATATGGAGCTTGGTGGGCTCGATTCGTTACCCAGTCTTATGAAGTTGTCAATTAAAGAATCCCATAGACTCCTCCGGGTGTCAAACATAGGGGGATTAAGGAGGGGGTTGAGGTTGCTTTGGTTTACTGAGTGTAGAGCGTTGGTGGAGATTCCAGGACTGGAACAATTGGAGATGTTGGAGGAGTTGAAAATTTGGGATTGCCATTCCATTTGTGGAATTCAGGATTTGTTGGGCTTGAAAGGATTGAAATTTGTGATTATCTTGCATTGCTCCTCATTACTCCGAGTGCCCCGTTTGATCGACGAGTGTTACCTCTGGATTGATTGCTGTGACAAGTTGCAGTCATTTAATGGCCGATATATTGAATATGAAGGAGAGAGCAGTAAAACTCAATTGGAAGATGATTCCGGGGAAGGAGGAGGTGGGAAACGAAGAAGAATTGTATAACAAGTTTCCATTTTTTTCTAATATTTTGGGAAAGTAATTTATGGGCAGTTAAAGTGAGTATGAAGGAGAAGAGCAGCAAAATTCAATTAGAAGATGATTATGGGGAATGAGGAGGTGGGCAACGAAGAAGATTTATATAACAAGTTTACTTTTTTTGTTTTGTGAATGAGGTGATTATTATTTGGGGGATTAAAAGGGAGGTTGGTTTTTACAACCTTAGAGTTTTTGTCATTTACTATTCAAGGAAGAAACTCCTGTGAGAGATAAAAATGTCAGGTATATTACCCCTTAGACACTCGATATAAACCACGTGACAAATCATGTCACCACTGATCGTTGCTTTGTTTGTCCAAACTCTCACACATTCCTGCAAGGTGTGAGAGATTCATCCAAATCCACTATTCACAAGAAGCACAAGATTTCGACGGGACAACTCGGCAAAAATTTTTAAACATGATTCTCGACAGTAATGGATTACCTCTGAGATAACCGATTGGACCATTGTTGGCAGGCCTCCCTAAACAGATCACGCATTCCTACATAGCCAACATAACTTTTTGAGAGTCGAACGTATTTCAGGAATTAAAATAGGATTTGTACATGAAAATGTCAAACCTTGATATTAATTTCGGGTGAATTATAAACTTAAAAAGACTAATAGTTCGCGAGCCTAAATGAACCTTATAAATTTACTATTATATCCTAAATAGTAGTATTTTTTAAAATATTAATCATTATAAAAAATTACTTCGGGCCTGAACTCAAGCTCGAACCAAGCTTAAAAAATGAGCCTAGCTCGAGCTCGAATTCGAGCTTCATGTAAATAAACGAACTCGAACTCGAGCCCTGCCATCTCAAATATTATTGAGCCTGAAATAACTTATTCGAGCTAGAGCCCAAGTTTAATAATATTTGAGCTCGACTCCACTCGTTTACACTCGTAGTTTACAACACAATGGAAAAAAAAAGAAAGCCAAATCCACCAACATGATATCACCAAAAGCTAAATAGTAACATAAATCAACAGAAACATTAATCAAAAGGCTTGAAACATCGCTGTCCAAAAGTAGCTCATCATCCTCCTTGTAATCAGCAATATCACCATTTTCTTGCCTAAACTGATTCCAAGACCACATCAACAATCTGTATGGCCACTTGACCGGATGCCGGCCCGGCATCACCCTTGCCGATAAACACTGTGGGCGAATGGCAAAAGGGAGGTAGTAGTCAGCATCCATATCTATAGTCCGATTAGCAAAGAAGCATGATACAGTTTTCTGGTATTCCACCACCGCGCAACGTCACTTTTTCTTAAAACCAAAAGTGCAGGAACAAAGAAGCGCCTATCTGAAATGTTTCAAGCTCGAAAGGGTAAAAAAATCTCATGAAAGCTTCTTCTTGTTGCTTCTCGCTGTACGAGGAATCCTTGTGAATGCACACTGTGACGCGACTCAGGTATATTACCCCTAGTCACTATGCAAACTCTTCACTAGAAACTCGATATAAACCACATGACAAATCATGGCACCCCTAATCGTCAAAATATCTACTTTGCCTGTCCAAAATCTCACACATTCCTGCAAGGAAGAAACTCCTGTGAGAGAAACGACGTGAAAGGAAAATACATTGGCCTAACTACTGAGTAAACAGATCAGCAAAAAGATTAGCCAGTGTATGTCAATTAGGCAAGGCTTAAGTGAGTCAGCTGCTTGTTTCTATCTCATTACTAGGCAGAACCATGTTTACAGTGCAGAAACAACTGCTTCAAAAACAATGTAGCAGCTAAATTAATATTCCACGAGCTTTTACTCGTGATCCGAGCAAACGGTTGACAAGACCATTGCAATTGATGCCGATGCTGCCCCAAAGTTATATGATCTATTATTCCACCTCGAATTTGAATCCACAAATCCTTGCCATTTGAGAGACTGATGAGACACAAGTTAGGTTCCTTTTGCAAATATATTGGAAGATTACTAGTTCAAACAGTGTATGTCAACTAGACAAGGCTTAAGTGAAAAAGGACATCACTTGACGTTAGCTTCAGTATCGACCCATCCAAGTAGCCCATCTTGTTCCTAAAGGTTAATGCCGGCCGACAAGAAAGATAGCAACGAACAGAAATAGTTCTAGCCATTCAGTGTTTTAGTGATCGCTACAGATTCAATACCATTATAACGATGAATAAAAAAACGATGAGCTTGGGTCTTCAACTGACCTCCCAAATACAAGACTAACGTTCCCTTCTGCGTCTTGCTCTTCTCCAAGCTCTTATACCACGATAGCAGATTTGGGTAACCCGATCGAAGGTCTACAAACGCATACCCAAGAAGAAAAAAGACAATGATCGCTGATGATTCGGCCAGGAAACACCAACGTCCCATTTTTTCAACAAAGCCCGAGACAACCTCGTCTGTCTGGGTCGGGCCGGTATTTGTAATTTTTATGTGGACCGAAATTATTGTATACGATCAAATTAAACACAAATCCATTTGAAAAACATAGAATTAAAATAGGATGTGTACATGAAATTGTTAAACTTTGCTATTAATTTCCGGTTAATAAAGCAAACAAATTATTGAGTTTGGATTAGTTTAAGTACAGCGTGCGTAGTCGATCCATTTCTTGTTTGTTTGAGATTCAACATTTTACTTCTTTGACCACGTCATATCTCCTAATTGTTTAATCTCCACACACAAAAAAAGAATAACTTAATCGTGATTATACAAAATCAATTGAAAATTTAAAAATTAAAATATAACTGTCATATTATTTATTTAGCATGAAATTGTCGACTTCTATATAATTTCCAGAGAATAAAAATAAACATGATTGATTGGAGTGATTCATTCCCTTCTTCGATCATCGAGTTTGGCCGGTCTGAACTGGTGATGTAATTTCATACAAATCTATAAACAAACTAAGACTTGCAAAAGTGGGGGCAAAGTCTTCCCATCAATCGCGATCATCAGTAGCTCCCTCCCGAGGGCAGCTCATATGGATGCCATGAGTTTAGAGGAAACTTCCTGCAACTTTTTATTGTGTATGACAAATATAATATGAATAAGCAGAAGGTGTTGGACGAAGCCAAAGTCTTCAGGTTGGCCGATTCAATATAATTAAACAAAGAATTGATGAAGCCGATTCAATATTCGCTAATCGGCATGAAGTCCTTTTTGCACAAGTTCATCGTCTCCGCGAAATCTGAGGATGGAAGAATGAACAAAATTTATTATTATTATTATTATTATTATTATTGTTATTAAATAGAAGGAAAGAGGGGTCCATCTGAGTGTGAACTTGGGCTCAATTTGACCGTGCCCTGTTTAATTAATTAGTCATGTTCTAAAAAGTAAGTCAAATAGAAGGATGTGTACATGAAAATGTCAAACTTTGATATTAATTTCCGGTGAATAAAACAAACAAATTATTGAGTTTGGATTAGTTTAACTAATGCGTGCGTAGTCGATTCATTTCTTGTTTGTTTGAGATTCATTTCTTGTTTATTTGTTTGTTGGGGTTATGATAGACAAAATGCAACACAACTCCATCATCCCCCTCATCATCATCATCAGCTAAGTGATTTTTGAGAAGGACTGGTGACCCACGCACCACCGAAAGCACCAAAATCCTGACGTGGGACATAAATTAAAAAGGAAGGGACAGCTCATTCACACCGGAATAAAAAATTTAGTTTGCCTTTTATCATAACCAATTTTTCTAATTTTCTCAAGTTATGAAAATATGCCTCACGTATCCTTTCAAATAGCTAAGGAATAAATTCTTAATAATTTAATAAGGATTAACACTAAGTTAGTTTAGGATAAACATCCTTAAGCCGCACATGATATAATCTCCAATAAGAAAATTTTTATCAATAAAATCTCTATTGTGTAACCATTATATACACTTTAGAAAGGAGAATTATAGCTCTCGTAACACGAGTGCTTATTTCTGCTATAGATATATTAGATACGAGGGACTGGTCTGGTTCACATAACGTCACTTTTAAAAGTTAAACTCATTTTTATGTTATGTCCTCCACGTAACCTTTTTCATATTAATCTACATATAAACTGACTTCTAAATCGTGAAGACCCATTTCTCCGTACGTACGAAATATCACATTAGCAATACTCAGAGTTTGTCATCAGGAAAACGAGATTATGTCAACTGGTATGATGCGATACCGATTTATAAACTTGTTCCTCCTTCACTCTGTTGGATTTCTTTATGAGAGTTTGGTATCTGAGTGGGGGGTGTGGGGAGTCATTTATTATATAAGATGTATGCCTTATATGTGCATTTTGTTGGAATAAATTGTTCCTCCTTCACTCTGTTGGATTTCTTTATGAGAGTTTGGTATCTGGAAGTCTTTGGCAGTGATATGACGAAGACACCTGATGTCTCTTGTTGCATAAAGTTGGAGATTATGGTTTTTGAGTATTTGCGAAACTTGGAAGAAATCCACCATTCAGTGGGTAAGTTGGAGAGTCTTACTTATTTGATGTTCAATAGGTGTGAGTTTTTGAGGAGTTTACCAAAAGAGCTCTATAATGCAAGAGCTTTACGGGAGCTAATTGTGACTCATTGCAACATGCTTCGGGAGATTCGAGGACTTCCAACCAGCCTAACGGCGTTGATTGCTGCGGGTTGTCCTCTCGCAGAAGGAATTCCGGAAGAGATCGGGAACCTATTAGCTTTAGAAGAATTAGACCTTTCCGAGAGTAAGATTTGCTTTCTACCAGCAACGGTCAGTCAACTCTCGAGCCTTAAGGACCTCTATTTGAGTGGTTGCAACATGCTTCGGGAGATTCGAGGACTTCCAACCAGCCTAACGGAATTGGATGCTTCGGATTGTCCTCTCGAAGAAGGAATTCCGGAAGAAATCGGGAACCTATTAGCTTTAGAAGTATTGGACCTTCCGGGGAGTAAGATTCGCTTCATGCCGGCAACAATTAGCCAACTCACAAGCCTCGAGTACCTCAATTTGAATTGTTGTGACATGCTTCAAGAGCTTCCAAGACTTCCCACCAGCATAAAAGAGTTTTCATTTTCATGGAAGACGGTGGGACTCTCTGAAAGAATAAGTTGTGAAAACAAGAAAGTAACGAGAGTTATTATATTTGAAGGAGCTTTCGAGTTGGGGTTCCTTTCCAGGCTCAAGACTCTCGGTTTGAGTTTTCCAAACATGGAGATGTTGGATGAGTTGAGAATTCGGGATTGCCCTTCCATCTACGGAATTCAGGATTTGTCGGGATTGAAAAGATTGAAAATTGTGGATATCTGCCTTTGCCCCTCGTTGCTCCGCATGCCCCGTGTGATCGACGAGTGTCACCTATCAATTGGTAGGTGTGACAAGTTGTTGGAGAATTTTGAGGGGAGTTACAGGGAATACAGGGAGTTAGAAGATGTCTCATTGGATGCTTAAAAGATGTTTATTTTTTTATTTCAAAGTCGACCACTTGTTCTTTCCAGGGTTACATGGCTTTTACAGCACTTACGGGTGGGCTATGAGTATGAATGTTCATGTCATTATGCATTAAAACCTAAAATAATAATCACAGTTCATACAAAAATAAATTATGACTTTTTATTAAAAATCAAAGTAACGCCTATCTGAAATGTTTCGTTATGAAAAAATTTATTAAAAAAAGTGAGTTGTGATATGTCAACAAGGTTATTAAAAAAATGCTTTCGATTTCTCCTCTATGAGATTTTTTCTCCGATTTATGAACATGGAAGAGTATTTTTATTTGAAAAATAGATTGCCGTCTTTTTTTACTAATAAAAAAGCAATCGAATTTCTTAATTAATTATCTAATAAAAACGAGGAGTTAAGTGGTGACTTAATGTTTAGATGATGTCAAGCCGAGCCGTTATTTAATAGAAAGGAAGTCTGCCGAGCCGTAGGCGCCGTTCGCAAACATAATTAAAGGCCCAGTGATTTTATGCTATTTACTATTTAAGAGGAATTGGGGCTTAATTAGTTAAGCTGCGTATCATCATGCATTCACCTGTCCATTAAAAAAAAAGAACATTTCTACTTCTACTTCTAACTCATCAGTCTCCTCATAAGGATCTTCTTCACTATATATATCCACATTTTTACCTTCTTGACATTCTTCTATCATTTTCATAACCTCCAAGTGTCCTACAATTTTCCTAAAGAGCGAAAACTGTGACTCGGATGCCCATACAACATTTTCAACACTCTATTTAGCCCTGCATCTTTGGCCAGGGCTACCAAGGTGAAAGCCTAAAAGTTCAGCATCCACCCCACCATACTTAACTATCATGCCTCCTGTGAATTAATACAATCCAGAAAAACACATCCTACCACCAATATGAATATTCAGATTCAGCCGCTTCATTGTATCTGTTTGTTCAGCCAAACAACACCCAAATTACCTACTTAAACTTTAATCTATCTAATCACGAGAGCGAACAATGGAGACAAATATTTTCCCGTAGACCGAGCATCGACCATGACATTTACAATCATCTCAGAGTATATCTGCAAGACAGGTACATGAAAATTTGGAATGACATCAACAACATAGTATTCTGAGGAAACATGAATTAAAATGTCCCAAAAAGCTACCTTGCCATCATTCAATTAGTAATATTAAAACTATGGTCTACGACCCTTGCAGTTGTAGCTACCATTAATTTCGGAAACCCAATGAACATATAAATATATCCTTCATAGAGATCCCAGAATAGCCAACAGAGAAGCAGTTAACATACAAATTTAAGGTAAACCTTGCAAGCTGTATCAAACCCAAAACTCACAGGAACCTCTTTGCATTTGAGATCTCCATCATATGATTGATTGAACATATTAGTAAATTTTGGACCAAGTCCAAAAGAGTCAAGCCCGTGTACAACATATGTGTTTGACTATGCTTTCGGAGAACTTTCTTCAAGTACACCACAAAAACTGGTCAGTCCCTCGCCTTCTGTGCTCCCAAGATATTTGCCCTTCTCTCCGACCCACTGCACAGTTGCCACGCCCAGGTCACTCTCTCAGAAGACTACACTAACGATACGATGTAGCCTTCTGCAGCTAGCGTTCCTCATGTGGGACTAACGAAGTATTACATTTAGTGGAGCTTTCGAGTTGGGCTCCCTTTCCAGGCTCAAGACTCTCAGTTTGAGTTTTCCAGGCATGGTGTCTTTGGAGACTTCTGTGGAGATAAGAGATTTTACATTGACGGAGATAGAGCTTGGTGGGCTCGATAGTCTTATGAAGATGTCTATTTGGAGCTCTGATAGTCTTCTCCGGGTGTCGAACATAGGGAGATTGAGGAGGGGGTTGAGGTCGCTTGAGTTCAGAGAGTGTAGAGCGTTGGTGGAGATCCCTGGACTGGAACAGTTGGAAATGTTGAAGGGGTTGAGCATTTGGCGGTGTCATTCCATCAGCGGAATTCAGGATTTGTTGGGCTTGAAAAGATTTGAGAGAGTTACTATCTTGAGTTGCTCCTCGTTGCTGCGCGTGCCCCGTTTGATCGATGAGTGTGGCCTATCAATTGATTACTGTGACAAGTTGCGGTCATTTGAGGGTCATTATAGTGAGTACGAAGGCGAGAGCAGCAAAATTCAATTGGAAGATGATTCCATGGAATGAGGAGGTGGGCAACGAAGAAGAATTGTATAACAAGTTTACTTGTTTTTTTGGTAAGTAACAAGTTTACTTTTTGTTTTGTGAATGAGGTGATTATTTGGGGGATTAAAGGGAGGTTGGGGTGTACATCCTTAGAGTTTGTCATTTAAAATCAGAAAAAAGGAATAAGTGTTTAAAGATCATCAGAGCTCGAGCTCGCTTCATGTAAATTTGTTGAAATTAAATTTAGTATGTAGTGAAATTTTGTACCGATTGCATATTTTAGATTGATTAGAGTAATGCTTAAGATTTTTTAGATTAATTGGAGTATCGTGGTGGATTTAATATAGAAGTGTCCCATAAGGACATGGAACCGGACTGGTGCCAGAACCGGGTCGGTAATTCTTTAATTTACATGGTAGGTTTTAAGTTCTAAAAGTAAGAAAACGATCCGTGTAGGTTACAGGTTTCATGTTCACCCCTACTTCTAACAAAATTAATTGATTCGGGATCCTCCTTTAGACGATATAATTTTGCCACAAATATATTTCATATTTTATATTCAGTTTTTTAATGTTTCTTTTATTTGTATATATATTTTTAAATTTAATACAATTGAAGCAAGATGACACAAAAAATTGTGAATTCTAACTTAGATAATCATATTTAATTGTACCATCTCAATAATTATATATATATATTTGGAAACTTATGTGTTACCTTATATTCTCTTTCTTTTTTGGTAAATATATCCTCCCACAAATATATTGAATTTTGTTTTATTTTATTATTATTATTATTATTTCGGGTAGATTTATACAGATTTGAGTGTGTGGTTATTATCTCATCATTACCATCATTCTTTCTAAAGTAAGATTGGGGGGGGGGGGGAAGGAACATATATTGGCAAGAAAAGATGGAGTTTTGAAAAGGAAATAAAATAGGCTTAATTATCAAATATACCCTCAACTTTACTAGATGTTTCCAATCTACCCTGATGTTTAAAACTTATCTTCTTGTATCATGAACTTTAACCTTGTTTCAATTTTATCCCCACTCAAATTTAATCCCCTGGATTAAATTTTCTCAGACAATTAAAAAATTATCTTAAGCGGCTCTGATACCAATAATACACCAAGGAATCGAACTTAAGAAGATTTTGTTAATTGTCTCTGTCGTCGGCGTTCAACCAACCTCAAATACCCGTTAGAGTATTTTGAACTTGCCGCAAATCCTAAGTTGGATTTACCTTCAAGGAAATATTCCTCGAATTCACTCTGTAATAGAGTCAGTTCTTCTAATTTCTCAGAATAACTCTCTATCTGCTTTGATATTTGTGATATCTGAGCTGATAGATTCTCAAGTCGATCTACTATGGTATTAAGAAGACCAGTAGTAGAATCCTTGCCCACCCCGTGATCTAAATGTAGAAGATCTGGGTTAGGACAATCAGTCATAAGACGACTCGTGCAGTTGCACCACCTTAATTAAGTTGCCTTAATTAAGATCTCCTTTCGAAACTGAAAGAATAACAAAAACAGCCTTAGAAGATAAAGATGTTTTTCATACCTTAATCGAATTGCTCAGAGGGTTCACCAAGCTTCCGCACCAAGAGAACTCAAGAAGCTGTTCCTCAAGAGTCTTCTCCTCAAGAATTCTAGAGAAGGTGTTGGAGAGGCTCTTCTGTGCTATCTCAATGCCCATATCATGAGGGACTTATATAGGCACTCCTCATCCAAGGTTTCAGCCGAATGGCTTAGCCTTTCAAGGTTTAGTCGTAATGACTTATCCTCCAAGGTGTCGATCCGCAGATCTATCCCTTAGCTAGTCTTAATCTGTTTTGATTAATTCTAGCTTTCTTGGTTTCTTAAGGTATTTTTCGAAGAACTATCATAGAAAACTTCAACTCGGACTTGAAGTCGAGGTTTTCATTTTAGATTTTCTTCCGGAGGACAATCAAAGAATTCTTGCTCAAAGTTTTGAGAGAGAAAATTCTCTATTCAGATTGCCTCCCCAAATGAGGTAGAGGGCTTGTGAATATATACACAAAGGAGCTGGTGCCAATGCACTGTTTGCCAGCTTAAAAGTAAAAGGAATCTAAACTATTTACAAAAGTTAGTGGGGTCCTAATGACCGACAAAAATGTCCTAGTCTAACTTTGTTCAGTTGTCTCCCGTCTGCATTGGTGCATTGTCTTGGGAGATTCCTTCCTTGCTGTTGGCGCTTGATGGTTCGCCAACCCCTTCTTTCTTTGAGAGTTCCTGCGGGCTCTGAACCGCTTCGAGCACTTGTTGCGCTAGTTGTAAGGATCTCTCATCATGTTCGATTTGCTGATTCAGGGTCTTGTCTGTGAAATCAGCAATCTTGCTCCAAACCTCGAAGGTGTCGGTTCGGAGGTGCAGCTCAGAGTTCTCCCGCCTCCAGAAACTATCCAGAAGGTCAAGCATCCTCTGCCATCCTCGGTCTCCTGCTTCTTCGTCAATAAGACTTAGATCTGACCAAAGAATCGTGACAGTTGTGAAGCCGTCACAGAGCACGTAATATTCATCCTTGCGGGTTAACACATGCTCTAACACATCCTTTAGGAACTCAACTTTTATGGCTTTGCGGACTGTTTTGTCCTTGTAATACTTCCGCCATAAACCTCTCTGATCAAGGTCCTGTCGTTGAGGTTCCACCAGACGTCTACTCTCACAAGGGTGGATGTTCCATACTTGCAGATTTTGCAGTATCACCTTCCCGTATAGGGGATGGTCCTCTTCCTCCCTTATTGTGCTAGTAATCAATGCCGTGGCGTATTTTGGTCCATAGCCTAGGCATCCGAGTACATACCTTACCAACATCGGCAGTGTTTCCATACACTCTGGTTCAGATCTATCAATCTCCAGAATGTCTACAAACCCAGCATGAATGTAAGGTGCTGCTACTCCCACCATCTCTGAATGGATTCTCAAAGACGGCCACTTCCCCGATATCCAGTGTAGATACGGTTGAAGTACAGCGTTCTCCTCCAACGAGGATTCACTCATGTCAACTACAACCTTTGGGACTTCATAATTTTTGACTTCCCCTGGTATAATCGACATTGTTGTGGAGAAAATCTGTTGCCTTTCTTTTTCGACTTTAGACATCTCCTCTTCACCTGAAGCCATAATCGATAGCTTAAACTCCAGGTCTTTGATGTATTCTATGGTCTTTTTTGCGAAATACTCAATCTGGCGCTTATCATCATGTTTGATGCCACCTATGAGTCCTCCACAGACCACCGACGCATCCCAACTTAGGGATCCATCCTCAAAAGAGTCTTCATCAAAATACCAGGATCCTTCTAGATCCTCTTGGGATTTCCCAACATGGCTCTTGCCATCGTGACTTCTATCACCGTGAGTTTTCTCACCAGACTCCTTGACTAAGTCTCTTTCAGGAATTGCTTCCTCAAGGTTCTCCTTCTTTTCCAGATCACCTTCCAATGATGCGTAAGCACTCCCAAAGTCGAAGTATTGCTTACACTCCATTGCAGCCGCTTCCTCAGGTTCTACCCTTGGTTCTGGGTTTACCTCTTGGATAGGCTCGCCAATTATGGCCTTAAACTTAGCCTCTTCCTCAGCATACTGTGTCTCCATCCTCTCTTTCTGTTCCTCCTTGCTTTGTAACAAAGCCTTATAGGATTTTACAGCTTGATTGATGGAAATCTTCTGCTCTTTGGCTAAGTGGTTTCGGCAGTAATTGAACTGCTCCATGGTCAACGGAGACCACCAAGGTTCTTCAACCTTACCGTCCTTCTTAGGACCTTCCTTTACAGAATCATCCTTCTTGGGACCAGAAGATCTAAGCCTCTTGGCTTTCCTCTTCTTCCTGGCTTTTTCTTGTGACTCAGCCTTTGCCTTGTCTTTCAGATCTGCCATTTTCACATCTCCTTTGGAGCTTTCCTCCTTCGGATCTGTCATCTTCTCTTGAAGATCTTTCTTCACATCTCTTTCAGAGTTGGTGTTACCCTTCTCCTTCAGATCTGCCTTCCCTTCTTGGGAGACTTTCGCTTTCTCTTTAGGATCGGCTATTGCCTTTCCTTTAGATCCAGACATCCCCTTCTGGGATTCTTTCGCCTTTCCCTTAGATCTGGCCTCAGCCTCCTTGGGATTAGCCATCTCCTTCTGGAGATTTGGTCTCGCTTCACTCTTGGAGTCAGCTTTTGCTTTCTCCTTTAGTTCAGCCTTCCCCTTCTGGGAATCCGCAGTTTTCAGCTTCTTAGGACACTCATAAGAGCGATGTCCCAGTTGCTTACACTGCCAGCAGAGAACTGCTGCTTTCGTTCCTGAAACGGAACCAGCATCACTATGCTCACCATCTCTCAGGTTAGGACATACCTTTCGGGAGTGTCCCTCCTTCTTGCATCCCCAACATATCTTTCTCTTTGCAGCAGGATCCATCTGCAGAGTTTTTAGAAAGAGAGGTTTTTGCAAGTTCTCTAGAGAGAGAGTCGGCTATTAAGTTGTGGTCGGACCGAATGTATTCGACCTCAAATTTATAATAGCTCAATTGTTCCTGCAACCTCAAGAGTCTAGTTTGCCTAGCCTCCTTAAGGTTCAGACTCATAAACCTTTTTACATAGGTCGAGTCGGATCGCACTAAAAATGCTTTCGGTGCCAAAAAGATGTAAAAAACCTTTATTCCATATTTTAAGGCTAATACTTCCTTTTCGTGTATCGGGTATCGTAGTTCGTACCCCTTGAAGCTTCCCGACCAGTATTTGCATACCGGTTCAGGTTTACGTCCCTTAATCTTAAGGACCGCTCCCCAATGTTCTTCAGAAGCATCAACTTCCAAGACTAACTCGTCCGAGTCAGATGGTAAAGCAAGTTGTGGCAGATTTTTCACCTTTGCTTTAATCCTTCTAATGGATTGAGTGTCTTCATCTTCCCATTTCCAAGGATTTGTAGAAGAGGTTTTCTTCGAAATCCTACTTAAATCTCTGGAAAGATCTTTTACAAACTTTCTTGCATAGTTAGCGCATCCACAAAATCTTTGGACTTGCTTTCTATCCTCAAGTCTGTCAGGAAAATTAACTATTTTCTCAGCAATATGATTTTGCAGTTTAATCTTACCCTGCTCAATCTCCATGCCTAAGAAGTTAACTGATTCCTTAAACCATTCTATCTTCTTTTCAGACAGAATCATACCTTCCCGTCGGAAGACATCAGTCACCTGATCAAGGTGCCTCATGTGTTCATCTTCAGACTGACTGTAGATTAGCACATCGTCAATATAGACCGCACAAAATTTTCGGACCTGCTTAAAAGCATTATCCATTTTGCGCTGAAACACGCCTGGAGCATTCTTCAGACCGAACGGCATTACCAACCATTCAAACATTCCTTGCGGAGCGTTGAAGGCAGTTAGAGGAACCGATTCTTCCTCCATCTTGACTTGCCAGTATCCACTTTTCAAGTCAAATTTAGAGAAGAACTTTGGTTGGCTCAGACTTATCCTATCAATTAAATCTCCCGCAGTGGGAATCTTATAGCCATCGTCCTTTGTAGCTTTGTTAAGCTGACGATAATCTATAACCATTCGTGCTTTACCTCGCACCTGCTCGGCATGGTTAATTACCATAAAGGCCGGACTAGAATGTGGACTGTAACTGTCCCTAATCAAACCTTTTCCAAGCAATTCAGGAATTTGCTTATCAAACTCCTCAACCATCTCAGCCGTATACGTAATGTTTCTGGCTCTTATAATGGTTCCGGGATCTTTCAACTTTAATTTAGCCTTTAGGCCATTTCGAGTCCATAACTTCAGTGGATCTTCACTAAAGTTATCGGCTAGTTTTATCAGGAACTTATCCCATTTCATTCCTGTTAACTTAACAGCCATACACACTTCTTGTTCTGGAAACAAGTCGTCATACCAGTTAGAATTACTGGCATTCGTTGGAGAAAACAGGGTTTGTTCCCATGAATCGTTCTCATTTAACCGTATATCACCACGTTGAGCTCGCACTCTGAAAGCTCTTTCACATGGGATATCTCCACAGTATTCTGTCCGTTTTACCGGATAAAAGCCAAATTTTAACCGAAGTCTAGGCTCTTGTAGAATACTTATTTTTACCCCACCGATGGAAACATCATTTTCATTCTGCACAAAAGGAAGGTTTTCCTTTTGACCCTTTAAAAAGGCGTTACCAATAATGATGTCGGCCTCAAGTAAAGGATGTGCAAGAATCTCTTTAATGATGAACTTTTGTCCACCAATAAAGACAGGCACGTTGCTTGCCTTATGACAAACAATTGTGGCCATACCGTCGACGTTAACCATGTGGATGGGTTTCTGCAGTGGTTCCCACCACTCATCTGGTAGCGCATTGAGTCTAGCACAAGTCGTACTACACCCAGTGTCTATCAAGGTATCCAGAGAATACTCATAGTATCCAGGAAACTTGAAAGTTAGAGCCACATACGTGCTCATGTCTTCTTTCCTAACACTAAACCCAATATTCTCAGGAACACTTTGGGATGGTTCTATCATCCTCCAGATATCGTCTATCGCAATAGACCTTTGCTTGGCTATCTGCTCGATAACCTCACAAACTTCAGGAATCTTAGATAAAGAGGTTTCCATATTGGTAACCCTTAGCATCCGTATAGATTCCTCTCTCGGCTGATCTACAGGGTCTTCATAGACTGGTAATGATACCTGTCTGTACCCTACGATTCTACCCGTATGTTGGGACGGGGTCCTTGAATCAACAGACCTTCGAGACATCTCTTCTACTAGCGGAGGTGCACTTGCAACCTCTGGTCGAGAGACTATTATGTCTTCTCCCACATCACTAGCTCTTGAAGAGACTTCAGAGGGCGCTCTATTGAGCGGCTCTCTCAGGAGTGGCATCCTCACAGGCAGATGCCTGTCAGCTCTTTCGCTAAGCATAGGCAAATGCCTATCAGCTCTTTCGTTAACCCTTGACGGATCTCCTAACATAAGAGTAATTTCATTACCCCTTTGTCGGATATTAGCCGCACTAATGGGCCTAGAGCTACTGCTTGGTTCAGTCATAACCCAACTCCTCGGCCAGGTTAATTCCACTGGATTCACCTCACGCCTATGGAACTGTTGGTAATTGTTATGACCCTCCTCGAACAACTCGGTAAGTCTTGAGATGTTCCTCACACCAGGACTTGTGGTATTTACCAATCGGTAAATTACCCTAGTGTGATACGCCAAATACTTGGCCTGGGGATTCATACGATCCATATTCATCGATTTGATCCTTAAGGTCAATGAAGTCCCCAAACAGCGATCGTTCAAGGCCATCATAAAGTTTGGATGGACTTGGAACCATACAGGACCATGTGCAAGGTTGGCCTGTACACCTGATATCAGCTGATCTCTAAACTCTCGCCAACGTTTATCAATCACAGCTGCTACCACAGGACTATCCGCTGGTAAATGAAACAGCGGTACTAATCCTATCTGGATCAACCCAATGTGTATATAGTTATATACACCTCTTGCGTTACGCATAGTATCTCTTATGCGTTGGATATTCAAGAGTGGGACATCCAAAGTCTCAAGCTCTGTGCTTGTGACTTGCGCCGTTGCTTCTGTCTGCGCGATATCTATGGTCGATCGAAACCTAAATCTCGATACTTCATAAACTTCTCTAGCATTGACATTCGGCAACCTCCATTCCAGAACTGACTGGGATGGATCTTCATACTGGTGGGCTTCCTCCAGTATCTGATTTGTTGTTTCCAAAGGAACCAACTCATCACCATCTCCTTCCCTCTCTGCTCGCATCATGAACAGATGTTCGGTCCAGAGATCAGAATCGTCTTCTGAGTCTGTGTCATAGTTTGACACAACCTCATATATTGATTCTATTTCCGAGTCTAAGTCGGAGATGTCCTGCTCATCTATAGGTTCGTAAGCAAGGACTTGTTCCTCATGACTCTTGTCATCCAGGAAGACCATACGGAGTCTTTCTCTCCTTTGGTTCTTCTTTGGACAACTATCCGCCTTGTGGTCCTTTGAACCACAAAACCAGCAGCAATTACAGCTGCTCAAGGGTTTCCCTTTAGGACATTTAGGTTCTCTGCCATGCTTGCGCTTGAAGGCATCGATCCTGTCTTTATCCTTTAGGTTATCTCTTCTCCTCACAAACCTTCTTGGTTTGTAAGCAGAACCTGCTTTTTGCTTGCGCTGGAAGTCCTTCTTGGGCCAAACTTTCTTTTTGTTGTACCCAACGAACTTTCTCTTACGAGGAAAGTTCCTTCTCTTCAGAGAGTCACCGGTTGTACTGCGAGTATCGCATCCATACCTTCCCGGTACATACTCTATCTGAGAACAACAGCTCTTGTTTAGGTAGGGTAGCTTCTTAGCTGCCTCCTTTACCTGGAGCTCAGTACATGCTTTACGCATCGCGTACTTTACCGCCTGAATTTTACCTCCAAGTCCAGAGACAATCTTTTCCTCACTCAGAAGTAATTCATAGGCCTTTTGCGCCACTTCCGGCCAAGGCTCTGGAAGTTTTGCAAAAAAGGTTCCCAATATGAACTGTTGAGAGACTACGTCCAGATTGTAATAATACTTCTGGAATTCACATACGTAGCTATCAAACCAGCACATATCGCAGATCTGTAGTTTAACCAGAGCGGTCAATGACTGCTCTTTCTCCACAGTTTCAGTGGATAATGAAAAACCACAGAACTCACGTTTCAGGGCATCAGCAACTATTGCTAATACACCGTCAACCGTCAGCGCTTGATCTATTTTTTCTTTGATGTCTGTATGAGCCACCAAAGACTTCCAATATTTCTGCGCTGTACCCATGAGGGCTGCTACACATAATTCGTAGACTGCTCCAGGAGGTATTCCTCCTGCAGAAGCCGTCATCCGAATAAGTGATAACCACTCATCTATCTTTTCAGATACGCGCTTTTCACAATCTATGTCTAGAAAAGCACCAGGGGTAACTATAGGCTTTAAAACATTATCCCTTGGAACAAACTCTTGTTTAGTTCTGTGTGGATAATCGGGCCTATAAATTTCCCTTTTCGCAGTTACCAGTTCATTAAACGTTCTGTTGTCTAAATGAACCGGAGCATCTTCTGCCAGACCTAAGGCTTTCCTTAAGTCTTTTGCCAACTCTCCACTTTGAGAGTTCAAGTTTGCACTTCGCTTCTGTGTGTCTAGAATGAAAGGAGCAACTGACTCCTTATACATTTCTTCCACACTTTTGCCTTGATTTGGTCTGGAATTTCTTCCTCCCAAATTCAATCTTTCGACTGGTTTTCCAGTTGTACTTTCCAGTCCAGAGGTCGCCTCGGCTTCAGGCCTCTTTAAACCTCTTTCTTTTTCCAGAGCGTCTAGTATGTTATTAACATACAAGCCTACTTCCCTTGCCATCTGGTTTCGGCTTTCCAGACTTTCTGTACTCCCTTGAATGGTTAGCTGAGTTAAAACATCGTTTATACTCTTGCTCATGCCAAAAGGAGACAGTCTAGACTCTGGGACGAACTCCAATCGAGATGGAGTCCCAGAAGGATTTCCTGATGATTTTCCTTCTCTAGCCATTCAGAAAATCTAGTCAGAAGATTTTGATGGGGTAATTTTGAAGTAGGTTTAGAGTTTGGGTTACTCTGAGATACTTTCTAAACTTCGGGATAGGTTGGAAATCTCTTTGTAATTTTGGGGTAGTTTTGATAAATGGGCCAATAAAATATAAAGTTATAACAATGACATGTCCCATCAAATTTAGGGTTGATTTTGTTCTTCATGGCGGCTATAATAAGTTTGTCGTTGAAGTAAGAAATTAATTTTTTAAAATTTATCAAATATTGTTCGTAACTTAGAATTAAAAACAATTATATCATGTTTCTTCGTACGTCATCTAGAATTTTATAAATTACTAATATATTTGATGAAATATTTTTTATTAACCTTATTTTGCAGCGGACCTAAGGAATTTTCTGACAATAATAGTATGCCATATCAATATAACACAGCAAATTATTAGCGGTTTCAATGACATCTCACAAAGGTTTGTTTGTTTCATCTTTAGATTAGGAGTAAACATTAATTTAGAGTAAGTTCTAGACTTGATAAATTTGATTTAAAACAAAATATGGGTTCCAAACTATGGTGATGAGATTGAAGAAAATGGTGATGAGAGCGCCCCTAATTCTAGCAGGGGAAGCTTCCGAGATATAAAGGGGTGAGGTCATTGAAGCCATTCCGACACCCGACCCGACCAAAATGCTGCCGACGATGATCACCCAGGGAGCCGGAGCAGCACCCATGACTATAGCACCGACGAAGAATACAATATCGGCCAGCAGGATCGACATCTTCCAACCAAATCTGTCATTAATCCATCCGCCAATAGGAGCCCCAAAAATAGCACTGGCAACGGCCATGCTTACAATGGTTTCCTACAATCAGGACAGACAACAGGCTTAGTCACACTAGAAATTGTCAGATATTCGAGTGCGATCGAGATTCGTGGAGCCCTTACCTGAAGCCATGTCTTCTTGTTCACTTCCTGGAAATCTTCCTTGATGTACAGCAAAGCTCCGGATATGACACCTGCAGCAACATGAATCCATCAGCAGAGTTCTACAGACAGACCAATCGAAGCTCTGGAAATCCAAGACTGGATGCCTGATCAACCGGCTAATTACCCGTGTCATAACCGAACAACAGTCCGCCAAGACCCGCAGAGAGAGCCAGCCTCATGATGTAAGGCGTCTTCCATGTCGTGCGCCAGCACTCTGTGAATTCTGTCCTGTCAGCTTTCCCGTGTCCGCCCTCCATCTAAATTCCAAACTCCTGCAGACACCAGAGTTTCCTGGAAACGAAAAACCGAGAATCTCATAAGATTACCGGGGAAACTCTACCACCCGGACAAACGCAAGAACACGCTGCAACTCCACCAACTATCTCGATTCAAAATATCGCAGCAGTCTACCTCAAAGCCCCGCTCTTTTACCATCACCTCTTGGATCCTTCATACTCAACACATCAGCCAAATATAAAAAAGAGCAGTTCGTGCCGACTCAACCAGGAACAAACGCGCTCCGCGACCTTATTCCAATCCCGACGGAAGCCAGCTAGCGCTCCGCGACCTTATTCGAACCACGAACACACACACGACAAACGCGCAGGCGAATCACATCAAAACCTCCGTTGGTGAAAGCACTAAAAAACGAACAGCACTCTAGAAAGGGACTCATTTCGCTTTCTAACCCCCCCACCCTGCAACCCCAATCACGACCCAGAAGAAACCAGAATCAACCCAGTACGCCACGACAAACCATAAAAATACCCAACAAAAAAATTCAAGCAACTTTTCCCAAAATTCCCACTAGCAGAAGGAAAAGAATCAAACCCAGAAGAAAACGACCCCCCCCCCCCCAACGCCGTCGAGAAAGAACTGGGGATTCAGGCAGCGGCAGCAGAAGCAGATGAAGATGTGTAGCGGGCAGATGGAACTGACACTACTTATATAGAAAAGTAAGAGAGATATATTTTTGAGATTGACGTAATCTCATAAACTTCCTTCGAGAAAAAAAGGGACCATGAATATTTAAGATGATGATACCACACAAAACGGAAGCGGCTAACGTTACGTGCACGTAACGTTACGTACTTTACTAAATTTCATCAATCGGTTAGTAAAATTTACTAACTTTTTTTGTAAATTTTACTAAACAGTGACCATTTTCTTAGTAAAATTGTTAGTAATCGGATACTAACGGGGTTCGTAAATTACTAATGAAATTTACTAACCCCGTTAGTACTAGATTACTAACGTTACTAACCCCGTTAGTACCCGATTACGAACGTTACTAACGCCGTTAGTATCCGATTACTAATATTTTTACTAAAAAATCTGTCTTGATTTGTAAAATCGTTAGTAATCGGATACTAACGGGGTTAGTAACGTTAGTAATCGGATACTAACGGGGTTAGTAACGTTAGTAATCGAGTACTAACGGGGTTAGTAAATTTCATTAGTAATTTACGAACCCCGTTAGTATCCGATTACTAACGTTACTAACCCCGTTAGTATCCCATTACTAATGTTACTAACCCCGTTAGTATCCGATTACTAGCATTTTTACTAACGGGGTTCGTAACGTTAGTAAACTGATACTAACGGGGTTCGTAACGTTAGTAATCGGATACTAACGGGGTTCGTAAATTACTAATGACAATTACTAACCCCGTTAGTACTCGATTATTAACAATTTGCCTAAAAAATCACTGTTCAAGTTTAGTAAACATTACTAATTATATTTGTAAAAGTTCGAAACTTTTAGTAAAGCTTTAGTAAAATTGTTCGTAAATCTCCGCTAGGTTTAGTAACGCGTTACTAAATAGTTTAATAAATTACTAAACGTAACAGTGATTTTCGAACCTAATTACTAACCTGTGGCTGGTGTGAAATTACGTAAATGCCCCGTTCGTTTTTGCTAAATGGTTTACTAACCTAGTTACAAACCCATGTTTTTCCCATTGCGTTCGTGCTCGTCGTTGCTCCCCTCCGACCCTCCTCTCCGATCGTCCCCCTCCGAGCGCATTCTTTGCGCGTCCCCTCCGACCGGTTTCCCTCCGACCACATTCCTCCCCGCCCCTCTTTGCGTGGTCCTCCCTCCGATCGTCCGTTTGCACCGGACCCTGCGACCGTAAATGGCGTCAGGTGAGATTGCATTGTCTTTGTCCTCTTTTACGTGCTGTCCGGCAGAAGTGATGGCGTCAGGTGAGATTGCATTGTCATCGTCCTCTTCGTATTGACGTGTATCCCGAAACCCTAATCATCTCCGTCGACCTGTCTCTTTCCGTTTGCGATTGGATTGAAAAGATTGAAAAGTGTGAAATTCGTGGAATGCTCCTCATTGCTCCGCGTGCCTCGTTTGATCGACGAGTGTTACCTAATTATTACAGGTTGTCCCAAGTTGCAGGGATTTTGGGGAACATACCGTCGGTATGAAGGCGAGAGCAAATTCAAACAGAGAGAGGTTTCTGGGGATGAAGGTGAGCAACGGATTTATCATAATAGTGATCATCATCATCATCATCATCATTATTATTATTATTATTATGTGTAAAGACAAATAAACATGAATACACTACTGGAGAAACAGCTAATATTCCACTAAAGAAATGACAAATACGAGGAAAATTATGGAAGATTTAATTCCAAATAAATTTTTTGGAAAAGAAATACGGGGATGATAAAATATTTCTATAGACAACAAGTGTACAGTAGAGTTTAATGCAGATGAAGATGGACTCTCTTGTGCAGAACCATTTGGACATGTAAACCTTTATCCCCCACGAAATCTTTGGCATCATCGCGTGGAATCGAATTTGATACTCCTTAATGGGAATGGTGGGCAGGTCCACGATGGATTTAGCTGGCCCAACAAGGCCGATAATGACCGTCAAAGTCGTGTGTACCTTGTTGTCTAAGCTTCTATAGAGAGCTTCTAGATTAAACAGATCGTAAGGCCAAACCTATCTTAATCTTTCTTATGTTAATATATATATATATATATATATATATTGATGTTTCTTTTTTTGCGTCGGACAACATTATTTTGGAACATAGCTCCCGAAACCTGCCTCGCTGACCGACATCGATCCACCAATATCATCCATCTCTGAAAAGCCCAACTCCACTACACCTCACCTTGTTGTCCTATAATGGGAGGATGATGGCAAGCTTGGGCCCTCGATCTGCTCCTGCTACGGTGAATTGTGAGAGGTGAAGTAAGAAGGCAGAAGGATGAATTCAGGGGATAAAGGACTGAACAAAGTCCATCAATTGAATCTTTGCCCATTGCAAGTTCAATTCAGAATTGGGATGACTCCGTGGAGCACCAAAATGGTGTTTATCTTTTGGGATCCATCCACCCCGGGCATCAGCAACAAATTTTTTGAGTTATTTGAAGCGCCTTCTCGGTTGCTGGATTTACTGCAGTGATCTGAATTAAGAGAAACTTGGGTCGGACCCCGAAAAACGGATGGTATGCGAAAGGAACCTCTGAAGAATTACCTGCAGATAAGCCGGGTGGTCCTTGGAGAGGAGGAGGAGGATGTGGCAGCAGCAGCAAGAATGAGGAAGCGTTTGAGGGAGGAGCCAAAGTGCGCACACCACCAGAGGAGGGTGGAGGAGTTATCACCAAGGCATAGCTTGCCAGAGGGGAAGACAACGCGGAGTGTGCGAAGGCTGGGGAAATTCATGATGACGTATGGCGGGGTGCGATGCACAACGGTGGGAGCAGCAGGGAGGGAGAGGGATGGAGAAGAGATAAAGAAGCCAAGAGGGTGGTGGAGGAGGAGGTCGGAGACCAGTTCACGGACGAGGGAGGAGGTGAAAGGGGAGCGGGAGAAGAACAGGGGTGGGTTGTGTCCAGAGAAGATGGGGAAGGGGGGACAACCGTTACAATAAGCTGAATAGTTGAATAAGTCAACGTGGATGAGGACGGAAGGGATGTCTACCGCCTCTTCCTCTGCCGTGGTGATGTCTCCGGCGATGCCTGCCAGAGATGCATAAAAGATGCGACCACTGAGATCCACCGGGATTACCCTGGTCATAAGGAGGCAACCATCTGGTTCGACGATTGCCTCTTGCGATGCTCGAACCGGTCCTTCTTCTTGGTCATGGAGTCGATCCCGGGTTTCCCCATACCAGACGAGAAGAGTGCCACGTACCCTGACAATTTCAGTTCTGTACATGGAGGTGCTACAGAATCTCACGAGGACTGCGACCTCTTCGACAAAGCTGTACACATTGGCGCAATGCACGCCGGATTTGTCAAAAATCAACTGCAGGAGTTGCCTGAGTGACGCGGTTGCGAAACTAGTTGAAAGCATCAATGGGGAGGATGGGATGAGAGTTTTCCAACCCAGTTGTTTTGTTCGGTTCGCAACCCGTAGCTTCATCAGCAATCTGGAAGAACCGTCATCATCACCATTGGCCAACTCAAGCAATGGAGGGATCGGGGTTACACATAAAGTAGCAGACCATATCCCGTACATATGGTACAGATTCGACCGAAGGGCTGATTAGATTATGTCGATGTTTATATGACTCAGTTAAATAATTCACCTTTTGTTCCATTTTAATTAATTATTTAATTTTGCCAGTAACAGTTGAATCATGGGTAGCCTTTCATTTAATTAAAAATTTTAAAAGAAGGAAAGAGGGGTCCATCTGAGTGTGAACTTGGGCTCAATTTGACCGTGCCCTGTTTATTCAAGTAAGTCAAGAGATGTTGTAAGGATTGGGTTGGAGTTATGATAGACAAATGGAACACAACTCCATCACCCCCCTCATCATCATCATTAATTAGTCATGTTCCATGATCAAGGGAGTAGAACAAGTACAAATGCTGCCCGGTACGTGATAACAAATACGTGGCTGCCACACCACGTGCGTAAGATCTTCCTATCCTATGACTTCCCTTACGCATCCACCCCTGTAACCAATAATCCAGATAGACTCGACGGCAAAATGAATAGTATGCAATTAGAGAAGAACCCTCACTCAAAGAGATGATTGACTCGATGAAGAGCAGTGAATGCCCTCAAACTTTTAGATTGGTGAAAGACTCAAAGATTCTCGCGTTAGTGCTCATATAGTGACTCTATCCTCACATATGGCTTCATCCTTTGGCTTTAAGTATGAGTTTTTCGAGCGAAGCTTTTCTAAAAGAGTGCAATGACTAGATGTTTTCTAGTCATGCCTTCCATGTATGGAGAGGATAGTTCAACGCTTTCCATGTAATCAGATCATAATCAATTTTTCTAATGTTCTCAAGTTATGAAAATATGCCTCACGTATCCTTTCAAATAGCTAAGGAATAAATTTAATAAGAATTAACACTAAGTTAGATTAGGATAAACATCCTTAAGCCGCACATGATATAATCTCCAATATTATCAATAAAATCTCTTTTGTGTAACCATTATGTACACTCTAGAAATGAGAATTATAGCTCTCGTAACACGAGTGCTTATTTCTGCTGTAGATATATTAGATACGAGGAATTGGTCTGGTTCACATAACGTCACTTTTAAAAGGTAAACTCATTTTTAAGTTCTGTCCCTCTACATAACCTTTTTTGTATTAATCTACAGAGAAACTAATATCTAAACCGTGAAGACCTACTTCTCGGTACATACGAAATATCACATTAGCAATACTCACAGTTTGTCATCACAAAAACGAGATTATGTCAACTGATATGATGCAATACCGATTAGGATATGCCATTAAAATAATAATATGATTCTTTCAAAAAGTTAATAGTAAGAGTGAAAAATTAATAATATGCCATTACAATGCTCACACGTCCTTAAATGAAAAATGATGTCAAAATGATTCTTCTCCGAGTTTTAAATATTTTATATTTATTTTTTAAAATTATATAAATATTTTAAATTTATCAAGTCGAGATGGGCCGAAACGGTTTGCTGGGTCCGTAAATAAGTTAAGAGACATCTGTATTACCTATAAGTATTGGGTTGGGGTTATCTTAGACAAATGAGGCTAATCGAACACAAGTCCATCCCTCATTGTAAGTTATTTTAGAGAAAGAAGATAAAATTAATAATAGTTTTTTGTTAAAGAAAAAGTAAAAAAAAAAGGGAGAGACAGCGACTCGAAAAGAAGACTCAAAGCCTTCGTGTAGATTCATTAATTAGTCATGTTTCACGATTCTTTTCCGAAACCGTGTCTTCGTGTCGCTTTTCTTTGTGGGGGGGGGGGGACCATTACCCTCATCTACCATTTCGTTTCTAATACTAGTAATCCATTTTCTTCTCCTTTTCCATTTCTACCCACGAGTCAATGACGAAGAACTAATTACTCTCGAAGTGAGGCATTAATATGCCTTGCTGGTTGCTGTAAACTTTGATATATCATTTGTGGTAAACTTAATATATCCGTGTAAGTGGCCGCTCATTTCCCAAACATAATGAACAAGTGGCTGCTCACGCTTCCCTAAAATGATGTCAATGCTCACACGTCTCTAAATGAAAAATGACGTCAAAATTTGCAGCCAATCTGACCGTGAAATGGATTGTAATGATCGCCATTGTGCGATCTCTCCAGGCTTGTGCATCCATACGAAGCGAGCCATTCAAGGAAACGATGGTGCAGCGGGTCAAGTAACTTCAAACCACTACAATTCCACAAATTGTGATCCGAAATAACAGATGGTTGATGTTTGCTTATGTTACGGGTTGCTTTTCGTTAGCCAGAGGAGAGATGCTCAGAGCAACGCATTGGAGAATATTGGCCCCTCCTTCGACTCCTCGCTCACGTTGAAATCGAAAAATAATGCATTGAGATGTATGCCTTATATGTGTATTTAGTTGGAATAAATTGTTCCTCCTTCACTCGGTTGGAATACATTCGATAATGATATTCCGATGTGTGTATGAGAGTTTATCCCGAATAAACTGACAATGGTTTTGGAATTTATTTAAAAAATAAAGGCGATGATTAGAATTTTTAGACACGACTCATGTGAATTGCACAAGTGACATGATGAATAGGAAATAGCCATTATATATATAACAATATATTTGTACGTTATATTAGACACGACTGATGTGACCAAAAGTTTCAAAAATTAAAATGAAAATAAATTGAAATAATTTTAGACAAAATTTTGAATTTTTTATTTGTGATAAATGTTCAAAATTTTAGTTGATACTTTGTCTGATTTTGAATACAATTTTTTAGATAAAATTATTGAACTCTTTCTTCATTCAGGTCCTTGTTTAATTATACTTTGTCCGAGCTCATCTTATATTATTGTTGATGTCTCAATGGTAGGAAAAGAACGAAATTTCAGGGAATAAGTACGTCTGACTGTTTTCTCGAAAAAGAACAACGAAAGTGTCTGTTGAAATATTAGTTCTTATTGAAACGATGTAATAATTTACGTGTAGATACTTTTAACACTATATTTTTTTTATAGTCTCTCGGTCTTTTTATATTCCAACTATATATATATATATAATATTATTAAATATACCCGAGATACACATAGAAATCCCATCTAAAATACATTTGATAATGATATTCCGATGTGTGTATGAGAGTTTATCCTGAATAAACGGTTTGATGACCGATCGATCAATAAAAAACGTGACTATTTATAGAGTAATAGAAAGCTCTTACCTAAAAAGCTTCCCATTGTCATTAAAAAAGAAAAGCATTCCCCTCGATTCTTTGCTCAGATCACATGGATGAGCTGTGAATTGTCTGCCACTTAATCATTGGGCGTGAAACGATGCTACTTTTTCACGGGTGGGAAATTTCGAGGAGGAAGACATGAAGGATGGGGGACACAAAAAGTCTCCCCCCATCTATTCATTCAACGACTCGGTCAATTATGTCGGCCTGCTTTTTCTCTTGTGAGCCGGTGGGAAGTATGCAATGACCAGCTCAATAATGGAGTCCGTACGGAGCCAGGGCAGCGACCAATATTCCCTCTCTTCCATGAGATCTGAGTTCCATGTCTTCCTTAGCTTCCGGGGACCTGATGCTCGTTACGGCATCGTTGACCACCTCTATGAGTGCATGACAGGGGCTGGTCTCCGCGTTTTCAAGGACGACGAGGAGATCCGTCGCGGCGAAACAATTGGGGGTGAGCTCAAGCGAGCAATCGATGGCTCCAGGGTTTACGCCGTCGTCTTCTCCAGGAACTACGCGTCCAGCGCGTGGTGCCTCAGGGAGCTCGACATGATGGTGGATCTCTGCGGAGGTTCGAACATCGGCGGGAAAATCATACTGCCGATTTTCTACGGGGCAGATCCGGCCGACGTAAAGCTGCGAACAGAGCTGTATCGGGAAGCGCTCGACGCGCACAAGGTTCTGCACTAAAGTAGATTCAGACCTGAAGGTTCTGCTCTACAGAGGGTTATACAGATCCGAAGATTCTGCACAACAGAAGGTTGCACGCGTTAACGTGACTAACAAGGTAACCAAATGCGCAATCCTCTTAAGGAAAACGACTTCGTGGCGTACCCCACGCGAGCACGTAGCGGACCCTACGCAAGCGAACAACAACCCCTGTTCAAGGATGGATTTTCCCTCCGGCGGCTCCACACGACCTGCACGATCTCCTCGAGATAGCGACTATGTGGCGTACCCCACACAAGCACGTAGCATACCCTACGCAAGCACGCAGCAGACCCTGCGCAAGCACGCGGCAAACCCCACGCAAGCAGACGGCAGCCTCCGTCCTAGGTTCCTGCACACAGAGTTCTACACAACAGAAGCTGGTCAGTCCCTCACCTTCTGTGCTCCCGAGGTTCAGCCCTTCTCTCCGGCCCGCTGCACGTTGCCCACGTACACACGCTTCCAACAACTCCTGCAGCTTCCAGCCGAGTCCCTCGAGCCCCCGAGTCACTCTCCCAGAAGGCTTCACCAACGATGCAGCCGTCCGTCGCTAGTGCTCCTCGTGTGACTAACTCAAAACGAATGAAAGAATGAGAGAACTAAGGAAATTAAAACAAATGAAGCTCACGCTCTCTCTGGACAGAATGGGATGGATGGATTCGTTGTGTATTACAATGGGAGAGGGCGTGGCTATTTATACACAAAATTCTAAGAAGAAAATACAAAAGGGAAAATATAAAAACGTAATCTGCAAAATAAGAAATTAAAAGTTAGTTTACATAATAAACAGAATGATATACACGTGCAAGCATTCAGAAAATAAATCAGAATAAGATCATGATATATTTTCCATGAATAGTGCACCACAGAAGGTATCGCAGAATGTTCTGCTTGATAACCTTCTACAGGTGGAAACAATCGTTGATTTGTTTCCAAATGACTTGAAGTCAATTCCATCCTGATAAAAACACACGTGAGAGTGTATCTGGACAGGTGGTAGTGATAGGTTTGCAAATAACGGTCGTATAGTGGTCAATTAAGCTTACAGAAGCCTGTAGACCGTCTAGTAGAACCTTTCCATAAATAGAGATCTTATTTCCTTCTATAAGAAATATTATCTCCAATATGATTATTTGGAAACCAAATCGTGGTAATTTGATCAGATAAATATCTTAATCAAATTAAGCATATTTCGTAATTAAATAATTGAAAACTAATCATTTAATTACAAAAATAATTCTTACAAGAAGTCCTTAATAATAGAAGCTTCTGTAGAATAGAATGTTTGACCTTCTGTAGTACAGAGGGTCCGGTTCATCATAAAAACCAAGAATATTCGACCTTCTGTGGCACAGAAGTCTGGCTCATCATCAAAACCTTTTCCAACAACGCCAATGCCAACATTATTTTTCTGACAACTCCCAGGATAACGTTCGTATATGCTCCCAGAATTAGAATTTCGACCACTAAGCTTGCTTCCATTAACAAATCCGTCGCTCAAGCTAGAAGAGGAAGCCCAGAGATTTGCAATGCTTTCATAAGGATCCATCCATGAATTATCATTTCCGGATCCACTGAGAGTATTAGAACTTGCAGAGAAGCCAAAGCTGTCATTTCCCCACAGGCTCCCTCTAGCCAGACTCAGTAATGGATTACTCCCTTCTCATAAAGAGACACGAAAGGGGGAATCGACCCAGGACTAACTCTACCGTCCACTCTAGCTCCATGTAATCAGATCATAACCAATTTTTCTAATTTTCTCAAGTTATGAAAATATGCCTCACTTATTTTTTCAAATAGCTAAGGCTTGTGCATCCATACGAAGAGACGCCATTGAAGGAAACGAAGGTGCAGCAGGTCAAGTAACTTCAAACCACTGCAATTCCCCAAATTGTGATCCGAAATAACAGATGCTTGATGTTTGCTTGTGTTACAGGTTGCTTTTCGTTTGCCGGAGGAGAGATACTTGGAGCAACACGTGGGAGAATACTGGCTCTCCTTCGTCTCCTCGCTCACGTCGAAATCGAGAAATAATGCTATAAGATGTAGGACTTATATGTGTGTTTAGTTGGAATAACTTGTTCCTCCTTCACTCTGTTGGATTTCTTTATGAGAGTTTGGTAACTGAGTGGGGGGTGTGGGGAGTCATTTATTATATAAATGATTTTTCGTATAAAAAATTCACCTTTTGTTCCATTTTAATTAATTATTTGATTTTGCTTAGTAATAATAATTAATTGTTTCATTGGTAGGTAAGAAAGGTATAATTAATTCAAATGGATAAAGCTTTTTTGGATATAGTTGAATCATATTAAAAATTTTAATTGAAGGAAATAGGGGTCCATCTGAGTGTGAACTTGGGCTCAATGTGAACGTGCCCTGTTTATTCAAGTCCGGAATCGAGCTGACGATGTACAAAGTAAGTCAAAGAGATGTAAGGATTGGGTTGGGGTTATGATAGACAAAATGTAACACAACTCCATCATCCCCATCTTCATCATCATTAATTAGTCATGTTCCATGATTCTTCTCCGAAACTGCGTTTGATGGTCAAGGGATGTCTGCCTGCCCGAAAGGCAGAGGAAGTTTCGCACCCACGCACCGAAAGCACCAAAATTCTACTTCTCAAAGTTATTATTATTAGTGTGTTGAGTTTGGTTCCTCTTCCCCTCCTCCTCCTCCACCACCGCCCCACGCAGCAGGGGTTCCAACCCAGTTGTCTCGTGCGGTTCGCAACCAGTAGCTTCATCTGCAATCTACATCCGTGTAAGTGGTATCTCATATCCCATACATAATGAACCAGTGGCTGCTTAGATTACGTCGTGACTAACTTACTCTGTTCACGCCTCCCTAAAATGATGTCAAATTTTGCTGCAGCTTTGGCCATGAAATGGATTATAATGATCACCGTCGCGGCTGCATCCGTTGTGACGACTATTTCCATGAAGCGACGCATTAAAGGAAACCAAGGCTCATCAGCCGGTCACACCAACACCGGTACCCCCACCTCCATCACATCTGAGTACGATGTTTTCCTGAGCTTCCACGGACCCGATGCTCGACATGGCATCGTCGACCACCTCTACCAGCGGATGACTGAGGCCGGTCTCCGTGTTTTCAAGGACGACGAGGAGATCCGTCGCGGCGAAGTAATTGGGGGAGAGCTCGAGCGAGCGATCCGCTGTTCCAGGGTTTACGCCATCGTCTTCTCCAGGAACTACACGTCCAGCGCGTGGTGCCTCAGGGAGCTCGACATGATGGTGGATCTCCACGGAGGCTCGAACGTCGGCAGGAAGATCATACTGCCGATTTTCTACGGGGCGGATCCGGCCGATGTAAAGCTGCGAACAGAGCTGTATCGGAAAGCGCTCGACGTACACAAGGATCGACATGGCCACGACGCCGGGAAGAAATGGGAGGAAGCGCTTAAGACGGTCGGCGGGATGAGCGGATGGGACTCCAAAGCCATCCAGGGGTAACCACCAGAGCAATGTTATTTTGCTCACTTTGGAAATAAATTTTCTAAAATATTACTCTATTTTCATCGTTGTCTTGCAGCGAAGGCAGATTCGTTCACTCAATAGTTCAGGACATTTTTGGGAAGCTGAGAATTAAAGACAAAAGTTTGCCTGATCATCTAACAGGGATCGATGATCGAGTATCCGACATGTTAAATATGTTGGACTGTGACTCCTCGGGAGTAAGACTCGTGGTGCTTCATGGCATGGGGGGAATTGGGAAGACGACCACTGCTCGAGTCATCTTCAATCAATTACATTCCCGATTCGAAGGCTCTAGTTTCCTTTCAGATATGCGTGAGACGTCCAAGGGTAACGGAGGCATTGAGAAATTGCAGAACAAGTTATTGGAGGACATTCTCGGTGGCCAAAATGCTAGATCTTGTAACTACGACGGTGAGATGATACGAAGGATTCAGTGCAAGAGGGTTCTTCTGGTTCTCGATGACGTGGATAAGTTCTTTCAACTGGAAAAACTGCTGATGAAAAATCCAGAAGACACGTTAGGAACAGGCAGTCGAGTCATAATCACGACCAGGGATAAAAGCGTTTGCAAACAATATGTTCGTCCTGGTTCCAAATTACTTCAATTTTACGAAATGGAGAAAATGGACGACAACCATGCCCTTCAACTCTTCAGCAGGCATACCTTTGGCACTGATGAGCCTCCAGAAGATTATCTTTCTTTATCGAAACAGGTCGTTAAGACCACTGGGAACCTTCCCTTGGCTTTGGTGGTGCTTGGAAGACACTTGTGTTGTGAGAGCAAAGGTTCATGGAAGTCTGAGCTCAAAAAGCTGAAGAATGTTCCCCAAGAAGACGTCTTTGAGATATTGAAGGTAAGTTACGAGGGGTTAGACTGGAGGGAGAAGGAAATTTTCCTCGATATAGCCTGTTTTCAGGAAGTGATGCATCTGAGGTATGTGGATTATCTCTGGGAAGCTCGCGAATTGCATCCAAAAAGCACGGTGAAAGTACTCATCAACAAATCATTGATAAGGATTAATTCAGACGATCAATTCTGGATTCACGACCAGCTTCGAGATATGGGAAGAGAAATTATTCGATCCAAAAGCCCCGGAAAGCCTGAAATGTGTAGTAGACTTTGGGATCCAAACTATGCCTTAAACATAGTGCTTCAGAAAAAGGTAAGGAACTCATTGAATTAAGTTTGCATTTAAAATATTACACATTCTTTCCATGTGCATTACTATGGGATGGATGTCACTCTTCACCGAGAACTATATGATTATTAATGTTATTTAAATTTTTTCATTTATTAGGTCTCGGAGGAAATCATAGCAATGGTCTTGGACTTCGAAAGTATTATTGAAGAATACGAACTCTCTAACAAGAACTTTAGCGGATTATCTAATTTGTTGTATCTTCATCTAGAAGGAATGTATCAATTTATTGGAGATTTAGGAAGTGTCCGGAAGACGTTACTGTGGCTTTCTTGGAGGAATTGTAATAAACTGTTGAATCCCGACTTCTTCAAGATGAGCAACCTAGTTGTTCTCCAAATTGAAGGTAGATGGCAGGGTGCTAAAAAGCTGGTATGAACTCCTCCTCCCCATCCTCCTATATGTCATGTGCTTCATCGTTAAATGTGTTGATAAAATATGGTGCACGATGCATTTACAGATTATGCCTAATTTAAGGGTGCTGGCAGTCAGAGACAGTAATATGACGACGACACCTGATGTCTCTTGTTGCATAAAGTTGGAGATTATGGTTTTTGAGAATTTGCAAAAATTGGAAGAAATCCACCATTCGGTGGGTAAGTTGGAGAGTCTTACTTATATGAACATCTCCTGGTGTCCATCTCTGAGGAGTTTACCAAAAGAGCTCTGTAGTGCAAGAGCTTTACGGGAGCTAATTGTGACTTGTTGCGACATGCTTCGGGAGATTCGAGGACTTCCAACCAGCCTAACGGTGTTGAATGCTTCGGATTGTCCTCTCGAAGAAGGAATTCCGGAAGAGATCGGGAACCTATCAGCTTTAGAAGAATTGAACCTTTCAGGGAGTAAGATTCGCTTCCCGCCAGCAACGATCAGCCAACTCACAAGCCTTAAGTACCTCCGTTTGAGAGAATGTGAGTTGCTTCGGGAGATTCGAGGACTTCCAACCAGCCTAACGGAGTTGGATGCTCGGGGGTGTCCTCTCGTAGAAGGAATTCCGGAAAAAATCGGGAACCTATCAGCTTTAGAAATATTGTACCTTTCGGAGAGTAAGATTTGCTTCATGCCGGTAACAGTTAGGCGACTCACGAGCCTTAAGTACCTCCGTTTGAGTCGTTGTAAGATGCTTCAGGAGATTCCAGGACTTCCAACAAGCCTAAAAGAGTTTTCATTTTCATGGGAGACGGTGGAATTCTCTGAAGAAATAAGTTGTACAAAAGAGGAAGTAAAGAGAGTTATTACATTTGAAGGAGCTTCGGAGTTGGGGTTCCTGTCTAGGCTCAAGACTCTCGGTTTGAGTTTTCCAGACATGGCTTCCCCGGAGACACGTGTGAATATTATAGATTTTACATGGACGAAGGGGGAGCTTGGTGGGCTGGATTCGTTACCCAATCTTACGGAGTTGTATATTTGGAGCTCTGATAGTCACATCCGGGTGTCAAACATAGTGTACGCGCGCCTTCCGGCCTAGCACGCGCGCTGCGGTTCGAACGACACGAGGATCCGGTTCCGCTCCCCAAGGCCCAACTGGTCGGCGTCGTGACTCGAGCGTCGAACGCTGCAGAAGGGAATCGGGTGATTCCTCCCTGAGTTCCTAACTGGGCCTGCTCGGGCCCTCGCCGACCGTCTCTGTTTTCCTAAGAGGCGGTGGGCGAAAGGCGGAGCATGATCCGAAGGAGGAACTTTCGGGAGGAATCGGGAGCGGCTCGTGTCGCCAGTCCCTCATCCATGATGGCTTCGTAAGAAAAAGGTTGTTGTTGTTTAACCTAGGTAAACTATTACGGAGTCGCCACCGACTTATTTTTAAAAGCTGTTTAAGTCGGAAAAACAGTTGGTCCGGGGATTCCTATTTATTAACTCTTACATTCTAACATGCGAAAAAGGGAGGTGGCGTTTGCTCCAAAAGATTTGCTTTTGTTTAACGGGCGTTGGACCCGATCTGGGCATGACTCCGGACTCATGTCAATGTTTTACGGGCGTTGGACCCGATTCAGGCTTTGGGCCCGAACTCATGTTTGTTGATAGCAAACAACATGCGACAATAAACCTATGGGCCTAAGGCATGCGAACAAGCACAGACAATTATTGAGATCAAAGTGGGCGGGGAAGGATGGTGACCGTGGACCTATGCACTTGGGCCCACGGCCCGTTACATGAGGAGATAAATAAAATCGAGAGGCCCGCACCTCCCTCATGTACCTGAGGCCCGCCAGGATGGCATGTCATCGGTCGGGCTCGTCAGTTGGGGCCGCTTTCGAGACGTGTTTCCTCCCGCTCCTCTAGTCTTCGAAATTCGTTTTTTCGAACTCCCATGAGGTTCGGGTGATTTTCATGCAGATCAAACCAGAATGCGGTGGTCAGAAAATTCTAATTGAATTTTTGAAACAATTCAAATTAACTATAATAAGTCGGAGTGAGACTTACGGGGCGTTGTGTGGCCCGTTGATGTCGATCTTCCGTGATGTAGGAAGATAACGGGGCGTCGTGTGGCCCGTTGATATTGATCTTCAGTGATGATGAAAATAGATGTCCGAGGCGTTGTGTAGCCCGTTGATGTCGATATTCCGAAGTTGCATGCTCAGTGTACATGCAAAACAAAATGTAAGTGTGATTAGATTTTTTTTTTCTAATGGAAACATGTAATCCAATTAGAAAAAAAATCAAGTAAGTCGAAATGAGACTTACACGAGATAATTTCTATCCCCGAATGTCGGAGAATTACTTCTTGGTGCGTCCGTACCAAGATAACCGGGCGATGTCCTCGTGAGATGAAATGGAGGAAGCCTTCGACCTTGCTGGTCATTTGTGTTTGAAAATAAAAGGTGACACCCATGGAATCCCAGTTGTAGCGTGGAGGTTGCAACCCACGCCCGAATTTGGGAGGCCGATGGTTCGTTGGGTCATCGAGCATGACAACCGCAGCGGCGAGGGAAGAGAAGTCGGGGTCAGATCTGGTGAGGGTAATGTCGTCGGGGACCGCAGATTTGGGCGTGGGAGGAGCTGTACGGGGGCGGATCCGGAGCCAAGGTGGTCAAGAGCGTCAAGCGGAGGTCGGGGATCCGAGATGGTGGCCGCTAGAGACGTCGGGTGCGAGCTGTTTAAGTCTGGGGAGTCCAAGGGCGCGACGTCGTCGTCGGGAAAACTTGTCACGGCTGCTGTAAAATCCGAGACCGCCGGGGGAAGGTGGCCTGCCACCATGAAGCTCGGGGACGTCGGGAAGAGGTTGCTAGTCCACCGTCAGTTCTGAGGAGTTGGGGAGAAGAGGTAGGATGCCGCTGCAGGTCTTAGGGATGTCGGGGGGTGGATCCGTCGATCGTTGAGCCGGCTGAGGACGACCACGAGGAGCAGGTCGCTGGTTCGTCGCTGATGGAGAGATCATGAGGATGCGTGGTCGAAGGAGCCGTCTGGGAAGTCCAAGTCTGTCGCAGCTGGTCCTAGAACCCGGGGAGGGAGTGGGCTGCCATGGTTGAACTCAAGGCGGCCGCTGCTGGAAAGACGCCAGAGGGAGTAGCGGTTTGCCGCTGCTGGTTCTGTGGGAATCGAGGAGGGGCCGAGAGTATGAACCGCTTTGGGGTTGGAGGTGGAGAGAAGGTGGAGTCGCCGATGCTAAAGGGGGACGGATGCGCCGTCGCTGGTTCTGAGAAGTCGTGGAGACAGGTTGATGCTTGATTGGAAGATGATGATGACGCCGTCAGGGGAAGAGCAGAAATTTTTTGGTCCTCCGGCGGAAGGCTGTCCTCCGAAGGGTGTGTGATGGTTCTCTGTTGTGTTTCTGTCTCTTTCTGATGTGTCTCCCCCTCCTGATTTATAGCAGCCCCTGAAAAAAAATCAGCCAAGAGAATATTTTAAGCTAATTATTAATACGTAACCGATGTAGGTTACAAAACTCTTCCTTTTTTCTGTGCAGGAAAACGCCTCCTTAATTCCAGCCGTTTAAGATGCTCAGCATTGATTGACGACGAGGTGAATTTATTGGATATTCGAACAGTTTCGTTCATTGTTTGTCTGACTGACTGGTGTTTGCTTTATGAAATGACAGAGGAGGAGATTACTCCTAATGTTGCTTCACATTCGGTCGCTCTGTGAATGGGTTAATGAGTTTCACTCTTGGCGAAAATCCTCTCCTTTAATAGTCGTCTGGACAATGCCTTGCTTCCAGGGGTATCCAATTGCAGATGGCATCGATAGAGAGGCATGCTCATTGTTAACTCCTTCCCCTGGCAATTAAAACTCTGACCCAATTGTCGCTACCCTTCTCCTTCTTTCTTGTTTTAGGCAAATCCAAAGAATAAACCAGCGCTAAATTTTTCTTGCAACTAATTTATGCTTTGACGTGTTCTTTGGTCCACGTTGGACTGACTTTTTATACTATTTGGAATCGAAACGATGTGGACAAATGCGTGAGTCCACATCGTATCACACGCCCTCAAGTCAAGTGCTTTGTTCATTTGAAGTCGATTTAAGCTCTGTGAATGATGAACTCCATCTCTCCGCTCATCATTCTCGGGGTCATCCTTTCGGCTGCGGAATTCTTTATCCCCCTTACTGCACGTGCGGCCCGGCTTCTTGTCGAGGTTCCTCCCCCGCCGCCTGGTACGTACATGATCGTGCACTTCCCCTAGACGGGACGGTTCCTGGTCAGGCGAGAGCTCTCCACAGGGGACCTTTTTGGTTCTTTCAAGTAAAAACAAAGCCTGTCCTTTCACTTTCTTCTTTGATATAATTGCATCAAAGATTGGCTTGGGTTTAGCCAGAAGAGGATGTCACTGAGACGGCTCCAGACTGACCACGTTCTCAAACAAGGCCGTGGGGATGGCAGGAATCGGGGACTACGTAGCTCGACTTGGACTTTTGTGTACTAAGCGAGGATCCGCTGTTCGAGCTGTCAAACTCCTGCTCATTCTCGAATACACTGGCCAACTTTTATTGTATGGATTGACTCTGCCCCCGAAATATGTCCTCTCTGAATTCTTGTTTGGATGTTCTCTGTGGTGCAGTCGGAAAACACGGTCCAATCCAGATACTATGCCGAGCCCGTTCAATCCTTTGTTGTTACCCATTCATCAGTCAAGTTTGTGTCATTTTCAAGATCGTTGTTATCCAGATGAGAAATTTGGGGTATTTACAGCTGCCCCTCTTTGCGAGAGAATCTGATAAGGTTTTCTCGCAAAGATATCATGAATACCCCAAATCGATGAATTCTAACCTTGATGAAACTTGTACCTTGGAATCTCATCAGGAAAGCAGTTAGATATAAATGAAATCTTGTGAAATACATTTATAAGCAAATGACACTCATGTATATCATTTCAACTGAAATTATTCCCAAGTGAGAACAAGAGAAGGGATTTTGTAATTTTTTCACAGTTCGCTCCTATTTCTAGAAGCTATCTCAGTTGGACTTGAGAATTCTTTTGACTTGGATGCTCATGTACTAGTCGAAGGAGTCTTTGCCTGGGTTGTAATGTGGCTTTGGCATAAGGCCTTTTAGAGTAAAGTTTTAAATTCCTCGTTTAAAAGAGGGAGTCTAAAGGCCTCATCGAAAGCTACTGGATAGTAGAGGTTCCACCATTCAAGCAAATTTTCCATCCTTTAGACAGGTCACCAGTTGACATGTTCTGTTGGGGGATGAATAAATGGTTTACTGGCAAGTGTGATCAATCCACTTTGGGAAAAGCTTTGTTTTAGAAGGGTAGCATCTTTGCTTTTGCGACCGTCAATGTCAGTCCCGATGCTTTGTTTTTGCTCTTTTGATTTTCATCTTGCGCTTTGCTTTTGAAGACTTTGGTCTTTGCGCTGATTTTGCTTTTTCTTTATTGGATCATAGGGATTTGCCCCACTCTAGTTTCTGGTACTTTTCTTTGATAACTGTGTTCTTTGGGAAATTCTTTGAGAATTTTGGTCTTCAGGAACGACTCAACTGGTAGGCCTAATTGTCAATGGTGCCTCTTTGCTTGAATTTTAAGGAAGTGTAGCCTCTACAATCCGTTGCTTCCGGTTTCTAGCTACAAGATCTCCTTTTTAACCTCGATGTGAGGCGGTCCTTAGACTTGTCAGGTGTAATCTGTACGAAAACTTCAACTTTGGCTCGAAATGGGCTAGCAATGGTTGATGTTTCGTGTTTGGGATAGAGAAGAAATGCTCGATCTCATCCCAGTTTGAGCATCTTTTGTCAAAGGATTCGTCATCCGCTTGAATGCTTGTGTATGAATCCTTACAGTGTTTTCACTCATCACTCTGGGTAAGTGTTTAGGGATAGGTTTGCCTTCTCCATTCTCGCTCAGAAATATTTTATTAGAAATAATTTCAAATTATATGCAAATGGGCACACGAATGTTTAAGAAATGACTAGGTTTAGATACTCAAACCTCCGTTGTGCTCTTGTGCACTTTGAGGGGGAAGTGTTTGCACTTTCATGGCCCAGTCATTTTCTTTTGAGATTAGAATCAAATGGCTTCAACCCGACCACCCACGTCGTTGCTTCGATTCTTGTTTGGGGAGATAACAATGAAATGAAGTATCCGCTGGGGAGATGAGGTGGATATGTCCGTCTCAATGATAGTTCAGGAGGAATATGCTTGTATGTTCGATCCTTATTGAGGAACACGACGCATGTAATCAACTCCAACTTGAATGGAAGCATGACTCCAGCTGGGGAAATGGAGATGCGACTCCGTCTGGGGAATTAGGAGGAATTTTGTTAGAGTATTGTAGATGATACTCCCTTTTGGTATGGCCATCCTTGGTGATGACAAAGGCAATTTCGAAGCTTTGGTTCGAAATTTTCCACCCAACCGCCCGCGCCTTTGTCTGTAATGTAGGATGCTCGTGTACCTACATTAAGCAAAGGACAGACAACAAGTGAGCTCATGTAACTTGTTTCTTTTAGAGTAGGAATGAAATTTGCTCATGTAACTTCATTTATATGAAAAGTGAAGTAGAGTTTTGATACTTCCCTTTTCTATATGTTTCGTCATTGCATCTTTGTTCGTAGGAATCAAAGGATTGACAAAATAGTTACTCTTGCTTGACGTCTGTTGTGTAAGGGAGTTCATGTACCTATCAAACAGATGGCGAGAAACAAGTGAGTTCGTGCGACTTGTTCCTATTAGAGTAAGAATGAAGTTTGCTCATGTAACTTCATTTGTAAGAAAGGTGAAGTAGAGTTTTTGTACTTCCCTTTCGTATGATTTCGTCATTGCGTCTTCGTCCGATGGAATCGAAGGATTAACGAAACTGCGACAAGGCTTTGGCTCGAAGCTTTACCGCCCTACCGCCCTCGCCTTTGCCATAGGAGTTTTGTACCATTCGTGTGAGGAGCTCTTGTTCCTGCCCACGAGGCAAAGGACGTAAACGAAATGTGCTCATGTAATTTCGCTTAGTTTGATGAAGAGAGTAATGACTGTGTGATTCTCCCTTTTCATGTGTATTGTGAGTGTTCATTGCCCCATATCTTTAGGGATATAAGGAAGTTCGTTGACGAAGATTGTCTGAAGCTTTGGTTTGAAGCTTTATTGTTTGTCTTCATTGTCTGCCTAGGGCACTCATGTAGTCTTGTTGATGACATGTTTTTTGAAGCTTTGGTTTTCAAGTCTGCCTAGGACGCTCATGTATCCCTTTCATGTAATTTGTGGTCTTCTTGATGACATGTTGCTCCGAAATTTTGGTCCGAAATATGTTGATTGTATGTCTAGGATGTTCATGTACTTCTCCTTTTCATGTGATTCGTTCGTTTGTCAACGGGGAATTAATCTTGTCCCAGGATAACTTGGCGGTGATGCCCTAGGATTGCTTGGAGATATGTCTATGATCACTCAGAGATTTGCCCCTGGATCGGTCGGGGATTTGTCCCGGATCGCCTGTAGATTTGTCTATGATTACTTGGAGATTTGCCCCAGGATTGTTCGAAGATCTGTCCCATGATCGTGTGGAGATTTGCCCCGGATTGTTCACGTAGTGTCGTCTTCATTATTTTACCAACGAAAGCTGTTTTGAAACTTTGGCTTGAAACCTTTCCACCCTACCACCATCGCCTTCGTCGTCTGTTTAGGATGTTCATGTACCTACAAGACAAGCCAAAGGGCAAAACAAGTGAGCTCATGTAACTTGTTCTGTAGAGAAGGTATTAGTTGATGAACGAATACTCCCTTTCATGTAGATTGTCGTTTTGTTGACAACGAAGGATATTTTGACGCTTTGGCTCAAAATTGTTTCCAGGCTTTGGCTCGAAACTTTACCACCCTGCCACCCACGCCTTCGTCAACATGCGACAAGGGCTAATATAAGTGAGCTCATGTAACTTATTTTCACAAATAGGGAAGTATTAATCAAAGAGCGAATACTCCCTTTCATGTGATTGTAACGTCGAAGAACGCCTACATCGATTGCTTATGACAGTTCTCTCCGTTAAGATTATTGATCTTTGGTTGAATGTCGTAAATGTGCAAAGTTGATAGAGCCATGCGGTGGGCTTGGGTGGGGATTGGCCATTCATGTAGTGGGCCGACGTGCTTGTTTTTTTATCAATGAGTGATGCGGTAAGTGACCTTCTCCTCTTTTCTTTGGTGAGAGTCGATGGTTGACTACTATCGGGACGACCGCTTGGGTGTCGTAGGGAATCCAAAGGGAATTGTCCCAGTTGAAGCAAGCGTCGTCGTTTGGTAGACATCATGTTCTTTGGTATTGGTAAGCTGTTGTGTGAGCCCCGGACGAGACATCTTATACCTGCGAGGTAAAATGGATGTCTTGGTGTTAGCAGTTTAAATATCGATAAGTTCGTCATGTATGTTTTGAACTGTTGGAAGGCGAATAGAGAGAATGGGAGTTTCTAATGCCAGTCGCGCTATGTGTTTGCCGTCGCTTGAAGAATCTCGTCCATGTTCATGTTTTTGTCGTTGGGATGCTGTGGATCCGACATTCATCGAGTTCTTGTTGTTGGAGAAACGATGAGGTTGAATGAAGTGTTCATATTTGGGGGTTGATTGCTCGTAGCTGTCCTGATCTCGCGATGCCATTGTGAATGATGGGGTTTACCCCTTGTGCTGGATTATGTTAGGAATTGCCCCTGTTTGGAATGATGTTTCCGTTGGTGCCGGTTGTGCCTACTGATGACGTTGTGAGATTGCTTCTGTTTCTTTGGAGCGGTTGTCGGATCAGAAGGGGCGTGATGTTCCCAGTGTGTCCGATTGTAGCATGTCCGTGAATGGCTCTATGGGCTTATCTTTAGCTCTGATGTTGACTGTGGTTGGTTGGTGAGATGTAACCTCTTTGGGGTTTTCATGTTGTTGTAGATTCGACTTTGAATTTTGGTAGCCGTTGGGTGATCTTTGGTGTTCGTGCTTGGATGTTCAACTTCAGGCCTTGGTACCCATCAATAGATCTCGTGTTGTTGCATGTCTGGCCATAACTTTGGTCTTTGATAGCGATCAGGAAATCCTTGGTCTGAGTTGTTGTTCATCCGGTTTTGGACTTTGACAGTCGTCGAGCACCTTTGGCCTGCATGTTGTTGTATGCTTTGGTAGCCGTTGAGTAATCCCTGGTGTTGTCGTGCTTATAAATTTGTAATTGTCATGCATTGTCCTTAGTCCCGTTCGAGGAGTCGTGTTGAAGTATTAATCCTCGAAAAGAAAGTAGAGAGAAGGATTTGATTAGTATCACGCAATAATGTAATCGATACATGATAAGTTTATGTTGTTGCTTAATCTCACTCGTATGTGTATGCATTACAAATGAAATGCAATAATGTCATGAAACAATTATTGTAAATGATTTGTTAATTTGAAAATTGTAATTAGACAGACACTCATGTGGTTGCCCAAATGTATGATATGCAATTGGCGGTAACATTAGGTAGGGTAATAAGACAAGAGAGGCTTCTTGAAGCCCTTTGTAATAAACTCGACCAAACTGCAAAACGAACATTGTTAGTTTTACAGTTATAGCAGACAAAGCGTACCTGACACCTATCCCTGCACAAGTAGCAGTCACTCAGTAACAGACAAATGCACGTGCGGCGTCTGGTACCTGTAGTGGGCAATCAATGCTAGACTCTCGGATGAAGGCTTCTAAACCTCCCTTGGACTAAGAGAGGCGGGGCCCCGGCCAAAAACCATACCGCAAATAGCAGCAGGCTGAGCCTCTCGGTGACCCCCCTAAAAATCCTAGCCCCGGGTTCGGGCACACCTAGATATGCCTAGGAAAGCAGTAAACGAACACAACCATGAGAACAAACAAAAGGCACCGAGCCAAGCAAGTACATGCGCAAACAAGAACTCCTCTCCGCATGTGGATTAAAAATGTAAGAGCGTTCGAAAGGAATCCACATGCAGATGTCCCCAGCGGAGTCGCCATCCGGGATGTACGCGCGCCTTCCGGCCTAGCACGCGCGCTGCGGTTCGAACGACACGAGGATCCGGTTCCGCTCCCCAAGGCCCAACTGGTCGGCGTCGTGACTCGAGCGTCGAACGCTGCAGAAGGGAATCGGGTGATTCCTCCCTGAGTTCCTAACTGGGCCTGCTCGGGCCCTCGCCGACCGTCTCTGTTTTCCTAAGAGGCGGTGGGCGAAAGGCGGAGCATGATCCGAAGGAGGAACTTTCGGGAGGAATCGGGAGCGGCTCGTGTCGCCAGTCCCTCATCCATGATGGCTTCGTAAGAAAAAGGTTGTTGTTGTTTAACCTAGGTAAACTATTACGGAGTCGCCACCGACTTATTTTTAAAAGCTGTTTAAGTCGGAAAAACAGTTGGTCCGGGGATTCCTATTTATTAACTCTTACATTCTAACATGCGAAAAAGGGAGGTGGCGTTTGCTCCAAAAGATTTGCTTTTGTTTAACGGGCGTTGGACCCGATCTGGGCATGACTCCGGACTCATGTCAATGTTTTACGGGCGTTGGACCCGATTCAGGCTTTGGGCCCGAACTCATGTTTGTTGATAGCAAACAACATGCGACAATAAACCTATGGGCCTAAGGCATGCGAACAAGCACAGACAATTATTGAGATCAAAGTGGGCGGGGAAGGATGGTGACCGTGGACCTATGCACTTGGGCCCACGGCCCGTTACATGAGGAGATAAATAAAATCGAGAGGCCCGCACCTCCCTCATGTACCTGAGGCCCGCCAGGATGGCATGTCATCGGTCGGGCTCGTCAGTTGGGGCCGCTTTCGAGACGTGTTTCCTCCCGCTCCTCTAGTCTTCGAAATTCGTTTTTTCGAACTCCCATGAGGTTCGGGTGATTTTCATGCAGATCAAACCAGAATGCGGTGGTCAGAAAATTCTAATTGAATTTTTGAAACAATTCAAATTAACTATAATAAGTCGGAGTGAGACTTACGGGGCGTTGTGTGGCCCGTTGATGTCGATCTTCCGTGATGTAGGAAGATAACGGGGCGTCGTGTGGCCCGTTGATATTGATCTTCAGTGATGATGAAAATAGATGTCCGAGGCGTTGTGTAGCCCGTTGATGTCGATATTCCGAAGTTGCATGCTCAGTGTACATGCAAAACAAAATGTAAGTGTGATTAGATTTTTTTTTTCTAATGGAAACATGTAATCCAATTAGAAAAAAATCAAGTAAGTCGAAATGAGACTTACACGAGATAATTTCTATCCCCGAATGTCGGAGAATTACTTCTTGGTGCGTCCGTACCAAGATAACCGGGCGATGTCCTCGTGAGATGAAATGGAGGAAGCCTTCGACCTTGCTGGTCATTTGTGTTTGAAAATAAAAGGTGACACCCATGGAATCCCAGTTGTAGCGTGGAGGTTGCAACCCACGCCCGAATTTGGGAGGCCGATGGTTCGTTGGGTCATCGAGCATGACAACCGCAGCGGCGAGGGAAGAGAAGTCGGGGTCAGATCTGGTGAGGGTAATGTCGTCGGGGACCGCAGATTTGGGCGTGGGAGGAGCTGTACGGGGGCGGATCCGGAGCCAAGGTGGTCAAGAGCGTCAAGCGGAGGTCGGGGATCCGAGATGGTGGCCGCTAGAGACGTCGGGTGCGAGCTGTTTAAGTCTGGGGAGTCCAAGGGCGCGACGTCGTCGTCGGGAAAACTTGTCACGGCTGCTGTAAAATCCGAGACCGCCGGGGGAAGGTGGCCTGCCACCATGAAGCTCGGGGACGTCGGGAAGAGGTTGCTAGTCCACCGTCAGTTCTGAGGAGTTGGGGAGAAGAGGTAGGATGCCGCTGCAGGTCTTAGGGATGTCGGGGGGTGGATCCGTCGATCGTTGAGCCGGCTGAGGACGACCACGAGGAGCAGGTCGCTGGTTCGTCGCTGATGGAGAGATCATGAGGATGCGTGGTCGAAGGAGCCGTCTGGGAAGTCCAAGTCTGTCGCAGCTGGTCCTAGAACCCGGGGAGGGAGTGGGCTGCCATGGTTGAACTCAAGGCGGCCGCTGCTGGAAAGACGCCAGAGGGAGTAGCGGTTTGCCGCTGCTGGTTCTGTGGGAATCGAGGAGGGGCCGAGAGTATGAACCGCTTTGGGGTTGGAGGTGGAGAGAAGGTGGAGTCGCCGATGCTAAAGGGGGACGGATGCGCCGTCGCTGGTTCTGAGAAGTCGTGGAGACAGGTTGATGCTTGATTGGAAGATGATGATGACGCCGTCAGGGGAAGAGCAGAAATTTTTTGGTCCTCCGGCGGAAGGCTGTCCTCCGAAGGGTGTGTGATGGTTCTCTGTTGTGTTTCTGTCTCTTTCTGATGTGTCTCCCCCTCCTGATTTATAGCAGCCCCTGAAAAAAAATCAGCCAAGAGAATATTTTAAGCTAATTATTAATACGTAACCGATGTAGGTTACAAAACTCTTCCTTTTTTCTGTGCAGGAAAACGCCTCCTTAATTCCAGCCGTTTAAGATGCTCAGCATTGATTGACGACGAGGTGAATTTATTGGATATTCGAACAGTTTCGTTCATTGTTTGTCTGACTGACTGGTGTTTGCTTTATGAAATGACAGAGGAGGAGATTACTCCTAATGTTGCTTCACATTCGGTCGCTCTGTGAATGGGTTAATGAGTTTCACTCTTGGCGAAAATCCTCTCCTTTAATAGTCGTCTGGACAATGCCTTGCTTCCAGGGGTATCCAATTGCAGATGGCATCGATAGAGAGGCATGCTCATTGTTAACTCCTTCCCCTGGCAATTAAAACTCTGACCCAATTGTCGCTACCCTTCTCCTTCTTTCTTGTTTTAGGCAAATCCAAAGAATAAACCAGCGCTAAATTTTTCTTGCAACTAATTTATGCTTTGACGTGTTCTTTGGTCCACGTTGGACTGACTTTTTATACTATTTGGAATCGAAACGATGTGGACAAATGCGTGAGTCCACATCGTATCACACGCCCTCAAGTCAAGTGCTTTGTTCATTTGAAGTCGATTTAAGCTCTGTGAATGATGAACTCCATCTCTCCGCTCATCATTCTCGGGGTCATCCTTTCGGCTGCGGAATTCTTTATCCCCCTTACTGCACGTGCGGCCCGGCTTCTTGTCGAGGTTCCTCCCCCGCCGCCTGGTACGTACATGATCGTGCACTTCCCCTAGACGGGACGGTTCCTGGTCAGGCGAGAGCTCTCCACAGGGGACCTTTTTGGTTCTTTCAAGTAAAAACAAAGCCTGTCCTTTCACTTTCTTCTTTGATATAATTGCATCAAAGATTGGCTTGGGTTTAGCCAGAAGAGGATGTCACTGAGACGGCTCCAGACTGACCACGTTCTCAAACAAGGCCGTGGGGATGGCAGGAATCGGGGACTACGTAGCTCGACTTGGACTTTTGTGTACTAAGCGAGGATCCGCTGTTCGAGCTGTCAAACTCCTGCTCATTCTCGAATACACTGGCCAACTTTTATTGTATGGATTGACTCTGCCCCCGAAATATGTCCTCTCTGAATTCTTGTTTGGATGTTCTCTGTGGTGCAGTCGGAAAACACGGTCCAATCCAGATACTATGCCGAGCCCGTTCAATCCTTTGTTGTTACCCATTCATCAGTCAAGTTTGTGTCATTTTCAAGATCGTTGTTATCCAGATGAGAAATTTGGGGTATTTACACATAGGGAGATTGAGGGGGCTAAGGTTGGTTGAGTTCATGGAATGTAGAGCGTTAGTGGAGATTCCAGGACTGGAACAATTGGAGATGTTGGAGGAGTTGAGAATTTGGGGTTGCCATTCCATTTGTGGAATTCAGGATTTGTTGGGATTGAAAAGATTGAAGAGAGTGAATATCTGGAAATGCTCCTCGTTGGTCCGCGTGCCCCGTGTGATCGACGAGTGTCGCCTATCGATTGATTGCTGTGACAGGATGGGGGAGAATTTTGATGGCAGTTACAGGGAATACGGGGAGTTAGAAGATGTCTCATTGGATGCTTAAGAAATGTTGTTTTTTTTTTTTTAATTTCAAAGTCGACCACTTGTTCTTTCGTCTTCCGAACATGAAAAGCTGAATGAATAACAATGGTTTTGGAATTTCTTTTGTCTTATTAGGAATAATATTCATTTATATTTGGTATTTATTTTGGAATTTGGGTGGATTGAAGTTTCCAATTCCTGCGAGACTGTATAAAAATAAATAAATACTTGTGAGAAAGAATTCTCGAATAATAAAAATTAATTAATTTTTATTATTATTCATATTACAAAAACTACGGACATTAACTCGATATACTCCTAAAAGTGACGACGATACTAACCCCGGAACCCACCGGGGATCCAAGATTATGAAAATTTATTAACAAGTAAGTATTTGGTAAAATATTTTATTCGTAACTAATGAGAAACCCACCACAGTCAATTAGTCATTTCTTCATGGCAAACAATCATTGTCGAGCCTCAGATGATTCAATCAATATAACTCATTTGAGAACGGAAAGATGCAGATTGCTATGTACACAACTCTCTCGACAATAAGAGAGAAGAGCCAGACCCACCACACCTTCCTTCTTACCTGAGAAAATCAGAAGCAAATGGGAAATCCATTTTCATGAAGCCTACAAGTCGACTACATACAAACTATTGACGACTCGGCAAAATCGACAAGTTATCAGACAAGCAGGAACTAAGACTGTCCTTTGAAGTTTCCTTTGTAAGTTCCTTCCAGTTTCCTCAATCTGACCAAACATTTTATACTCAATCCGAGTAAAATATTGTCAATATACTGAGAGAGTCCAGGAAACATTGTTTCTAGCAAAGAAAGAAGCTGCCATATAACATGAATACGCCATGTGCAACAACTAAATTGCTGAATAGGAAGAGCAAATGACTTTATGAACTTGGTTGGTTTGCTAATAGATTTTTTCCTTGTTTATTTAATAATATTATTCATTTTCCAAAGTCACAAAATTAAGACGAGAGAAAAAAAAAAAGAACTCTTATCTTTACTTACATCATATAAAATACTCTTAGAATTGGAATTTCCTTTCGTTTATGGCAGGATATCATATAGCACCCCTCGCGTGTGACTAACAAGACTCAAAATAACAAAAAACGAAAATATCATAAGCTCATGGTACAATCCCTCTGGAGATTATACTATAATACACGTCCTAAAATGTGGTCTAATGGCCTCCTATCTCTACAGATTTACAAAACGCTAAGCATAGAAACTAGAATTGACTAATATAACTTCTACATTAAATGAAAAACAATATCCCACTGGTAAGTATCCTTTAGCGATCGATTGGACAGACAACAATTGAACATTAGGAAAGAAAAATAATTCAACTGACCAAACATTTCATACTTCCCTAAACTCATTTTGGAATACCCGATCAGATTACTTGAAATTTATCTGGCATCGTCATCTCATGATTAAAACCACGGATTCAACATCATAAGCTAACAATTTTTTATGGTAACTAATGAGAAAACCAGACCGACAAAACCCACGGGCAAATAGTCTTTTCCCATGGAAAAATTAAGAAGATGATGTAGCTGTGCCATTCTCGGGCAGAGTGTTCCTTTATCCGAAAAAGTCAAGCCTCAAATGATTCATTCGAGTGGAGTGGATGTGAGCCTCCCATGGTGAGTACGTTCGGTGTATTGGAGGTGTGGTCTAGGCGAGTGCGCCGAGCTCCAACAAAAGCGTGTGGTTGACTGCATCGGATGCCGGGCCAACAAACTGAATGGGACCTGCCAGGGCAACGTGAAATGCAGAAGGTGGCGGTTATAGAAGGGGGACGGACAATGGGAGCACCGATCGGAGCAACTCAAACGCACAATGCAATGTCGTAAACTTCATGTCCTTCACAACATACAGCCATCTGAGACACTATATGGTGTGTAGTAAGTAACTACACAAGACTGTTATTATTATTATTCATATTACAAAAATTACGGACATTAACACGATATACTTCTAAAAGTGATGACGATACTAATAAAATGACATAATCTCGGAACCCACCGGGGATCCAAGATCATGAAAATTTATTAACAAGTAAGTATTTTGTAAAATATTTTAATCAACTGTTGAAGCCCGACTTCTTCAAGATGAGCAACCTAGTTGTTCTCCGAATTCAAGGTAGATGGCAGGGTACAAAAACAATGGTTTTGGAATTTATTTTAAAAATAAAGGCGATGATTAGAATTTTTGCTTTCGAGGGTTACATGGCTTTTACAGCACTTACGGTGGGGTATGAATATGAATTGTTCATCTCATTATGCATTCAAACCTAAAATAATATTCACAGTTCATGAATGTTCATGTCATAGCTAAAATAATAATCACAGTTCATACAAAAATAAATTATGACTTTTTCTTAAAAATGACAAAAGCACAAAAGCAAACAAGTTGCTTTCGATTTCTCCTCTATGAGAGTTTTTCTCCGATTTATGAACATGAAAGAGTATTTTCATTTAAAAAATAGATTGCCGTCTTTCTTTATAATAAAAGAGCAATCGAATTTCTTAATTAATTATCTAATAAAAATGACGAGTTAAGTGGTCACGAAATGTTTAGATGAAGTCAAGCCGAGCCGTTATTTAATAGAAAGGAAGCCTGCCAAGCCGTAGTCGCCTTCACCTTCACCTTTCCCTTCGCCTTCGCTTTCGCCTTCCACTTCCTTTTCGCCTCCGATTTCGTCAAGGGTTCTGGGCGAATTAGGATTCCAAAAGATTTTGTTGATTTTTAATTTGGGGCTAGGAGGACCAAGGACCCCTCCACATAGGACGTCTCTGGTCTTTTTCCCGTAGAGGACCTCCGTTATGTCCACGTCGACAATTTGCCTAACGTCGTCTAAGATTGGCCATAAAAAAGGTTGATAACATAGTCAGTGATATTTTTGTATATGAATAAAAGATGTTGACAAAAAAGAAAGCTCGTCAATAATTAGGGATATATACACATATTTTGCCTTTAAAAAAATATCAAAACTTCCAATTTCCACCAGATGATTAATAGAACATATTAGTAACTTTTGGACCAAGCCGTGGGATGCATGTATAACGTGTTTGACTCTGTTTTTGGGGAACTTTCTTCAGTTACACAGTCGCATGATGTAAGAGAGCCTCCATGAAAAAAACATTGGCAACCAAAACACATGCAAAGTATGAAAAGGGGTTACTTGATTCCTGTACGGGGACACATAGTCGGAGGTGAGTTCCTCATTTTTGCATTTCATGATCCCAGCTGGACCACCCCTATACCCATACAACGTGCTTCCCTTCACACGCTCCTGCAAGTAGTATATCACAACTTATTCACCCATGAGTTGTCAAGCCAAACTTCTAGCTGCAATTATAATCAAGCATGCGAATCAAGACCCTCACCATAGATCACATTATTTAATGTGATATTTGCTAAGAAAGAGTTACCTCGGAAATGTAGTTCTTCCATGATGAGCGATAATGTTTCTGTTGGTCCTTTGATTGTGACTTAGAGGTCGTGAATTAGTCTTTTCGTTCGAATAGACCGTCTACAGGAGGCTGCAGTCCCTCACCACTTGCGCTTGCTACAGAAACCTTATCTTGGACCTGTTGTACGCCAAATTGGCATTACAGTACCCGGGCAAGTCCTTCAGATTCACACTCACCGACGCCTACGGAGTGGTTTCACCAATGCACACCTGCTGCAAACAAACAAACAACAAGATAACAACTACAGAAGATTGGAGGTCCCACACCGCTTACGCCTACTACGGATTCCTTCTCTCCAACCAACTCCGTACGCCGACCCACCAACCAGCGACCGTTCTCCTCAGGCCTTGTTGCACGCAATTCGACGTTACGGACAGTGTTCCTGTCCAGTCCCACGGATCCGTAACCCCCGGCGTCTCCGGAGCGGTTTCACCCACGCTCAACCCGTTATAGTCACCTCCTGCTAGAACGTTCACTAGGAGAATCCGTCCAACACACTCACACACACGTCAAAGCACCACAAGAATGTTGTAATAATGACAAGACTTACCACACTTAGTTAAAAACCCAAAAATGAAGTTTTTTGTGTTTTTCTTTTATACAGCGTTTATGTTCTTCTGTTTAAGAAAATTTATTTTTCTAGAAATGAATGACTCACTATATTCATACCCATAACTCATAAATCATTTGGGAATAATTTCTGATTGATTTTGCATCAATCAGATATTCCATTATAGAATGTTACCTGAGAATTCTAATTGTAAGGGACTTCCAAAATTAATTTTGTTTTAATTTGAAAGTTTAATCCCCAGATTGTGCACTATAGAAGGTTTGACGAGAGAAATCAGTCAACCTTTTATACAAGAAAATAATCAACGATTTATTCCCAAAATTAATTGATTCATTCCAGATTAGTTAATCATTGAATCGGGACGAAATTCATGTTAAAAATTCAATAGAAAATATTTTCTAAATAACATTATCTCTTAACATAAGGTTAGACAGATATTTTCCTTGATTAGAAAAAATTTCTTATTTTCGACTTTCAAAGATTTATCTTTCCAGATAATCATTTTAATATTAATTCAAATAATATTCCTAAGAATATTCAAATAATCAATAATGAATTAATTATTAAAATTTCCAGTAATGAAAATATTTTCTAATCATGTCATTTGATCTCAAATGATCATTGAAGATATAGAAAATATTTTCGCAATATTTTTCCTTTATTGGGTTGCATAACTTCGTTATAAGAGGTTACAAAAGTCATAGCAGGTTAAACGTGTTGTAGTTGACACATCCTCAAAACCATATCAATAGTTTCTCAAGTAACCATAGTAAGAGAAAGGGAGCTATTTATAAGGGGAATTAAGATGGCGAGGTGAAGCCACAACCAAAAGAGCAAGATAGGATTCATCAAAGGGATGATGAGGATGACGACGACGATGGTTGCTTTGATTGTGGCTGCCTCATTCCATTTGGATCCCGCGGATTGCATTGTGGATGTCCATACGAGGAACGGACGTTGTGAGGGAAGGCATTATTTACTTGGTGACTATCAGAGAGCCATCAACAAGGTAGTTTCCCGGTTTAAGCAACGTGCCCCAGTAACACAATTCCGATACTACACCTCACATAGGGTAAACAGAGACACGGCCTTTGCTCATGGAATCTGTCGATCGACGATTTCGGCAGAGGAGTGTTGCATTTGCTTGGAGGTCTGTGACGTTAAAATCTTCCGGGGTTGCGGCTTCCCAACCAAACAACAGCAAGTATACAGCTGGTTGACTGTAGCCTCATCTGGCAGGACAGACCGATCATTGGAGGCCCGTGGCCGAGTAACTAATCATGCCGTCGAAGTATATCTCATCTTTCACGGCCCGTCCAATGCCCTGAGCTTTCTCAGACTTCTGTGGGCGTTTTTCAATAATGTGAGTTGCAGTGTATGCATCTTCTTGTCTCTTCCTTCACTTGACGGACGATGATGGATATAATCTTGTGGTGTCTTCTTCACTCATATTATTTAGGCCGCTTTATCAAAAATATCCCCATATTTACAAAGTTTTTCAAATCTATCCTAAGGTTTAGAAAATATCTCTCCGTATCCAGAACTTAGACCCAGTTTCAAAAATATCCATTGAAGTCTCAAGGTCAGATTTTCTAAATGGCTGGAGAAGGAAAATCTTCGGGAAATCCTTCCGGGACTCCATCATGATTGGAGTTCGTTCCAGAGGCTAGATTGTCTCCTTTTGGAGTTAGCAAGAGTATAAATGATATTTTAACTCAGCTGACCATTCAGGAGAGCAATGAAAGTCTAGAAAGCAGAAACCAAATGGCAAAGGAAGTAGGCTCCATTGTAAATACAATGTTAGACGCTCTGGAAAGAGAAAGAGGTTTAAAAATGCCTGAAGCCGAGGCGACCTCTGGACTGAAAAGTACTACGGGAAAACCAGTCGAAAGATTGAATCTGGGAAGAAGAAATTCCAAACAGAATCAAGGCAAGAGTGTGGATGAAATGTATAGGGAGTCGGTTGCTCCTTTCATTTTAGACTCACAAAAGCAAAGTGCAAACTTGAACTCCCAGAGTGGGGAGTTGGCAAAAGACCTAAGAAAAGCCTTAGGTCTGGCAGGAGATACCCCAGTTCATTTAGACAACAGAACGTTTAACGAACTGGTAACTGCGAAGAGGGAAATTTACAGGCCAGATTATCCTCATCGGACTAAACAAGAGTTTGTCCCAAGGGATAATATTTTAAAGCCAATAATAACCCCTGGTGCTTTTCTAGATATTGATTGTGAAAAGCACGTATCTGAAAAGATAGATGAGTGGTTATCACTTATTCGGATGACAGCGTCTGCAGGAGGAGTACCTCCTGGGGCAGTCTACGAATTATGTGTAGCAGCCCTCATGGGTACAGCGCAAAAATACTGGAAAACATTAGTGGCGCACACAGACATTAAGGAAAAGATAGATCAAGCGCTGACGGTTGACGGAGTATTGGCAATAATCGCTGATGCCCTGAAACGAGAGTTCTGTGGTTTCTCATTATCCACTGAGACTGTGGAGAAAGAGCAGTCCTTGACCGCCCTGGTTAAACTACAGATCTGTGATATGTGCTGGTTTGATAGCTACGTGTGTGAATTCCAGAAGTATTATTACAATCTGGATGTAGTAACACAACAGTTCATATTAGGAACCGTTTTTGCAAAACTTCCCAAACCTTGGCCGGAAGTTGCGCAAAAGGCCTGTGAATTACTTCTGAGTGAGGAGAAGATTGTCTCTGGACTCGGAGGAAAAATTCAGGCGGTAAAGTACGCAATGCGTAAAGCATGTACTGAGCTCCAGGTGAAAGAGGCAGCTAAGAAGCTACCTTACCTAAACAAGAGTTGTTGTTCTCAGATAGAGTATGTGCCTGGAAGGTATGGATGCGATACTCGCAGTACTCCAGGAGACTCTTTGAAGAGAAAGAACTTTCCTCGTAAGAGGAAGTTTGTTGAGTACAACAAAAAGAAAGTTTGGCCCAAGAAGGACGTTCAGCGTAAGCAAAAGGAAAGTCTTGCTTACAAACCAAGAAGGTTTGTAAGGAGAAGGGATAACCTGAAGGATAAAGATAGGATCGATGCTTTCAAGAGAAAGCATGACAGAGAGCCTAAATGTCCTAAAGGAAAACCTTTGAGCAGTTGTAATGGCTACTGGTTTTGTGGTTCAAAAGACCACAAAGCGGATAGTTGTCCAAAGAAGAACCAAAGGAGGGAAAGACTCCGAATGGTCTTTCTGGATGACAGGAGTCAAAAGGAAGAAGTCCTTGCTTATGAACCAATAGATGAGCAAGAGATTTCCGACTTAGACTCGAAAGTATAATCGATTTATGAGATTGTGTCTGATTATGATACAGACTCAGATGATGATTCTGATCTCTGGACCGAACATCTGTTCATGATGCGAGCAGAAAGAGAAAGAGATGGTGATGAGTTGGTTCCTTTGGAAACAACGAATCAGGTACTGGAGGAAACCCACCAGTACGAAGATCCATCCCAGTCAATCCTGGAATGGAGGTTGCCAAATGTCAATGCGAGAGAAATTTATGAAGTATCGAGATTTAGGTTTTGATCCACCATAGATATATCGCAGACCGAGGCGACGGCATAAGTCACGAGCACTGAGCTTGAGACTTTAGATATCCCACTCTTAAATGTACAACGCATAAGAGATACCACGCGTAACACGAGAGGTGTATATAACTATATACACATTGGGTTGATTCAGATAGGATTAGTCCCGCTGTTTCATTTACCAGCGGATAGTCCTGTGGTAGCAGCAGTAATCGATAAACGTTGGCGAGAGTTTAGAGATCAGCTGATATCAGGTGTACAGGCCAACCTTGCACATGGCCCTGTATGGTTCCAAGTCCATCCAAACTTTATGATGGCTTTGAACGATCGCTGTTTGGGGACTTCATTGACCTTAAGAATCAAGTCGATGAATATGGATCGTATGAATCCCCACGCCAAGTAATTGGCGTATCACACTAGGGTAATTTATCGATTGGTAAACACCACTAGTCCTGGTGTGAGGAACATCTCTAGACTTACAGAGTTGTTCGAGGAAGGTCACAACAACTACCAACAGTTCCATAGGCGTGAGGTGAATCCATTGGAATTAACCTGGCCAAGGAGTTGGGTTATGACTGAACCTGGTAGTAGCTCTAGACCCATTAGTGCGGCAAACATCCGACAAAGGGGTAATGAAATTACTCTTATGTTAGGAGATCCGTCAAGGGTCAGTGAAAGAGCTGATAGGCATTTGCCTATGCTTAGCGAGAGGGCTGACCGGCATTTGCCTGTGAGGATACCAATCCTGAGAGAACCGCTCAATAGAACGCCCTCTGAAGTCTCTTCAAGAGCTAGTGATGTGGGAGAAGACGTAATAGTCTCTCGACCAGAGGTTGCAAGTGCACCTCCACTAATAGAAGAGATGTCTCGAAGGTCTGTTGATTCGAGAGCCCCGTCGCAACATACGGGTAGAATCGTAGGGTATAGACAGGTATCATTACCAGTCTATGAAGACCCTGTAGATCAACCGAGAGAGGAGTCTATACGGATGTTAAGAGTAACCAACACTGGTAGCTCTTTATCTGAGATTCCTGAAGTTTGTGAGGTTATCAAGCAGATAGCCAAGCAAAGGTCTATTGCGATAGACGATATCTGGAGGATGATAGAACCATCCCAGAAGGTACCTGAGAGTATTGGGTTTAGTATTAGGAAGGAAGACATGAGCACATATGTGGCTCTAACTTTCAAATTTCCTGGATAGTATGAGTATTCTTTGGATACTTTGATAGACACTGGGTGTAGCATAACTTGTGCTAGACTCAATGCTCTACCAGATGAGTGGTGGGAACCACTGCAGAAACCCATCCACATGGTTAATGTCGATGGTATGGCCACAATTGTTGGTCATAAGGCAAGCAACGTGCCTGTCTTTATTGGTGGACAAAAGTTCATCATTAAAGAGATTCTTGCACATCCTTTACTAGAGGCCGACATCATTATTGGTAACGCCTTTTTGAAGGGACAGAAGGAAAACCTTCCTTTTGTGCAGAATGAAAATGATGTTTCCATAGGTGGTGTAAAGATAAGTATTCTACAAGAGCCTAGACTTCGGTTAAAATTTGGCTTTTTCCGGTAAAACGGACAGAATACTGTGGCGATATCCCATGTGAAAGAGCTTTCAGAGTGCGAGCTCAACGTGGTGATATACGGTTGGATGAGAACGATTCATGGGAACAAACCCTGTTTTCTCCAACGAATACCAGAAGTTCTAACTGGTATGACGACTTGTTTCCAAAAAAAGAAGTGTGTATGGCTGTCAAGTTAACAGGAACGAAATGAGATAGGTTCCTAATAAAACAAGCCGATAATTTTAGTGAAGATCCACTAAAGTTATGGACTCGAAATGGCCTAAAGGCTATATTAGAGTTGAAAGATCCCGGAACCATTATAAGAGCCAGAAACATTACGTATACGGCTGAGATGGTTGAGGAGTTTGACAAACAAATTCCTGAGTTGCTTGAGAAAGGCTTGATTAGGGACAGTTACAGTCCACATTCTAGTCCTGACTTTATGGTTATTAATCATGCCGAGCAGGTGCGAGGTAAAGCACGAATGGTTATAGATTATCGTCAGCTTAACAAAGCTACAAAGGACGATGGCTATAAGATTCCCACTGCGGGAGATTTAATTGATAGGATACGTTTGAGCCAACCAAAATTCTTCTCTAAATTTGACTTGAAAAGTGGATACTGGTAAGTCAAGATGGAGGAAGAGTCGGTTCCTCTAACTGCCTTCAATGCTCCGCAAGGAATGTTTGAATGGCTGGTAATGTCGTTCGGTCTGTAGAATGCTCCAGGCATATTTCAGCGCAAAATGGATAATGCTTTCAAGCAGGTCCGAAAATTTTGTGCGGTCTATATTGACGATGTGCTAATCTACAGTCAGACTGAAGATGAACACATGAGACACCTTGATGAGGTGACTGATGTCTTCCGGCGAGAAGGCATGATTCTACCAGAGAAAAAGATAGAATGGTTTAGGGAATCAGTTAATTTTCTAGGCATGGAGATTGAGCAAGGAAGAATTAAACTGCAAAATCACATTGCTGAGAAAATAATTAATTTTCCTGACAGACTTGAGGATAGAAAGCAAGTCCAGAGATTTTGTGGATGTGCTAACTATGCAAGAAAGTTTGTGAAAGATCTTTCCAGAGATTTAAGTAGGATTGCGAAGAAAACCTCTTCCACAAATCCTTGGAAATGGGAAGATGAAGACACTCAATCCATTAGAAGGATTAAAGCAAAGGTGAAAAATTTGCCACAACTTGCTCTACCTTCTGACAAGGACGAGTTAGTCTTGGAAGTTGATGCTTCTGAAGAATATTGGGGAGCAGTCCTCAAAATTAGAGGACGAAAACTAGAACCGGTGTGTAAATACTGGTCGGGAAGCTTCAAGGGGTACAAATTACGTTACCCGATACATGAAAAGGAAGTATTAGCCTTAAAATATGGGATAAGGCTTTTTACATCTTTTTGGCACCGAAAGAATTTTTAGTGCGCTCTGACTCGACTTATGTAAAAAGGTTTATGAGTCTAAACCTTAAGAAAGCTAGGCAAACTAGACTCTTAAGGTTGCAGGAACAACTAAGCTATTATAAATATGAGGTCGAATACATTAAGTCCGACCACAACATAATAGCTGACCCTCTCTCTAGAGAACTTGCAAACACCTCTCTTTCTAAAAACTCTGCAGATGGATCCTGCTGCAAAGAGAAAGATATGCTGGGGATGCAAGAAGGAGGGACACTCCCGAAAGGTATGTCCTAATAAGGGAGATGGTGAGCATAGTGATGCGGGTTCTGTTTCAGGAACGAAAGCGGCAGTGCTCTGCTGGCAGTGCAAGCAACTAGGACATCGTTCTTACGAATGTCCCAAGAAGCTGAAAACTGCGGATTCCCAGAAAGGGAAGGCTGAACTCAAGGAGAAAGCAAAAGCTGACTCCAAGAGTGAAGCGAAACCAGATCTCCAGGTGGAGATGGCTAATCCCAAGGGGGCTGAGGCCAGATCTAAGGGAAAGGCGATAGAATCCCAGAAGGGGATGGCTGGATCTAAGGGAAAGGTAATAACCAATCCCAAAGAGAAAGCGAGAGTTTCCCAGGAGGCAAAAACAGATCTGAAGGAGAAGGGTAACACCAACTCTGAAAGAGATGTGAAGAAAGATCTTCAAAAGAAGATGACAGATCCGAAGGAGGAAAGCTCTAGAACAGATGTGAAAATGACAGATCTGAAAGATAAGGCAAAAGCTGAATCAGAGGAAAAAGCCAGAAAGAAGAGGAAAGCCAAGAGGCTTGGTTCTTCTGGTCCCAAAGGGGATGATTTTGCAAAGGATGGTCCTAAGAAGGATGGAAAGGTTGAAGAACCTTGGTGGTCTCCGTTGACCATGGAGCAGTTTAATTACTGCCGAAACCACTTAGCCAAAGAGTAGAAAATTTCCATTAATCAAGCTGTGAAATCCTACAAGGCTTTGTTACAAAGCAAGGAGGAACAGAAAGAGAATATGGAAACACAGTATGCTGTGGAAGAGGCTAAGTTTAAGGCCATAATAGGCGAGCCAATCCAAGTGGTAGACCCTGAACCAAGGGGATAACCAGAGGAAGCGGCTGCAATGGAGTGTGAGCAATACTTCGACTTTGGAAGTGCTTACGCAGCATTGGAAGGTAATCTGGAAAAGAAAGAGAGCCTTGAGGAAGTAATTCCTGTAAGAGACTCGGTCAAAGAGTCTGGTGAGACTTCTCACGGTGATAGAGGTCATGATGGCAAGAGTCATGTTGGGAAAACCCAAGAGGATCTGGGAGGATCCTGGTTTTTTGATGAAGACTCATTTGAGGACGAATCCCTAAGTTGGGATGCGGCTGTGGTCTGTGGAGGACTCATGGGTGGCATCAAACATGATGACAAGCGCCAGATTGAGTTTTTTGCAAGAAAAACCGTTGAGTACATCAAAGATCTGGAGTATAAGCTATCAATTATGGCTTCAGGTGAGGAGGAGCTGTCCCGAGTTGAAAAGGAGAGATAGCAGATATTCTCCATAACGATGTCTATAATACCAGGGGAAGTTAGAAATTACGACGTCCCAAAGGTAGTAGTGGACATGAGTGAATCCTCTCTTGAGGAAAACACTGTGCTTCAACCGTATCTACACTGGATATCGGGGAAGTGGTCGTCTCTGAGAATTCACTCAGATATGGTGGGAGTAGCAGCACCCTACGTGTATGCTGGGTTTGTAGACATACTGGAAATCGACAGATCCGATCCAGAATGTATGGCACCCCTGCCTACGTTAGTAAGGTTTGTACTCGGATGCCTAGGCTACGGACCAAAGTATGCCACGGCGTTGATTACTAGCACAATAATGGAGGAGGAAGACCATCCGCAGTATGGGAAGGTGATACTTCAAAATCTGCAAGTATGGGACATCCATCCATGTGAGAGTAGACGTCTGGTGGAACCTCAACGACAGGACCTCGATCAGAGAGGTTTATGGCGAAAATACTACAAGGACAAAACTGTCCGAAAGGCCATAAAGGTTGAGTTCCTTAAAGATGTGTTGGAGCTTGTGTTAGCTCGCAAGGACGAATACTACATGCTCTGTGATGGTATGATCACCGTCACGATTCTTCGGTCGAATCTGAGCCTCATCGATGAACAGGCAGGAGACCGAGGATGGCAGAGAATGCTCGACCTTCTGGATAGTTTCTGGAGGCGAGAGAACTCTCAGCTGCACCTCCGAACCGACACCTTCGAGGTTTGGAGCAAGATTGCTGATTTCACCGACAAGACCTTGAATCAGCAAATCGAGCATGACGAGAGAACCCGACAAATTCTTAATGCGGTTCAAGACCCACCGGGACTCTCGGAGAAGGAAGGAGTTGGCGAGACTTCAAATGCCAACAACAAGGAAGGAATCTCCCAGGACAGCGCACCTATGTAGGCGGGAGAAGATGGCTGTATAAAGTTAGACTAGGACATTTTTGTCGGTCATTAGGACCCCACTAACGTTTGCAACAGTTTAGATTCCTTTTACTTTTGAGCTGGCAAACAGTGCATAGGCACCAGCTCCTTTGTGTATATATTCACAAGCCCTCTACCTCATTCGGGGAGGCGAATCAAATAGATAAATTCTCTCTCAAAAACTCTGAGTAAGAAAATCTCTGAATCGCTCTCCGAATACCTTAAGGAACCAAGAGTAAGGTGGTTAGGATTAACATTGGTTAAGACTAACGGAAGGTCAGATCGAAAGATCAAGAACCTTGCAGGGAGTATAGCCTTGGGCTGAAACCTTGGATGAGGAGTGTCTATATAAGACCCTCAGTGTAAGGGCATTGGAACGACACAGAAGAGCCTCTCCAGTTTGCGGATGCGTTCGCTGAATTCTCTAGTTGGAGAATTGTGCTACTCTTGGATATCTATTGTTGCGGAAGCTTGGTGAACCCTCTGAGCAACCCACTGAGTTAAGGTATGATAAACTTTCCGCTGCGTAGTTTATGATAATCTTCATAATCTAATAAGATTGTGAAGGTGGTGCAAGAGCACGACAATTGCGAAATCAAGAGTCTTATGACTGATTGTCCAAACCCCGAGCTCCTACATTTGCATCACGGTGTGGGCAAGGATTCTGCTACTGGACTTCTCAACACGGTAGTAGATCGACTGGCAGGCCTCTTAGCGCAAATACAGCACCTAATTGAGCTTGTGGATAGCTACTCTAAGAAATTAGAAGAGCTGACTCTCTTGCAGAGTGAATTTGAGGAATATTTCCTTGAAGGTAAATCCAATCTTGGGTTTGCGGCAAGTTCGAGATACTCAAACGAGTATTCGAGGTTGGCAGAACGCCGGCGACAGAGACAACAAAGAAAATCTTCTTAAGTCCGATTCCTGTAATTATTTATTGGTATCAGAGCCGCTTAAGAAGAATTAATTTTCTTATTGTCTGGTAAAGTTAACCTAGAGACTGAGATAATTAGGATAAACTTGAAACAAGTCGAAAGTACAGGCTACCTAGAGATACAATTTAAACTTCAGGCTAGATCGGAAAAAACTGGTAAAGTTGAGGGTATATTTGATAATTAAGCCTATTATTTATGGAAGTCTCTCTCTCGGAAAGAAAACTAAGTATCGCACGAAAAGCACCTTAATCGAGTTCTCTCCCTTTCTTGCATGAGATTTTGTATACATTCGAATCCATTGAAAATTTGTTTGAGATTTGTAGGGTACTGGTGACATCATTACACATCTTTGCCTTGCAGGGAAAAATCAACAAAGGAAGACTTGGATGACTCAAAGTTATAAATAAATATACAAAGACTTGAATGATGTCTCCCCCATCAATTCATTCAACGACTCTTTTGTCGTCGGCCTGTGATAACCACCTTCTATTGTGAGCGGGTGGGAAGTAAGCAATGACCAGCTCAATAATGGAGTCCAGACAGAGCCAGGGCAGCGGCCGATCTTCCCCCTCCTCCATGAGATCTGAGTTCGATGTTTTCCTGAGCTTCACGGGACCCGATTCTCGTTACAGCATCGTCGACCACATCTACGAGTGCATGACCGGGGCCGGTCTCCGCGTCTTCAAGGACGACGAGGAGATCCGTCGCGGCGAAGTAATTGGAGGTGAGCTCAAGTGAGCGATCGATGGCTCCAGGGTTTACGCCGTCCCTTTCTGTCTCACTCGATTCTTTCGAAATCGAATTGAACGCTGTCTTCTCCAGGAACTACGCGTCCAGCGCGTTGTGCCTCAGGGAGCTCGACATGAAGGTGAATCTTGCAGAGGTTCAAACGTCGGTGGGAAAATCATACTGCCAATTTTCTACGCGGCAGGTCCAGGCCTACATAAAGCTGCGAACAGAGCTGTATTGGGAAGTGCTCAACGCACACAAGGATCGACACGGCCAGGATGTCATGAAGAAATGGGAGGAAGCGCTTAAGACGGTCGGCAGGATCAGCGGATGGGACTCCAAAGCCATCCAGGGGTAACCACCCAAGCACTAAAAAACGAACAGCACTCTATAAAGGGACTCATTTCGCTTTCTAATCCCCGGCCCCCCAATCTTTTTTTTTTTTGGGGCTTTCTTTGTTTTGGATTTGTCGTCTTATTGTTTATCTTATCTATTTATATTCTCTTTCTTTTTTGTAAATATATCATCTCACTTATTTTATTTTATTATTAAAATTATTATTTTTTTCGGATTTGTGTGGATTTTGAGTGTGTGGTTATTATTATCTCATCAATGCCATCATTCTTTTTGAAGTAAAATAAAAGGAAGAGAAGGAAGAAATTGGCAGAAAAAGATGGAGTTTTTGAAAAGGAAATAAAATATAAAGTCAGAATAATGACATGTCCCATCAAATTTGGGGTTGATTTGTTCGTAACAAGTTTGGTCCGGAAAATTAATTTTTAAACTTTATCAAAATTTAAACATTAATTAATAAATTTTAAAATTAATAACGGATTTCACGAAATATTTTTTTGCACGGACTTCTTTTGTAACATATATAAAGAATTTTCTAATAAGAATAGTATGCCATATCTATTTTGACACGGCAAATTATTAGTGGGTTTCAACCACATGTCACAAAGGTTGTTTGGTTCATTTTTGGATTAGGAGTAAGTATTGATTTAGAGTACCATGAATTTGATTTGATAAAGAGGGGGGAATCGACCCAGGACTAACTCTACCATCCACTCTAGATCCATAGTTGCCGCCTGGGGATGAAGCATAACCACCCTGAGGATAACCATTGAGGAAGCTGCTAACTCTACTCAGACCAGGACTAGAACTACCTAAGGGGCTCCGATTGGACCATGGAGACATCTCTTTGGGGACTGCTCACTTGAGAGTTTTGTTCCTTAATGACGTCATCTGGCGAATTATTTCGCCAAATGACGTCATAAGTTACAAAATTCCGTCGGTAACCCGACGAAGTCGGCCTTTGTAAGGCCGACTTCCTTGGAATTTTCTTTTTTTTAAATTTGGGAAGTCGGCCTTACAAAGGCCGACTTTGCCCTGATAGCTTGGAAGTCGGCTTTACAAAGGCCGACTTCCCAAATTAAAAAAAAAAAAATTCAAGGAAGTCGGCCTTTGTAAGGCCGACTTCCAACCGCTTTAAAATAAAAAAACGCTCGGGGAGAATATTTCTCCCCGAGCTTTTGCCCTAGCCGCCCCCTTTGCGTCCGTCGTCCCTGCCGCCGCCGTCGTCCCTTTGCCGCCGCTGCCCCGCCCCAGAGCCTCCCCCGGATTTAGCCGTTCCGTTCGCGATTCATCCCGTCTCCGTTGCCCATTTGTCCCGTCTCCGCCCCGTCACCGAATTGTTACGGTAAATGTTTTGTTTTAATTTAGTTTGTTTATTGCCTTAGGGTAATTTTGATTTTTATGAATGTTTAGGGTTCAATTAGGGTAAATAATTAGGATATAAGTAATGTTGGTGAATTAGGTTAAATTAAGAAATAATTAGGGTTTAAGTGTAGGTGAAAACTTAGATAGTTATCGAAATGTTAATATAATTGCCTAATAAAGTACGAAATTTGACGAACCTATCAAAATTCTTTAAACACGAATTAATCAATCGTAATATTTGTAATGTCCTAAATTAGCCTATGTAATTAGTTGGTTATTAAATTGAAAACATATTGTAGCTATATTTTATTCATTTTGAAACTATTGTGTTATAATTTGATAGCTCAATTGATTTAGGTATCGTATTTCGATGTCGTCGATTGAGCTATTGATCTTTTTTAATGGAAACGTTATCAATGGATCAGACGGGGTTGGTTATGAAAATGGTTCAGTAGCAAGAACAGAAATCCCCAAATTTATCAATTACGATAATTTTGAACGCATTATATGTCAAGCCGTCGGTTTGCAATCAGGAATTTCATTACAGATAGCCCATAGATATCCTATTTTGGAGTTGAACAATGTTGATATCAAGCATTATCTGGTTCCAATTAAAGTGGATAAAGATGTGAAATTGCTGATTAAGTTTGCTATAGCAAATCCAAGAAATATGCAACAAATATATGTGTTATCCGATGTAACGGTGCCGCATGTTGAGGTTGAGGCTGGAATGGTGGCGGTAGAGTGTAATGTGGAACAACGTCGGCATAGAGTTCTTGGTCGTCAAAGTGAGAATGTCGAGGGTCGAAGGGTGCCGTTAGATCGTACTGTTGAAGTGGTTCGTCCTATGGTTGTTGGACGTCAATGCATCAGTCAAACAGTGTTTCCCAATTGACCAATGTGGTACTTTTCCGATGGAAGTTGATCCTTGTATGGATTGTGGCGACATAAATGAAATTGTCGCCACTGAAGTAGAGAGGCCATATTCAGTTGGAGAATGTTCGGTTCCTCCGATAGAACATGAACGCAATATCGATGAAGATATAATGAATTCCGATGTAGATGTCGACACTGATGATGAGCTTTTCAACGATATGAACGCCGGCAATGGGATGTCAGATGATGATAATGCCGGCAATCAGTTAATTACTGTTGTGGAGTCCGGTGAAGGTAGTAGTAGTGCACGAAGTGCAATGAAGGAAAAACTGTTGCCCTTTTACAATGAATATATCGAGGATGTACAAGAGGTAGTTGAGGAGTGGGATTTCCGCCCAGTTGTCGAATCATTTGAAATTGTTGATGAATTTCACAAGGGAATGTATTTCAAGAACAAGAATGAACTCATTAATGCGGTGAATAATTTTCATATTCTAAAGCACTGCAATTATGATGTTTAAATCCACGAAGACATTATGGAATATATGTTGTTCAGAATTCGACAAGGGTTGTAAGTGGAGATTAAGGGCGATACAACCGCAATATGATGATATGTATGTGGTCAGAATTGTTGGAGAACCTCATAGTTGCGTGAATCCTGTATTATCGCGGGATCATGTACGATTGGATTCAAATTTCATGGAACCGTTATTCAGATCGTTTGTAAGTGAAACTCCAGAAGTGAAAGTTTCACTACTTCGCAACTTAGTTAAATAGAAGTATGGATACGAAGTTCCCAGGAGACGAGTGTGGGATGCCAAGAGGAAAGCGATTTCCCGTGTGTATGGCGATTAGGATGAATCATACAACGAGTTACCTCATTTGTTGAACGCGATTCGGGCTTCAAATCCAAATACGAGCGTTGACTGGGGAGGTTCATATATGTGTGGTGATTCTCAGTTTGTTTTTCAGAGGGTATTTTGGTGTTTTGGCCCATCAGTTACGGCTTTTCGCTTTTGTCGTCCTGTAATTAGTATAGACGGGACTTTCTTGTACGGTAAATACAAGCATAAGTTATTAATTGCTTGTGGCATGGATGGCAGTAATCATATCATTCCTTTAGCTTTTGCAATAGTCGATGAAGAAAGCTATCAGTCATGGGGATGTTTTTTGAAATGCGTTAAACGTTACGTGGTTGGCGATGAGTGTCAAGGGTTATGTTTCATTTCAGATAGACATTCTGGTATTCTAGCGGCCGTAAACGATGTTGAAGTAGGCTGGACGCCGCCTTTTGCACAATGGAGGTTCTGTATACGTCATGTTGCTAGTAACTTCAACACGAGATACAAGAATGTGCGTGTTAAGAAGAACCTAGCCATTGCTGCAAGGAAATGTATGCCACCAAAGATGAAACTATACATGCGTCACATTTTGAGAACTATTCCAGAGTCAGCTGATTTTTTCGATGAGATGGATAAGAGTCAATGGACTCTCAGTTTCGACGGCAACTATCGTTGGGGTATAATGACGACTAATTTAAGCGAGAGCTACAACGCGGTCTTGAGGGGTGCTCGATCGCTTCCTGTATGCGCTCTAGTCAGGAAAACCTTCTATAATTGTGTCGCACATTGGAATAACAGAAGAGATGAGTTTGATGCGGCAATTATTAAAGATGACAAATTCACTAAAGTTGCCATGGACCGTTTCAAAAAAGGAATAAGGAAGGCTCATAATCATCAAGTCACCCTTCTAGATCGCGCTGAAGGTACATTCGTTGTCACAACAAGAGGGAATTATAAGACTAAGAATGTCTTCATGCGACACCAGAGGTGTTCTTGCAAGAAATGGCAAACCTATCGGGTTCCCTGTTCCCATGCCCTTGCTTGTTTCGCCTATGTAAACGTGGATGCGTCGGATAGTATTCATAATATTTACAGTTGGGTAAATCAAAAGGCGATATACTCATCTTCATGGGTTTCCTTTGATTGTAAAGAAGATTGGACTGAATTTTCATTTCCAAATGTTGTTCCGAACCCTGAAAGGGCACGAACAAAAGGGAGACCACGATCGTCTCGAATTCACAATGAGATGGATGTGAGAGAACGACAGAGTAGATTACATTGTGGTCTTTGTAAAAAAGAGGGACATAATAGGAGAAGTTGTCCAAACAAATGATAGTGTAAGATGTCTTTACAGTATCTTTATATGCTTATATATGCTCTATGTATGTGGAAATTAACTAATATTTTCTGTTTCAGGTTACATAATGGAGCCTGGCCCACGAGATCCGTCTGTGTTGCACTCACAGGAACATCATCGTTCGACGGTTGTTTGGGATTCTTCTTATGCGGAGGTGTGTTTATTATACTTCATTATTCGTTCATTTGGAATCTTCATTACTAATTCAGAAATGTCGTTTCTTATGCAGAACAAAGTTTTGAAATGTCGACATCACGAAAGCACCGTGAAGAAAATGCCACGCGACCCCCGTATGGATATGTACCTACGGCAGGCAGGATTTTACGGAGTTGCGAAGATCCCGTTCATTCAGCTGGATCATGCGCTACTAACCGCATTAGTGGAGAGGTGGAGGCCCGAGACTCATACCTTCCACATGGCGCATGGAGAGATGACGATTACTTTGGAGGATGTGGGGATGCAGCTAGGATTGCCGATTGAGGGTGACCCCATCATTGGCTCGACATGTTTTGACTTTCAAGCCGTATGCGCGCACTTACTAGGTGAGGTTCCAGGTGCCTCACACATGAAGGCGGGAAGGGTTAAAATGAGTTGGCTGGCCTCCCGTTTTGACGTGCTACATCCCCAAGCACCGGATGAGCAGGTACGTATGCATACCAGGGCATACATACTACAACTGATAGGGTCGATGGTGTTCCCGGATAAGTCAGATAACTTAGTGCATCTCATGTGGCTCCCATTATTGGAGGATTTCGATGCATGTGGCCGCTATAGTTGGGGATCTGCTTGTCTGGCGTGGTTATATAGATATCTTTGTAGAGCTGCAGATAAAAAGTGCGTCACAGGTGGCTGGTTGTTTAGTACTACTGCAGACATGGGCATGGGATAGATTTCCTCATCTATCCCCCCTTAGACGCCGGAGTAGGCAAAGGCAAGGAATGCCTTTGGCTTATCGATGGGGTGCAGCTCTCGATACCACCACTGTAGCCACGCATGTCTTATCAGTCATTAGGGAAGCACTGGATAGACAAAGTCCCCAACATGTATTCTCCTTCACTGTATCCGCATTTCAATTCTTCCGTTTGTCGATATTTCGTTTGGTTGGTTATGTTAAGTCGTTATTGCAGGTCCTTTGGCATCCATACACAGATTACATACGCGCAAGACTTCCCGCATACTGTTTGGATGGTCAAGATTCCTGGAGAGCACGTGTACCCTTGATCTGCTTCTCTATTGTGGAATGGCACTATCCAGACAGGGTCATTCGACAATTTGGAGATCAGCAACTCGTTCTGGGAAACTGTGACGCTAAAACACGACTCCACCGCATCGACATGCGTGGCAAGCAATATGATAATTGGATGCACATTCATGCGCCGCACGTTGAAATGTGGCATCACCGGAGTAACCACATCGTTCCACTGGTATGGGGACAGGACGAGGACTACCATACGTGGTACATGAGACATTCTCGTCCTCATTTATCGCACACAGGGGTCATGTTGAGCGTAGTGGTAAGTACATTAGCTATTATCTTCATGAAAATATAGATCATGGTATTGATATACTTTCTTTGCAGGCGCAACAAATGAAGGATATATCCGTCCGATCTGAGAGAGGTGATCCTTCCGAACTACAGCACATCGCCGGTATCTCTCGTAAGGGTCACAGCTTCCTCACTCAGTTCACTCCGATGCGTTTGTACGGACGAACCGAAGGGATGTCTTATGACGACGAATTTGAAGCTGAGCAGCCGAACGACGATCACCAAGAGGAGGACGAAGATGAGGACGAGGACGAGGAGGCTAATCAAGATGAGAATGAAGAGGACGAGCAAGAGGAAGAACAAGAGGAGGAGCATCGAGTGGATGATATGTTTGACGTTGAGGATTTCATCGTGCAGTCGCAGGAGTACGAGGTATATCCGTCTGTTGTTATTGATCCAACTCCTGTGGATGCCTTTCAGACTCCAGCGTATGCATATGCCTCAACATCATCCACTCCCGAGGTACCAAGGAAGAGCAGGAGGGATCGACGACCCGCACCTGATGCTGAGGACTCTTCTTCTCAGCTAACGCAAATCGATTCTCGGCGGCGGTTTGGGGCCTTCTTTTACTCTTGTAGGAAAGGAAAGGAGTAGATTATGTAACCCTGTGTACATCTGATACTTTTGATTGAAACGTTTCGTTGGATTACTATCATATTCGATTGGATTATTATAAATTTCTTGTGTTCTCTTCATTTTATGTGTATTACAGGTGGTTTGTCTTCCAATGTTGTTTTTTTTATATTTCTCTAACGGAAGTCGGCCTTTGTAAGGCCGACTTCATGGCGTTCAGGGCAAAGTCGGCCTTACAAAGGCCGACTTCCTTAGACTTAGAAAAAAAAATTTTCCACAGAAGTCGGCCTTACAAAGGCCGACTTCGTCGGGTTATCGACGGAATTTTGTAACTTATGACGTCATTTGGCGAAATAATTCGCCGGATGACGTCATTAAGGAACAAAACTCGCTCACTTGACCTCTACCATTTTACCATTAAGCTCATGGAATGTCCTGTAAAGAGTCCTCTGTATCAAAAGTGATAAATCCAAAACCTCTGGGTCTTTGAGTGTTGTGATCATACATCACGACGACATCCGTAATCAATCCAAACTGATCAAAGTACTTCTTGAAGTCGCTCTCAGTAATTGTCGAAGGTAATCCTCCAACAAAGATTTTCTTTGTTCTGGCCAGGAGAGATGCAGTTGCCTCTTGGGTTTCTTGAAATATTGTTTTGGTCATCCCTAGGGACCCGATGCTCATTACGGCATCATTGACCACCTCTACGAGTACAATAGGTTCTTTTCCATGTAAGGAACCGATTGTACCAGATACGATTCAATATATTGTAACATATTTAACGGTGAAATTTCAACTCGAACCATTCTCATATCTTAGCAAATTTCCGTGAGAAAGAGTTAAAACTATGATATATAAGAAATGCATATTAAAAGTATACCATCGCCATGAATCTAAGCAGAAGAAATCAAATGAATTAACTTGTTTATTTACGTGTAACATATTGCAAAAGGGACAAGTGCTCCAATGAAGCCTCGACCCAAAATAATTGGTCTTATCTTTGATAGGCTTGGACACATATTATTATATTTTGTTTAGTCGGGGAGGTGATGTTCTAGTACGATCCAAATATAACGGAAATTAGGGGTTTTTAGTATAATAATTTCTAAAATTAAATTTTAACATAAATAATATAATCCAATCAACAGTTTCGAAATGTCTCGAATACTAATTCATTCGAATTAATTATACAAGTTCGAATATTAGCGATCTCGTACTTCTTATTAAAAAACACCAACCCAACCAAGTCTCCAGCTCAAATACATCAAATCTTTTGCCACCGACTTCGATAACACCATCCAGTCGTCCAACGTTGAAAGCCTCCTCCAGAGCCTCATCGCCGTTAGCCTACGCATCCGCTTCCACAATGACACGGCAGGCAACCCCCCTAACACATTCTGAAATGAACTGGAAAAATTTTTAATCTTTTCGTCAGTTAACACGGTCGTAGTTGACTGGTCAGCAGCGAAAGACGACAAATTTTATCTCTACCTTGATCTCGATTATTCTTCTACTTTTCAGGGCATTGTATCCTCCATCACAACCTCAGTCCCTAGTTCTCTGCATCACTAAAATAATTTCCCCAAATTAGGGTAATTCGCCGAGTACACCTTCCCATACACACACGAAAGCATGGATTCGTAGACTCATCCTACATGCATCCTTGGAAACATTTACGTACCATGCAGTGTATAATAAATGAAGCTATACAATCACATCAGGCAAACCAGATATAAGCCCGCAACATTATCGTAGGAAACGAATAATCAAGAATCACAATAAGACAGTACGTAGCAAACAACTCCCATGAATCAAACCTCCTCCACATATCGACTCTTCCCAAGGTGCCAGGATCACCGTAGTGGGTCCTCGCACACTCCTCCGGGAGCGCCCGAGGCAGCGGCAGCAGGTGCGACCGCGAGTGGTGCCACCTCCCCGCTTTCTCCTCCGACACACAGTCGGGAATCTTACCTCATAACATCGGGTAAGACACACTGTGCTCCCAATGCATCAAGTCCAGACATAATGTGCACAGCAGAAGATTGAATTGTATATCAAGGAACAGATTGCCTTTTCTTTCAAGGGGCTAACTCGCATACACACGTGTTCCAATTCGTTATAGGTTTCCCGACGCGGCTGATCCCGACCGGACTGGCAACCGACCCTTTGTGTATACGCAGCGAAGGCAAGTCAGGAACCTGCGGAACCCCAGCCACCACCCCGCGGAAGATGTGGCTGAACCCGTTCCACAAGCTCGACGCCTTCCCTTCTAGTTCGGTTGGCACCAAGTCACAGCCCCCCGCCGTCAAATTCAATTCTCTACAGAAGGTGAAGTCGAGTTCCTGATGCACACTGGACAGATGCCGTCAATTCCTTTCAAACATTGTAAGGAAGATCACAGATTTCATAAACAAGTGCACACAACGCAATTTCCAAAACAGTCACAACACACCTATGTGCCCCGGCACCATCACAGTTTAATTGGCTGGATCATCAACCAAGTCTAAAATTCATCCTCTCTGTGAATCCTTCCAACAATAAAATCAAATTCCAAATGAACGGCCACAAAAGCATTCCTACACGCCTGAACCAATCGGGTCATAACCACACTTGAGGATATTGTTTCATTTTCGGCTTCCTGGTAGCCCTTTCTTTGCGCAAATTCAACACAGACTGGGACTAGCTAAAGCTAAAGCCTCTGGCAGTCTGACCATAGCTCGCAAAACCTTCCGCGAGACGACCTCGGCATCACCTTCGGGTAAGCATAGCTTGATTCCCGGTGATACCCAAATTTCCACCCCGGCTTCCCGTCTAAACGGAAAGCACAACACCAACGAGGATCAGCCAGTCTACCTTTCGACCGTCGTCCTCGCCCTCACCCCAGCCTTCCCCTGATATCTCGCCCTCAAACCCGCAGCGATAACACATAGAATCGGCCAAACAAAGTACAACAGACGGGGGAAGGGGGAAAAGCATACCTGGACCATCAAACCCTCACGCCTCCCCGTCTTCCCCGGGTCTACACACCCCACGGCCGACCAGCGAGCTGTAGCTCGCCCCCGAGTTCCTCGTACTCTCCGCGATCCCCGGAATCTGTTGCTTCTTCCTTTTGTTGAGGGGAGGACCCCCTCTTTATTATATTTTATTCTTTTAATATTGTCTTGTTTCTTAATTTATGCTATTGCATTCCTTGAATTTAAAGCGTTATAGCAATTAGGTCCTTTTGTTAGCTTGCCTTCCAAAGCGTAATCCCGAATCGCTACCTGAACCCGATTGCGTTTGAGTTAGGGCGTCCGCTTTCTCGCGTCGTATAATCACACTTAATCGAACCCAAACATCGATGTTGTTTAGATAAAAAAGTCAATAACTACGAGAATATAGACTCTCTCGTGTCCACGTCAGACTTTAACTCGGTCAACTATTTTAGAAATGTTGACATCTTGACTATGGTCCCTAAGTTTGGACTCATTAATCCCCCTGATTTTTTCCGTAATTTCGTTTGGATAATTATGCTTCGACATCAGAAAATAAAACAGTGGCAGAGAATTAACCAGCAGGGAGCCTTCCAGAAAATAGTCAAAAATCACACAGCATTTCCTTGGTCCGAGTGGGAGGACAAGATTGGTATCCATCCAAGGTCCATACCTAAAGAAAAAGTTATGTTCCCTCCGAAGTACTTATTACCATGAATATTAATAATCAACTTATGCACAATAGAAACATGCCTGTTTATCATGAAGTTTGGATATATAAAAGCATATGTAGCTCTTTTTCCGAGGCGATCAAAATCATACTCTCCATCGACAGGTCCTCCGTCACAGCATTGAAGGCTAACTTTATCATGTAACTGAATGACCCATAAAATTGCCCAGAAGTCACAAAATCAGTAAGTGGCATATCCAGGCATGGGAATGGACACAACATCATGTTGATACACTCTCAACAAACTGCTTGAAATTGGAGTTCAGGTAAAATTCATACTGTTGTCAAATAAGAGTCAAGCTTGAGTCCAGAAGCAAGGCCTTTGTGAGCATATGGAACATGATAACCTCCATCTAAATAGTTGTCACAGGAAACCTGCAAGAAAAAGAAAACTTCATGCGTATTGACTTCCACTGCAGGATTTTTAAGATCGAGATCACATTTTTTGCATTCTTGAATGAACTGCAGATAACAGTCCGCTGATAATGTAACGAAATATATAGAAGAATGAAAAGATTGCATAATACCTTCCAATTACACTCGATGATCTACTCCCACCTACATAGGAAATACAGTGACGAATTAAGGCAAACCTCGCTCAAAGTAGCCAAACCGTGAAGACCCATTTCTCAGTACATACGAAATATCACATTAGCAATACTCACAGTTTGTCCTCACAAAAACGAGATTATGCCAACTGGAATGATGCGATACCGATTAGGATATGCCATTAAAATAATAATATGATTCTTTCAAAAAGTTAATAGTAAGAGTGAAAAATTAATAATATGCTATTACAATGCTCACACGTCCCTAAATGAAAAATGATGTCAAAATTTGCAGCAATGCTGGCCGTGAAATGGATTGTAATGATCGCCATTGTGCGGTCTCTGCAGGCTCGTGCATCCATATGAAGCGACGCCATTGAAGGAAACGAAGGTGCAGCAGGTCAAGTAACTTCAAACCACTGCAATTCCGCAAATTGTGATCCGAAATAACAGATGCTTAATGTTTGCTTATGTTGCAGGTTGCTTTTCGTTTGCTGGAGGAGACATGCTCGGAACATGTTCGCTCGCGTCGAAATCGAGAAATAATGCAAATAAAAAAATGTATATATTATTTAATTTAAAATAAAATGAGTTGTTCATATATAGTAGTGTTTAATTTTAAATAGTTGGGGTTATGATAGACAAAATGGGGCTAATGGAACACAACTCCGTCATCCCCCTCATCATCATCATTAATTAAGATTTTGGTTTCGTTTCTTGGATCTTAATTATAGTTGTAATGTTAGGTGTGATGTCTTTATCCGGGGGGGATTTTGATGGCCAAGGGGGTTTTACGAAAGGGATGTCTTTTTTTTTTTGTTAAAGAAAAAGTAGAAAAAAAAGGGGGACAGACAGCTAAAAGAAGACTCACGAAATAAAAGTCTACCGCGTTAAAAGTAAGGGACAGCTGATTCACACCGGAAGACTCAATAACTATTTTACTCCATTACCTGCTTTATCCGGAAAAGCTTTGGAAAATGAGAAGGATGGCTCCTCTGCCGCCCCACCCAGCAGCAGCAGGAGTTCCAACCCAGTTGTTTTGTGCGGTTCTGATGCGCGTCGTCAACGCAACAAAAATAAATCCTCGTTCACACCAACTAAGCAGTAAGGGCAAGCAAGGGTCGATCCCACGAAGAATCAGTATCAATTAGGTCTTGTAACGTCAAATTCGATAACCAAATTCAAGGTCAAGTGAACAAATTAAGTGATGAGAAGTTAAACTAACAGCAAAGTGAATCGAATTACCAATAAGAATGAAAGATCTAGGACTACCGATTTCCCCTCATGACTTATGCTCTCATATCCCCTCTTCTTATTACTATTGAATTTCATCGGTTGTTAACTGTAGGCCGCTAATCTCTCCCCATAACCCTCTCGGATATCCGGAAACGTACCCCCATGTATCAAATTCTCTACTCTATGTCTAGGCAAAGAACTAGTGGAGGCCCTTTATGATTTAACCCTACTTTGATTACCCAAGGTGCACGGTATTTCTACTCTCACACTAAAACCCGGTCTCTCGACTCGAAGGTTCCTTAGGTTATCCTAATCCCGATCTGACCCAGACTATCCTCTCGAGTCTCCCTAGGTGATCGAATCAATATCAACAGTTGATCAGGCTGCTAATACGCATTAAACACGGGATAGACTCGACAGCAAAATGAATAGTATGCAATTAGAGAAGAACCCTCACTCAAAGAGATGATTGACTCGATGAAGAGCAGTGAATGCCCTCAAACTTTTAGATTGGTGAAGACTCAAAGATTCTCGCGTTAGTGCTCATATAGTATGAGTTTTTCGAGCGAAGCTTTTCTAAAAGAGTGCAACGAGCAGATGATTTCTAGTCATGCCTTCCATGTATGGAGTTGACGGTCAAGGATAGTTCAACGCTTTCCATGTAATCAGATCATAACCAATTTTTCTAATTTTCTCAAGTTATGAAAATATGCCTCACGTATCTTTTCAAAGAGCTAAGGAATAAATTCTTATTAAATAAATTCTTATTTTTAACAAGAATTAACACTAAGTTAGTTTAGGATAAACATCCTTAAGCCGCACATGATATAATCTCCAATGAGAAAATTTTTACAAATAAAATCTCTATTGTGTAACCATTACATACACTCTGGAAAGGAGAATTATAGCTCTCGTAACACGAGTGCTTATTTCTGCTATAGATATATTAGATACGAGGGATCAGTCTGGTTCACATAACGTCACTTTTAAAAGGTAAACTCATTTTTAAGTTTTGTCCTCCACGTAACCTTTTTTGTATTAATCTACTCAGAAACTAACTTCTAAACCATGAAGACCCATTTCTCGGTACGTACGAAATATTACATTAGCAATACTCACAGTTTGTCATCACAAAAACGAGATTATGCCAACTGGTATGATGCGATACCGATTAGGATATGCCATTAAAATAATAATATGATTCTTTCAAAAAGTTAATAGTAAGAGTGAAAAATTAATAATATGCCATTACAATCCTCACACGTCCCTAAATGAAAAATGATGTCTAAATTTGCAGCCATGCTGGCCGTGAAATGGATTGTAATGATCGTCATTGTACGATCTCTGCAGGCTTGTGCATCCATTCGAAGCGACGCCATTGAAGGAAACGATGGTGCAGCGGGTCAAGTAACTTCAAAACCACTGCAATTCCCCAAATTGTGATCCGAAAATAACAGATGCTTAATGTTTGCTTATGTTACAGGTTGCTTTTCGTTTGCGCGGACGAGACATGCTCGGAGCAACGCATGGGGAGAATACTGGCCCCTCCTTCGACTCATCGCTCACGTCGAAATCGAGAAATAATGCAATAAGATGTATGCTTTATATGTGTATTTAGTTGGAATAACTTGTTCCTCCTTCACTCTGTTGGATTGCTTTCCATGGTTATCTACACACCTTGACCAACACTTATTCTCGCATTCTCCTGCAAAGGCCACGTCCATCGACAGCATCGTTACCAAGAACGATATCATGAAGAACGTGGACACAAGCATCGATGTCTTAACGACGGAAGTAATTCTTCTGTTTTGTGTCTTTCTTTGTAAGAGTTTGGTATTTGAGTGGTGATTTGATTCACATATATATATATATATAATCTAAAAGTAATGGCAATAGTATGTTCACCTAATTCACCTTTTGTCCATTTTTGGGTATTTTAATAATATTAGGCTAAAAATCTAAGCTCTTTCTTTTTTTTGGCTAATAATATTATGCAAACTACCATTTATGGAAATTTGGTAAAGACTTCATCCTTCAATGTAAATGTAGATCCCCCTAAATCTGGTTACCAAATCCAAGATCGAAAAAGGAACTGGAATTTGGATAAATATTTTTAAACATGATTACGTAATTTGTTTTGACTTAAAGATATTAATGCACCATTAGTCATATTTTTCTATATTAATTTTCTCATTTTTAATGATCTTTTAGCACTTTGCATATTTAACTTGGTTATAACTTCGTTTAACTTTAATTTATATCAAACTAGCCATGTTTCTATCTATCAGTGTAGGAATGCAGTAAGAATGGATTGAATTAGTTCTTCCGATTCTAAGGTACTACCTCAACTTCTTTTCGGGTGTTGTGGAAATTCCTTTCTAACAGGACAAGAGACTTGGTCTGTCAAATTGCGGAGTTTAGATCTGCAGTTATAAACCAAGGATACGATATTGCTTATCGTGTGTATATGCTCGGTTCAATGAACAGGTTGAGACATCATATTTATAGTGGTTTGACAAATAAAGTCCACGTACTCCCTCCCTACGCTTCACCCCAATAAGGGTGTATCCACCAATTATAAGATCAAGGGAGTAGAACAAGTACAAATGCACACTTTTGCCCGGTACGTGATAACAAATCCGTGGCTGCCGCGCCACCTGCGTAAGATCTCCCTATCCTATGACTTCCCTTACACATCCACCCGTGTAACCAATAATCCAGATAGACTCGACAGCAAAATGAATATATGCAATTAGAGAAGAACCCCCACTCAAAGAGATGGTTGACTCGATGCAGAGCAGTGAATGCCCTCAAAGTTTTAGATTGGTGAAGACTCAAAGATTCTCGCGTTAGTGCTCATATAGTGACTCTATCTTCACATATGGCTTCATCCTTTGGCTTTAAGTATGAGTTTTTCGAGCGAAGCTTTTCTAAAAGAGTGCAACGACTAGATGATTTCTAGTCATGCCTTCCATGTATGGAGTTGACGGTCAAGGATAGTTCAACGCTTTCCATGTAATCAGATCATAACCAATTTTTCTAATTTTCTCAAGTTATGAAAATATGCCTCACGTATCCTTTCAAATAGCTAAGGAATAAATTCTTATTAAATAAATTCTTATTAATTTAATAAGGATTAACACTAAGTTAGTTTAGGATAAACATCCTTAAGCCGCACATGATATAATCTCCAATAAGAAAATTTTTATCAATAAAATCTCTATTGTGTAACCATTATATACACTCTAGAAAGGAGAATTATAGCTCTCGTAACACAAGTGCTTATTTCTGCTATAGATATATTAGATACGAGGGACTAGTCTGGTTCACATAACGTCACTTTTAAAAGGTAAACTCATTTTTATGTTATGTCCTCCACGTAACCTTTTTTGTATTAATCTATTCAGAAACTAACTTCTAAATCGTGAAGACCCATTTTTCGGTACGTACGAATATAACATTAGCAATACTCACAGTTTATCATTACAAAAACGAGATTATGCCAACTGATATGATGCGATACCGATTTATAAACTTGTTCCTCCTTCACTCAGTTGGATTTCTTTATGAGAGTTTGGTATCTGAGTGGGTGTGGGGAGTATATAAACGATTTATAAATAATAGCTTTTTTTTTGTTAAAGAAAAAGTAACAAAAAAAAAAAAGAAGACTCGCGAATTAAAAGTCTACCGCGTTATTTCCAGTTAAGGTGATTGGAGGGACAGCTGATTGACATCGGAAGACTGAATTACTGGTCTCTATTTTTCCCCATTACCTGCTTTATCCGGAAAAGCTTTGGAAAATGACAAGGATGGCTCCTCTTCCCCTTCCCCTGCTCCTCCTCATCCTCCTCATCATCCTCCTCTGCCGCCCCACACAGCAGCAGCAGCAGCAGCAGCAGGAGGGGTTCCAACCCAGTTGTCTCGTGCGGTTCCCAACCAGTTGCTTCTCCATCCGCAATCCACAACCGTGTAAGTGGCATCCCATATCCCATACATAATGAACCAGGGGCTGCTTAGATTACGTCGTCGAGACTCACTTACTCTGCTCACGTCTCCCTAAACGAGAAAATGATGTGTAATTTTGCTGCAGCTTTGGCCATGAAATGGATTATAACGATCCTCATCGTGGCTGCATCCGTTGTGACCACTATTTACATGAAGCGACGCATTAAAGGAAACCAAGGCGCATCAGCCGGTCACACCAACACCGGTAACTACAAAACCACACATACTTGATCTCCGATCGATCTCAGGTTTTACGAAAGGAATTACGAAATTTTAATATTCATAAACCTTCTGTTCGCGGAGTAAAGGAAGCATCGTGAGCAGATCAATAATGGAATCCGTGCGGAGCGAGAGCAGTGACAGAGACACCCCCACCTCCATCACATCTGAGTACGATGTTTTCCTGAGCTTCCGCGGAGCCGATGCTCGTCACGGCATCGTCGACCACCTCTACCAGCGGATGACTGAGGCCGGTCTCCGTGTTTTCAAGGACGACGAGGAGATCCGTCGCGGCGAAGTTATAGGGGGAGAGCTCGAGCGAGCGATCCGTGGTTCCAGGGTTTACGCCATCGTCTTTTCCAGGAACTATGCGTCCAGCGCGTGGTGCCTCAGGGAGCTCGACATGATGGTGGATCTCCACGGAGGCTTGAACGTCGGCAGGAAGATCATACTGCCGATTTTCTACGGGGCAGATCCGGCCAATGTAAAGCTGCGAACAGAGCTATATCAGGAAATGCTCGATGCACACAAGGATAGACACGGGCAGGAGGTCGTGAAGAAATGGGAGGAAGCACTTAAGACGGTCGGCAGGATCAGCGGATGGGACTGCAAAGCCAACCAGGGGTAAACACCAGAGCCTTGTTATTTTGCTCACTTTGGAAATAGATTTTCTAAAATATTACTCTGTTTTCATCGTCGTCTTGCAGCGAAGGCAGATTCGTTCAATCAATAGTTCAAGACATTTTTGGGAAGCTGAGAATTAAAGATCAAATTTTGCCTGATCATCTCACAGGGATCGATGATCGAGTATCTGACATGTTAAATCTGCTGGACTGTGACTCCTCGGGAGTAAGACTCCTGGTGCTTCATGGCATGGGGGGAATTGGGAAGACGACCATTGCTCGCGTCATCTTCAATCAATTACATTCCCGATTCGAAGGCTTCAGTTTCCTTTCCGATGTGCGTGAGACATCCAAGGGTAATGGAGGCATTGAGAAATTGCAGAACAAGTTATTGGAGGACATTCTCGGTGGCCAAAATGCTAGCTCTTGTAACTACGACAGTGAGATGATACGAAGGATTCAGTTCAAGAGGGTTCTTCTGGTTCTTGATGACGTGGATAAGTTCTTTCAACTAGAAAAGCTACTGATGAAAAATCCAGAAGACACGTTAGGAACAGATAGTCGAGTCATAATCACGACTAGGGATAAAAGCGTTTGCAAACAATTTGTTCGTCCTGGTTCCAAATTACTTCAGTTTTACGAAATGGAGAAAATGGACGACAATCACGCCCTTCAACTCTTTAGCAGACATGCCTTTGGCACCGATGAGCCTCCAGATGATTATCTTTCTTTATCGAAACAAGTCGTTAAGACCACTGGGAACCTTCCCTTGGCTTTGGTGGTGATTGGAAGACACTTGTGTTGCGAGAGCAAAGATTCATGGAAGTCTGAGCTCAAAAAGCTGAAGAACATTCCCCAAGAAGACGTCTTTGAGATCTTGAAGGTAAGTTACGAGGGGTTAGACTGGAGGGAGAAGGAAATTTTCCTCGATGTAGCCTGTTTTCAGGAAGTGATGCATCCTAGGTATGTGGATTATCTCTGGGAAGCTCGCGAATTGCATCCAAAAAGCGGAGTGAAGGTACTCATCAACAAATCATTGATAAGGATTGATTCAAACGGTCAATTCTGGATTCACGACCAGCTTCAAGACATGGGAAGAGAAATTATTCGATCGGGAAGCCTCGGAAAGCCTGAAATGTGTAGTAGACTTTGGGATCCAAACTATGCCTTAAAGATAGTGCTTCAGAAAACGGTAAGGAACTCGTTGAATTAAGTTTGCAGTTAAAATATTACACTTTCTTTCCATGTACATTACTATGGGATTGATGTCACTCTTCACCGAGGACAATATGATTATTAATGTTATTTATATTTTTTCATTTATTAGGTCTCGAAGGAAATCATAGCAATGGTCTTGGACTTCAAAAGTATTACCAAAGAATACGAACTCTCTAACAAGAGCTTTAGAGGATTATCTAATTTGTTGTATCTTCATCTAGAAGGAAAGTATCAATTTATTACAGATTTAGGAAGTATCCGGAAGACGTTACTGTGGCTTTCTTGGCGGAATTGTAATCAACTGTTGAAGCCCAACTTCTTCAAGATGAGCAACCTAGTTGTTCTCCGAATTCAAGGTAGATGGCGGGGTACTAAAAAGCTGGTATGAACTCATCCTCCCCATCCTCCTATATGTCATGTGCTTGATCGTTAAATGTGTTGATAAATTATGGTGCACGATGCATTTACAGATTATGCCTAATTTAAGGGTGCTGGCAGTCAGAGACAGTGATATGACGACGACACCTGATGTCTCTTGTTGCGTAAAGTTGGAGATTATGGTTTTTGAGAATTTGCAAAAATTGGAAGAAATCCACCATTCGGTGGGTAAGTTGGAGAGTCTTACTTATATGAACATCTCCTGGTGTCCATATCTGAGGAGTTTACCAAAAGAGCTCCGTAGTGCAAGAGCTTTACGGGAGCTAATTGTGACTTGTTGCGGCATGCTTCGGGAGATTCGAGGACTTCCAACCAGCCTAACGGTGTTGAATGCTTCGGATTGTCTTCTCGAAGAAGGAATTCCGGAAGAGATCGGGAACCTATCAGCTTTAGAAGAATTGGATCTTTCGGGGAACAATATGTGCTTTCTACCAGCAACGGTCAGCCAACTCACGAGCCTTAAGTCCCTCAAATTGTATGGTTGTAATATGCTTCAGGAGGTTCGAGGATTTCCTACTGGCCTAACATACATTGCATTTTCATGGAATACGAAGGGACTCTTTGAAAAAATACATTGTACAAAAGAGTATAGAGAGAGAGTTATTATATTTAGTGGAGTTTTCGAGTTGGATTTCCTTTCCAGGCTCAAGACTCTTGGTTGGAGTTTTCCAGACATGGCGTCTCCGCAGACAAGTTTGGTGATAAGAGAATTTACGTTGACGGAGATGGAGCTTGGTGGGCTCGATTCGTTATCTAGTCTTACAAAGTTGTCTATTTGGAGCTCTAATAGTCTCCTTCGGGTGTCAAACATAGGGAGATTGAGGGGGCTGAGGTCGCTTAAGTTCAATCAGTGTGGAGCGTTGGTGGAGATTCCAGGATTGGAACAATTGGAGATGTTGGAGGTGTTGAGCTTTGACTGGTGCCGTTCCATTTGCGGAATTCAGGATTTGTCGGGATTGAAAAGATTGAAGGAGGTGGAAATCTGGTGTTGCTCCTCGTTGGTCCGCGTGCCCCGTGTGATCGACGAGTGTCGCCTATCGATTCGTTTCTGTGACAAGTTGAAGGAATTTAGGGGGAGTTACAGGGAATACGGGAGAAAAGATGTCTCATTGGATGCTTAAAAGATGATGTTTTTTTAATTTCAAAGTCGACCAATTCTTCTTTCCTCTTCCGAACATGAATGTTCATGTCATTACGATAAACAACGTGGGTGAATGGCAAAAGGGAGGTAGTAGTTTGCATCCATATGTATCATCCGATCAGCAAAGAAGCATGATACAATTTTCTGGTATTCCACCACCCCGCAACGCGACTTCTTCTTAAAACCAAAAGTGCAGGAACAATGGAGCGCCTATCTGAAATGTTTTGAGCTCGAAAGGGTAAAAAAAATCTCATGGAAGCTTCTTCTTTTTGCCTCTCACTGTATGAGGAATCCTTGTGAATGCACAACGCGACGCGACACAGGTATATTACCCCTAGACACTATGTAACCTCTTCACTAGAAACTCGATATAAACCACGTGACAAATCATGGCACCACTAATCGTCAAAATATCTACTTTGCCTGTCCAAACTCTCACACATTCCTGCAAGGAAGAAACTCCTGTGAGATAAACGACATAAAGGAAAATACACTGGCCTCGTAAAATATTTTCTTTTTTTCTTTTCCTAAAACAGCATTCAAAATTATGCTTCCAAAGTTTATGAACACATTTCTCATTTTATCGCAATAAATAGAGAGATTCATCCAAATCCACTATTCACAAGGAGCACAAAGACTCAACACCTGTGATCAGTTTAAAGAATGAAATGGCCGTGTAGAAGTTTACCTCTATTTGATGGTAGTCAAGCCATAGCCAATATAATCGGCATTTGCATTTCCAAGTCCATAGCTAATGGGGGCAGAATCTTCCGTCTTTGATGGGGATGGATCCCCAACCGGAGTCTCCATAGGCTAAATCATTCTCATAGAGATCCAAACTTCCGTCATAACCGACCCCGGATGCGGCATACGATGAAGGTGGCCCAATCACGCCAATGCCAACATTATTTTTCTGATAACTCCCAGGATAACGTTCGTATATGCTCCCAGAATTAGAATTTCCTCCACTAAGCTTGCTTCCGTTAACAAATCCGTTGCTCAAGCTAGAAGAGGAAGCCCAGAGATTTCCAATGCTTTCATAAGGATCCATCCATGAATTATCATTTCCGGATCCACTGAGAGTACCAGAATTTGCAGAGAAGCCAAAGCTGTCATTTCCCCACAGGCTCCCTCTAGCCAGACTCAGTAATGGATTACCCCTGAGATGACCGATTGGACCATTGTTGGCAGGCCTCCCTGAAATTCCACAATACAGAGGATCGGACTCGTTTACATAACCAAGGTTGGGGTTGAAGTTTGGGCTCAGTCCATAGCTTGAATTCGAGTTCGGCTCTCCCTTCTCATAAAGAGACACAAAAGGGGGAATCGACCCAGGACTAACTCTACCATCCACTCTAGCTCCATAGTTGCCGACTGGGGATGAAGCATAACCGCCCTGAGGATAACCATTGAGGAAGGTAATCCATCCTCCAACAAAGATTTTCTTTGTGCGGATATTGTTCTGGCCAGGAGAGATGCTGTTGCCTCTTGGGTTTCTTGAAATATTGTTTTGGTCATCCCTAGGGACAGCCTTCTTTGCCTCAACCTGATAAAGAAAGGCCATACAATCAAATCCTGGATCAATCTCCTGCTATATACTACTACTATATCAAAAGAGATCCCATTTGAGTTTAAATCTACAACTCAAAAGAGATCGTTACTTTGCCTGTCCAAACTCTCACGCATTCTTTGCCTCAACCTGATAAAGAAAGGCCATACAATCAATACTGGATCAATCTCCTGCTATATACTACTACTATATCAAAATTCTATTTTCACCAAAAATGAAATTCAACAGATCCACTTGAGGGAACCCAGGCTTCAACAGTGGGGAAGTATGAAAAGCGAAAGACATAGTTGATCGCACGTACTTCATGTTTTTGTTCGCCAGTCAGGGAAGCCCAATACCACAGCCAAATTCTATATGTGGGCCAGATACATTTTCATTTTCATCCACATACTCTCTAGTAAGAAACTCAAACACCTGCAACCCATCCAGTCTTCTTTCTGGACAAACATATATGATAAAAGTCGAAAATGTTTTTTTTTTCCAACAAACACAACGCAACTACAAAATTGAAATTTCTTAATATATATATATATATTCCATGCCTCATAAATTTTGAAAAATTTTGGCATGCAAAACCATGCTATACCCTTTTGGAAACTAATTTAAATTTATTCAATTCTCAAAGAGATATTTTAGATAATACTAATTAGAAGATTATAATGTCTTACCGAATATCGAGCCATATGACTTGTACTAAAATACTCATTTTTTTATTATTAAAAGATTTTAAAGTTCACATTTTTTATTTTTTATTTTATAGCGATTTTTTCGTGGTAAAAGCGGAAATTGTATTTGGTAACTTGGGTGGGTTCCTTAAATTCTGAAAACCAGTAACCTAACATGCATTTATCAACAAGAACTTAACAAGACTCACTGGAAAATTATATCAAACATACTTAAATTTAAAATTAATAATATAACCCAAACAAGTGTATTATTAACTATTAAAATGTGAGGTCAAGTCAAGCCACAAACATTAATTTATTCAAATCAACAAGTCTCCTCATAAATTTAATATAACCCAGATAAGTGTAGTATTAAAATGTGATGTCAAGTCAAGCCACATACATTAATTTATTGGGTTTGATGCAAGTGATGAGAAGCTTGGATTCTTTTAAGGAGATCTCGAATTCGAAAATTATCGTACACAAGTACACCTGTTGAATTACTCTCCCATAATAACCAGATGTCTTATTCAGATCGAGCACAAAGAGAACATTATATAGGGGGGGTGATGTTCTCGTACGATCCAAATATAATTGAAATTAGGGGTCGGTACCAAAAAACGAGATAATTTACGAACAATTTTTTAAAAATTCATTAAAATTTAACATAAATAATATAATCCAATTAAAAATTTTGGAATGCCTCGAATACTAATTTCATTCGAATTAATTTTGGCATTGAAATGTATATATTCGAATATGAGCGATCCCGTCCGAAATTACTTCAAAAAAACACCGAATACATCAAATCTTTTGCCCCAAGTAACTGACCTATTCCACCGACTTCGAGAACACCATCCAGTTCTCCAACACTGAAAGCCTCCTCCAGAGCCTCATCGCCGTGAGCCTACGCGTCAGCTTCCACAATGACATGGCAGGCAACCCCCCTGACACATTCTATGGCCACTTCCTCTGCCGCGGTGATGTCTCTGGCCATGCCTGCCCGAGCTGATAAAAAAAAGCAAAGATGGAGATCTCCGAGGAGTGCTCCGGTAAAAAGGAGGCAATCCTCTGGTTCGACTATTGCCTCTTGCGATTCTCAAACTCGTCCTTCTTCTCGGTCATGGGTCAATGCTGAGTTTCCCCGTATCAGACGATAAGAGGGTCACGTTCCCTGACAATTCTTTCAGGACCGTACTGCGGGAGGTGCTTCAAAATGTCACAAATACCACGATCTCTTCGAGCAATTTGTATGCTACATCGGAAACTGCTCTGCCTGCCTTGCCCACAAAGCTGTACACATTTGTGCAATGCATGCCGTATTTGTCTGAAACCGAGTGCGGTAGATGCCTGAATCCGGCAGTTAAGAATCTAGTTGACAACTTCAAAGGGGAGGCTGGGATGAGAGTTTTCCAACCCAGTTGTGTCGTGCGGTTCGCAACCTATAGCTTCATTGGCAATATGCAACCATGTAAGTGGCAGAGCATATCCCAGGCATATGATACGGATTTTATCAAAGGGTTGCTTAGATTACATCATGTTTTTATGATTCGATTACTCTGCTCACACGTCCGTAAACGAAAAAAGATGTGAAAATTTGCAGCAGCGTTTGCTGTGAAATGGATTATAATGATAGCCATTGCGGGGGCATTCATTGTGACGATCACTGCAAGCTTGTGCATTTATATGAAGCGACACATTAACAGAAGAAACGAAGGTGCAGCGGGTCAAGTAACTTCAAACCACAAACATGATTTCCAATCGATCCCGGGTTTTACGAATGATATTTCTCTCATGCTTGCAGATGGGGAAAATAATCAGGAGGTACAATTGCTCGACCTCGGAGATGGAATCACAGGTCCCACCAGCAATGATCTCCAAGGCGAAAAGACCTCGAGCATCCAGGATGTGCTCATGATGCGGTTGAGCATGATCCATGCCGCTACGAACAACTTCTCCGATGAAAATAAGCTTGGAAAAGGGGGATTCGGTCCCGTCTACAAGGTAATGAAGAGAGTATCCAATCGAGACGACAGGAAAAGGAAAAAAAATGAAGGAAAAAGAAGAGTGGTGTTTGACAAATACGTCAAGGCTGGGGTCACTCGGAAGAAACGCACCCACAACTCATAAATTCATTTAGTGTATCCCCTCCTTGATTGTCGGAACGACCATGTTTGTTGTCCTGAACTTACTCCCCTTCTTCTTCCTTCCTTCCTCGTGTTCCTAAACTCAACCCCCAATCTAATAGCGTGTGAATGTGAACTGAAATCATCCTCCTTTACCTTCCCACACCACCACCACACATTTGTTCTTTTTCCCTCTTTTCCTTTTTCAGACTGAATCGCCTACATCTAAAGTAACAAGCAATCACGAAAGACAAAAGAACATGTACAACACCACTCTTTCTACTTTTTCTTTCTCTGTCTGAACTCTTTCCTTTAACTGTTCCACCAAGCGCAGGGTATTCAAGAAACTCACTATGTGCAGCCATTTCCAGGCAGTTTTGCATATCAGGGGATGTCGAAGGTGATCCTCAAATCAAATCGACTGGACAGACAACAATTGAACATTAGGAAAGAAATATAATTCAACTGACCAAACATTTCATACTTCCCGAAACTCATTTTGGAATACCCGATCCGAGCAGGGTCAAGATCTTGCTTCCTATTTGTAGCAGCAATTAGGGCCAATTTCTTATGTTGTTCCAACCCATCAATCTGAGTAAAGTATTCTCAATATACTCAGGGTAAAGGAAACATTGTTTCTCGCAAAGAAACAAGCTGCTATATAACACGAATACGCCATGAGCAACAAGTAAATTGTGGAAAAAATAGCAAATGTCGGCAAAAATACTAAACCTGACGAAATAACAGTTACGACACTCTTCCTGGTGGCTTCATGGATTTCGTTGCCTCGTGCAGGCAACACGTAAATTTAAACCACAGGAACTTTTGTTTGGTCTAGCCCTCAAGGACAATTCGGCTATCAGTAAAACACAATTCTGAAGATGTTCTCGCAGGACAGACCTGAGCAAACTCATGCTCTATACAAATACTAATTTCACTATATCAATCCATGGATTTATAACACCATGCCGACAAGCGAAAGCAGAACCCGTATTGTTTTGACACAGTCTAGGAATTAACACATGAGAAACAGTAAGGAACTCACGGCCGGTGCAGCAACGATGCGGGCAGATGATGACGTCTTCCCTGTACTTGCAAATAGAAAACTAACATGATTTAACCAGAAAACCATTTTTTCGCATGCTAAGCAGCAGTCCTTCTCTCGAGTTTTAAAGCATCAGGCTGCCATTGGATAACAAACTTTCCAGATACAGAATGTTGGTTCCTCTGACTCACTCAACTCAAACAATGAAAAATCGAGGGTGGTTGAAACCGTTTCTTACGTGGATGGGAAAGGAAAAAGGTTACGCTACTCACCGAGATTATTTATACACAATAATCAAATTAAACATTGAACAAATTTTAAGAATTTCCTACTTGTTTTTTTAAGATATGCAGGTGGTGGTGGTGAGGATATCATCTCTTTCTGGGAATATCAATAAAAGAAAGACTTGGCCGGTAGGTCCAACGCTACTGAATTGCATGAGTGAACAAGATGAATAGGAAATAATCATTATATATATATCAATATATTTGTACAACATGCCTTATTTCACTGGTGCACCTTTTAGACACGACCCATGCGACTAAAATTTCAAACATTAAAATGAAAACTGAGTAACAATGTAAATTGAATATTGAATCTCAACTACGTTTTATTTGTTTAAGTTACAACATAAATTGAAATGATATTAGACAAAATATGGTCCGAATCCTCGTGTCGTCCATATCATCACGCGCCTGCTATGTCAAAGGGTGTGTGCACAGCCTGTTATTGCTATTCTGATTATTTTACTAAAGATGGGTACATTTAGCAATATAGTAGTACTAAATTGCACCTGAATTTAGTAATGTCCACCGGTGAGGATACCATCTCTTTCCATGAAAATCAATAAAAGAAAGACTTGGTCAGTCAGTCTGACACTACTGAATTGCATAAGTTACATGATGATTATGAAACAAAAAAAAATGAGAAGAATGTTTTGCTTACCGAATGCTTTGCTTGTTAGCATTTGTTTTGGTGGAGTATAGTATTAATTTGACAACGACTATGGAGGATGCCAAAAGTCTTTATTTAATAATATATTCATTTTCCAAAATTCTTTATATCCTATGAAAAATGATTTCCGTCTCTCATCATATATCATATAAGATACTCGTAAATGGTATTTGTTTTCGTTTATTGTCTGCTACTTCATACAAAAATATTTTTCATGGTTTTGAGGAAAAATATAATCTTTTAATCCTTTTGGTTGGAATCAACCAATCCCTTCTAACAATGTGAGGCGTTCACGTGGCCGACCACATTCTTGATATTATTTATAAAACCAACAACCCTCCAATTTTTTTTTTTATTATCGGGATATGTGTGACGTCTTTTATCGAGGAGGTAATTTAAAGTCGTTAGATAATAACGCGCTTTTGATGGGATCCACACAGACGTAAGGAAGAGGAAAGCACCTTCTGGTCTTTTTTATTTTACTCCATTCAATTCAATACGCATAACCCCCACGGTTTCACAGCCCTGGTAATTAAGGCGGCAAGTGCGATACTCGAACCGGTCCACTTCTTCTCTTTCATGGAGTCGATGCCTGTACCAGATCAGATATGGATTATAATGATCGCCGTCGTGGGGGCATTCGTTGTGACGATCACTGCAGGCTTGTGCATTCTTAGGAAGCAACGCATTAAAGGAAAGGAAGGTGCAGCTGGTGACACCAACAAAGGTAACTTTAAACAGCAAACCTGATTTCTTATCAATCTCGACTTCTTAATCATTGACTACCTTAAACTTATTTATAAACTTCTGTGGCAAAGGAAGCGTAAGCAGCTCAACAATGGAGCACGAACAGAGCGAGGGTAGCGACCGAGATTCCCACACCTCCATTACATCTGAGTACGACGTCTTCCTGAGCTTCCGGGGACCCGATACTCGTTACGGCATCGTCGACCACCTCCACGAGTGCATGACTGGGGCCGGTCTCCGTGTTTTCAAGGACGACGAGGAGATCCGTCGCGGAGAAGTAATTGGGGGAGAGCTCGAGCGAGCGATCCGCGGCTCCAGGGTTTACGTCGTCATCTTCTCCAGGAACTACGCATCCAGCGCGTGGTGCCTCAGGGAGCTCGACATGATGGTGGATCTCTGCGGAGGTTCGAACATCGGCAAGAAGATCATACTGCCGATTTTCTACGCGGCAGATCCGGCCGACGTAAAGCTGCGAACAGAGCTGTATCGGGAAGCACTCGATGCGCACAAGGATCGACACGGCCAGGAGGTCGTGAAGAAATGGGAGGAAGCACTTAAGACGGTCGGCGGGATCAGCGGATGGGAATCCAAAGCCATCCAGGGGTAACCACCAGGGCCTTGTCATTTTTCTGACTTTCTCTTTTGGATCATTTCTTTTTTTCTTTGGAAATAAATATTTTAAAATACAGTACTTTTTTTTTTGGAATTAAACCTATCGGAAATCCACGAGGAGGATGGTGATGACTATGGCGACTGAATTTCATTGTCGTTGTGTAGGGAAGGCAGATTCGTCCGACTAATAGTTCAAGATATTGTTGTGAAGCTGAGAATCAAGGATCAAAGTTTACCTGATCATCTTACAGGTATCGATGATCAAGTCTCCAACATGTTAAATCTGCTGGACTGCGACTCCTCGGGAGTAAGACTCGTGGTGCTTCACGGCATGGGGGGAATTGGGAAGACGACCCTTGCTCGCGTCGTCTTCAATGAATTACATTCCCAGTTCGAAGGGTCCAGTTTCGTTTCGAACGTACGTGAGTCGGCCACGGGTCATGAAGGCATTGAGAAATTGCAGAACAAGTTATCGGAGGACATTCTCGGTGGACATTACGTGAGATCGTGTAACTTCGACGATGGGTTCGGCGAGATGATACAAAGGATTCGGGGCAAGAGGATGCTTCTGGTTCTCGATGACGTGGATCAGTTCTCTCAACTGGAGAAATTGGTTGGAAAAGACCCGGAAGACACGTTAGGAACAGGCAGTCGAGTCATAATCACGACTAGAGTTAAAACCGTTTGCAATCAATTTGTTCGTTTGGGTTCCGAATTACTTCACTTTTATGAAATGGATAAAATGAGAGACAACCACGCCCTTCAGCTCTTCAGCAGGCATGCCTTTGGCACCAATGAGCCTCCAGAAGACCATCTTTGTTTATCGAAACAGGCAGTTGAGACCACAGGTAACCTTCCCTTGGCTTTGGAGGTGATTGGAGGACACTTGTGTTGTCAGAGCAAAGAGTCATGGAAGTATGAGCTCGAAAAGCTGAAGAACGTTCCCCTAGAAGAGGTCTTTCGTATCTTGAAGGTAAGTTACGAGGGGTTAGGCTTTAGGGAGAAGGAAATTTTCCTTGATATCATGTGTTTTCGGGAAGCTATGCGTCCGAGGTATGCGGATTATCTCTGGGAAGCTCGCGACCTGTATCCAAAAAGTGGAGTGAAGGTACTCATCAACAAATCATTGATAAAGATTGATTCAAAAGGTGAATTCTGGATTCACGATCAACTTCGAGACATGGGAAGAGAAATCATTCGATCGGAAGGCCTCGGAAGGCCTGAAATGTGTAGTAGACTTTGGGATCCAGACGGTGCCTTAAAGATAGTGCTTCAGAAAAAGGTGAGGAACTGATTGAATTAAGTTGGCATTTAAAATATTACTTTCTTTCCATGTGCATTACTTTGGGATTGATGTCACTCTTCACCGAGCACAATATGATTATTAATGTTGGTTGAATTTTTCCGTTTATAAGGTCTCGGGGAAAATCATAGCAATGAATTTGGACTTGGGAAAAGAACACAAACTCACTGATGAGAACTTTAGAGGATTATCTAATTTGATGTATCTTCATCTAGAAGGGACGCATCAATTTATTGGAGATTTTGGAAGTATCCGGGAGACGTTATTGTGGCTTTCTTGGCGGAATTGTAGTCAACGGTTGAATCCCGACATTTTCCAGATGCGCAACTTAGTTGTTCTCCATCTTCAAGGTGGATGGGGGGGTGCTGAAAAGCTGGTATGAACTCCTCCTCCTCCTATATGTCATGTGTTTGATCGTTAAATGTGTTGTAAAAGTTCTCTTCTTATTATAAATTGTGGTGCACGATGCATTTACAGATACTACCTAATTTAAGGGTGCTGATGGTCCGGGCCAATAGTGATATGACGATGACACCTGATGTCTCGTGTTGCTTAAAGTTGGAGATTTTGGTTTTTAAGAATTGCTTCAAGTTGAAAGAAATCCACCATTCGGTGGGTAAGTTGGAGATTCTTATTTATATGAAAATCTCCAGGTGTCGGTCTATGAGGAGTTTACCGAAAGAGCTCTGTTCTGCAAGAGCTTTACAGGAGCTAATTGTTAATGATTGCAATATTGAAGAAGTACCAGAATTAATTGGGAGGTTGGAATCCTTGAAGACACTTGTCTTACGGTCTAACAGAATCAGAAGATTACCCACCTCGGTATGTGATCTGACAAACTTGCAAGTATTGTACGTTGCTCATAACCCTCTCGACGAAGGAAATCCAATAGAAATCGGGAACCTATCAGCTTTAGAAGAATTGGACCTTTCTTACAACGAGATCTGCTTCCTGCCAGAAACAATTAGGGAACTCACGAGCCTTAAGTCCCTCAAATTAAATTATTGCAAGATGCTTCAGGATCTTCGAGGACTTCCAACTAGCCTAACGGTGTTACATGCCGGGCATTGTCCTCTTGACAAAGGAATTCCAAAGGAAATTGGGAACCTATTAATTTTAGAAGAATTGGACCTTTCGTACACCAACATTCGCTTCCTGCCAGGAACAGTTAGGCGACTCACGAACCTTAAGTTCCTCAAATTGAATTGTTGCAAGAAGCTTCAGGAGGTTCGAGGACTTCCAACCAGCCTAACGGTATTGCATGCTTCGTATTGTCCTCTCGACAAAGGATTTCCAGAAGAAATCAGGAACTTATCAGCTTTAGAAGAATTGGACCTTTCATACAGCGAGATCCGCTTCCTGCCAGAAACAATTAGGGAACTCACGAGCCTTAAGTCCCTCAAATTGAATTATTGCAAGATGCTTCAGGATCTTCGAGGACTTCCAACTAGCCTAACGGTGTTACATGCCAGGTATTGTCCTCTTGACAAAGGAATTCCAGAGGAAATTGGGAACCTATTAATTTTAGAAGAATTGGACCTTTCGTACACCAACATTCGCTTCCTGCCAGGAACAGTTAGGCGACTCACGAACCTTAAGTTCCTCAAATTGAATTGTTGCAAGAAGTTTCAGGAGGTTCGAGGACTTCCTACTAGTCTAACATACTTTGCATTTTCATGGAAGACGGTGGGACTCTGTGAAAAAATACATTGTACAAAAGAGAATGGAGCGAGAATAATTTCACATAGAGGAGTTTTTGAGTTGGGCTTCCTTTCCAGGCTCAAGACTCTCGATTGGAGTTTTCCAGAAATGGCGTCTCTGCAGACAAGTGTGGAGATAAGAGATTTTCCATTGACAGAGATGGAGCTTGGTGGGCTCGATTCGTTACCCAGTTTTACAAAGTTGTTTATTAAAAAATCCCATAGTCTCCTGGGGGTGTCAAACATAGCGAGATTGAGGGGGCTGAGGTCGCTTATGTTCACTGGGTGTAAAGCGTTGGTGGAGATCCCAGGACTGGAACAATTGGAGATGTTGGAGGAGTTGAGCTTTCACTGGTGCCCTTCCATTCGAGGAATTCAGGATTTGTTGGGATTGAAACGATTGAAGGAGGTGGAAATCATCGGTTGCTCCTCGTTGCTCCGCGTGCCCCGTGCGATTGACGAGTGTCACCTATCAATTGATGGCTGTGACAAGTTGGATTGTTTTAGGGGCAGTTACAGGAAATACGGGAGGAAAGATGTCTCATTCGATGCTTAAAAAAAAAAAAAGATAATTCTTCTGTTGTTTTTCTATTTCAAAGTTGACCACTTATTCTTCCTCTTCCGAACAGGAAGAGCTGAATGAACAATGGTTGGAATTTCTTTTGTCTTAATAAGAAAGATATTTATTTATACAATGTTTTGTTTGTTATTTATTTAGAATTTGGGTGGATTGAAGTTTCCAATTCCATCCAGATTGTATAAAAATAATAATAAAAAAACGAATTCTCAAATAATAAAATTACTTTTTGTTTTTTATTACTCATATTACAAATTCCTTACTTAAAGAAATAAACCAAAACTACGGACATTAATACGATATACTTCTAAAAGTGATGATAACGAGTAGACAACAAGCATAAAAACCAAAGAAATTGATTATACTAACAAAAGCCAAAGCGAAAGGAAAACGAAAATCAAAACCTTAAACAAACTCCCTCGAAATTTAACGATCAATATAATTAAATATTAATAATAAAAATGACATAATCTCGGAAAACCACCGGGATAATAATGCTCACTTTTACCATACGAATAACCTTATTTTGTAATTTTTCCCATCAAAATATTAAGTTTCAAAATTCTATGTTTAACTCAGAAAACTCATTTGTTTAAAATAGCGACTTCATGTTCATTTTATAAAAAACAAATTTTGAAACTCAAAACAACGACTTCTAAATTTATTTTTTAAAATCACAGTTTTAAACGAAGAATTCTTTAAAAAAATTAACACTATTTTTTCGAAACCTTAATTTTCCTTTCCTAAAATAAAAATTTTAAAATAGGGGATCGGGAGGGCATCGCCCTCGCTCGCCACGATCTTACAGACCTGAGGAAGAAAAGCCTGCACTTGAAGAGTCGTCATTGGCGAACTCGGTCACCGGACTCCATTGAGTTCTCCCCTGCTACCGAGTTTTGATGACAAGCGAAATTAAGCATTTGTGCTTGTTTTGGGAGGGAAAGAATAACTAGACGTGGATTACTTGAAATCTATCCGCAGATTCAACATTATAAGCTAACTAATGAGAAAGCTGGCAGACAAAACCACCACAGTCAATTAGTCTTTTCTCCATGGCAAATAATCACTGCCAGAATGTTACAATCCACTTTCATGAATCCTACAAGTCAACTACATACAAACTCTCGACTTTAAAATGACTCGGCAAAATCGACAAGTTGAAAGGATATCAGACAAGCAGGAACTACCCAAAAGATGTGGGACTCTCCTTTGAAGTTCCCTTTGTAAGTTACACAATCAAATTAAACATTGAGCAAATTTTAAGAATTTCCTACTTGTTTGTTTAAGATTTGGAGGTGGTGGTGGTGAGGATATCATCTCTTTCCGGGAAAATCAATAAAAGAAAGACTTTACTGAATTGCATAAGTGAACATGATGAATAGGAAATAATCATTATATATGTAACAATATATGTGTACAACATGCCATATTTCATTTGCGCACCTTTTAGACACGACTCATGCGACCAAAATTTCAAAAATTAAAATGAAAACTTAGTAACAATGTAAATTGAGTATTAAATCTCAACTTCATTTATTTGTTTAAGTTACAAGATAAATTGATATAATATTAGATAAAATATGTTCCGAATCCTCGTGTCGACCGTTTCGCCACACACGTGCTAGGCCGGAGGGCGCGCGCACAGCCCGTTTTCGCTATTCTGACTATTTTACTAAAGATGGGTACTTTTAGCAATATAGTAGTACTAAATTGCACCTGAATTTTGTAATGTCCACCGGGGATACCATGCACTCGTAGAGGTGGTCGACGATACCGTAACGAGCATCGGGTCCCTGGAAGCTCAGGAAGACGTCGTACTCAGATGTGATGGAGGTGTGGGAATATCGGTCGCTACGCTCGTTCTGTTCGCGCTCCATTGTTGAGCTGCTTACACTTACTTTGTCACAGAAGTTTATAAATAAGTTTAAGGTAGTCAAAGATTAAGAAGCCGAGATTGATAAGAAATCAGGTTTGCTGTTTGAAATTACCTGTGTTGGTGTTACCCGCTGCACCTTCCTTTCCTTTAATGCGTTGCTTCACAAGAATGCACAAGCTTGCAGTGATCGTCACAACGAATGCCCCCACGATGGCAATCCTTATAATCCATTTCTGATCTGGTACAGGCATCGACTCCATGAAAGAGAAGAAGTGGACCGGTTCGAGTATCGCAAGAGGACGTTGTGGAATTAGACTGGTTGCCGCCTTAAATGCCAGGGCACTCCTGCTGTGAAACCGTGAGGGCACGAGGGAGAGGATGAGGAGGAGGGATTAAATAATTATTCAATGATTAATTAGTCACGAAATTAATCAAGATATTAATCTAATCAAATTAAACAGATTACGTTTCCAAATAACCCCAATAGGGATTATATTTTCCGTAGAAGGAAATATAATCTTCTATTTATGGAAATGTTTTGTGAGTTTGTCTACAATCTTCTGATTCAGCCGACCATCAAAGGACAGTTATTTTGGATGTCAATCATTATCATCGGTTTAGATACATTCATTTAAGTTTTCTAAAGAGAATCGTATCGGTTTTAATCAATTTGGATGTTAATCATTGATTATTTTCATTTGCCGAAGATTGCTGATCAGATTCAGTCAGAAAATTCTCTAGCCCAGTATTTATGGAAATTCTATCATATCTTAATCATATTTGATATGATTTGATTAGCTCAACGAATATATGCATGTGAGTGACGATTTTGTTAATTATTTATAGTATTATTTTCGGATTGCTCGGTTTCTTTGTTTTGCATAAGGCTGGTCGTGCAATTACCTTCTACGTTTTTCCTTAGACTTTCTTGTATAAATAAGACCATTTAGCCATGCTCTCAAGAAAATTTTATATTAGTCCTTGTGTTAAAATTCAAATAGCGTGTGTGGAGAGTTTGTATCCTTTCGTTTTGAGTTTCTGTTAGTCACACACGAGGGACTTTAGCTGCAGAAAGCTGCATCATTGGTGAAGTCTTCTAGGAAGGTGACTCGGGGGCCACGAGGGACTCGGTTGGAAGCTACAGGAGATGTTGATGGAGGCGTGCATCAGGTTGCTAGCGTGAATAACGTGCAGTGGGTTGGAGAAAAGGGCAGAACCCCGGGAGCATAGAAGGTGGGGGACTAACCAGCTACTATGGTGTAACGTTCTATGTGTACAGGATAACCTTAGGCAGGAGTTCTGTGTCTGCTTAGCCGAAGTCTCGAGATACCACGCAGGAGAACCTTGGGCAAGGGTTTTGTGTTTACTCAGTCGAGATCTCGAGGGATCGTGCAAGAGAAGTCGCAGTGGTAGTTGTGCAGGTGGAGACGCCGCCGGAGTGAAAAGTATCGGAGGAAGTCACGACAAGTAGTTATGCAGGAAAGGACACCGCCTGAGAGAAACGACCGACAAAAGGTTAATTTTCTAGTCACCTGTTGTACAGAACCTCACAGTCTGTGCTTTGAAAATCAATCACCTATAGTACAGAACCATACGATATGTGCAGTAGTGGGTTGACATATTTGATATAAAACCTTACGGTCTGTGCTGTGAAACCAAGTCATCTCTGGTATATAACTTTTTGGTCTACGCTGTAGAGGGTTGACATATTGGGTACAGACTCTTTTGATCTGTGCTATAAATGGTTGACACATTAGGTACAAAACCTTACGATCTGCGCCGTGCAACTCAGTTACTCTAGTACAAAACCTTCTGGTTTGTGCTTTGCCATTCAGTCTTCTGTGATACAAAACCTTCTGGTCTGTGCTATAAAAGGTCTATTGTAGATCACCTTCTGTAATTTTTACAAAGTTATATCTGAGCGAATACCATCCAAATTTTGGGTGAAAAGTGGATGTAAACAAGTTGCTGAACCATTATAAAAGTCTTGCGTGCATCAAACAAATCGCAATCACATTCGTACGTTCTGTCTTACAGAAACTTGTCGCTACGGTTCAGTTTTAAAGAAGCTTTTTTCCGCTGCGGGGTTTGTCGAAAAAGAGTTAAAAATCCTTAATTGGACTTTAACACTAATTCATCCCCTCTTAGTGTAACAGCTTGTACAAGAAAAAAAAATTCTAGAGAAGTAGTTTTATTTTAGAAATACGTAATTAATTAAATATTATTTATCTTGCCATAAACAAAAAGAAATACCATTTACGAGTATCTTATATGATATAAGATAAGAGACGGAAATTATTTATTATTCTTCTTTTTTTTTCCTCACAGGATATCAAGACTTTTGGAAAATGAAAATATTATTAAATAAAGTCGTTGTCAAATTAATACAATAATCCACCAAAACAAATGCTAACAAACAAAGCATTCGGTAAGCAAAACATTATTCTATTTTTTTTTCCTATTCATCATGTCACTTATGCAATTCAGTAATGTCGGACTGACAGGCCAAGTCTTTCTTTCATTGATTTTCTCGGAAAGCGGTCTCCGTGTTTTCAAGGACGACGAGGAGATCCGTCGCGGCGAAGTAATTGGGGGTGAGCTCAAGCAAGCGATCGATGGCTCCAGGGTTTACGCCGTCGTCTTCTCCAGGAACTACGCGTTCAGCGCGTGGTGCCTCCGACATGATGGTGGATCTCTGCGGAGGTTCGAACATCGGCAAGAAGATCATACTGCCGATTTTCTATAAGGTAGATCCGGAGGACGTAAAGCTGCGATCGAAGTTGTATCGGAAAGCCCTTGACAAACACAAGGGTCGACACGGGCACGACGTCGTGAGGAAATGGGTGGAAGCACTTAAGACGGTCGACGGGATCAGCGGATGGGACTGCAAAGCCATCCAGGAGTAACCACCAACGCCTTGTCATATTTCTCACTTTCTCTTTTGAATCATTTCTTTTTCCTTTGGAAATAAATATTTTTATTGTCGTCTTCGTGTAGGGAAGGCAGATTCGTCCGATTAATAGTTCAGGATATTCTTGTGAAGCTGAGAATTAAGGATCAAAGTTTGCCTGATCATCTTACAGGTATCGATGATAGAGTATTCGACATGTTAAATCTTCTGGACCGTGACTCCTCGGGAGTAAGACTCGTGCTGCTTCATGGCAAGGGAGGAATTGGGAAAACGACCCTTGCTAGCGTCGTCTTCAGTAAATTATTATCCCAGTTCGAAGGTCCAGTTTCATTTCGAACAAGCGTGAGTTGGCCGCGGGTCATGGAGGCATTGCAAAGTTGCAGAACAAGTTATCAAGGGACCTTCTCGGTGGCCAATACGCGAGATCGCGTAACTTCGACGATGGGTATTGCGAGATGATACAAAGGATTCAGGGCAAGAGGATGCTTCTGGTTCTCGATGATGTGGATTGATTATCTCATCTAGAGAAATTGGTCGGAAAAGACCTGAAAGACACGTTAGGAAAAGGCAGTCGAGTCATAATCACGACTAAGGATAAAAGCATTTGCAATATATTTGTTCGTCCTGGTTACGAATTACTTCATTTTTATGAAATGGATAAAATGAGAGACAACCACGCCCTTCAGCTCTTCAGCAGGCCTGCCTTTGGCACAGATGAGCCTCCAGAAGATTATCTTTATTTATCAGAACAGGTATTTGAGACCACAGGTAACCTTCCCTTAGCTTTGGAGGTGATTGGAGGACACTTGTGTTGTCAGAGCAAAGAGTCGTGGAAGTATGAGCTCGAAAAAGCTGAAGAACGTTCCCCTAGAAGAAGTCTTTGAGATCTTGAAGGTAAGTTACGAGGGGTTAGACTGGAGGGAGAAGGAAATTTTCCACGATATTGCGTGTTTTCTGGAGAATAAGATGCCTCGGAAGTATGCGGACTATCACTAGGAAGCTCGCGATTTGTATCCAAAAAGCGGAGTGAAGGTACTCGTCAATAAATCATTGATAAAGATCAATTTAGACGGTGAATTATGTATTCACGATCAACTTTGAGACATGGGAAGAGAAATCATTCGGTCAGAAGGCGATGGAAGACCCAAAAGGTGTACTAGACTTTGGGATGCAAAGGACGACTTAAAGATAGTGATTCAAAAACAGGTATTGAGCTATTTAAGTTGGTCGATTTGATTTTATGATGTAGGAATGGTTCATAATTCTATTATATTAAGAGAATTTTTTCATTGACAGAGAAATATTACTATTCATCAAGCACAATATAATTATGAATGCTGGTCTACCTTTTTCGTTTATAAGGTCTCGAAGAAAGTCATAGCAATGACCTTGGGGAGACACTCTGAAGCAGACATATTCTCTGATGAGAACTTTAGCGGATTATCTAATTTGTTGTTTCTTGATCTAAATGGGACGAAACTTATTGGAGATTTTGGAAATATCCGGGAGAGCTTATTGTGGCTTTCTTGGTGGGGTTGCAAAGAAAAGTTGAATTCTAACTTTTTCAAGATGAGAAGCTTAGTTGTTCTCATAATCGATGATATCAAAGGTGGATGGAGGGGTGGTAAAAAGCTGGTATGAAATCCTCTCCTCCTATATGTCATGTGTTTGGTAGGTAAATGTGTAAAGCGCTCTTCTTCTTATTATAATTTGTGGTGCATGCATTTACAGATGATGCCTAATTTAAGGGTGCTGGAATTCTGGAGTAGCGACATAAATACGTCACCCGACCTCTCTTGTTGCTTAAAATTGGAGATTATGGTTTTTTTGAATTGCTTCAAGTCGAAAGAAATCCACCATTCGATGGGTAAGTTGGAGAGTCTTACTTATATGAAAATCTCCATGTGTGGGTCTCTGAGGAGTTTACCGAAAGAGCTCTGTTCTGCAAGAGCTTTACAGGAGCTACTTGTTAATGATTGCAAGATTGAAGAAGTACCGGAATCAATTGGGAGGTTGGAATCCTTGAGGAAACTTCACTTCTCAAATAACAAGATCAGAAGAATACCCACCTCGATATGTGATCTGACAAACCTAGTAGTGTTGGACGTTGCTAACAACCCTCTCGACGAAGGAATTCCAGAAGAAATAGGAAACAATCAGCTTTAGAAGAAATGGATCTTTTGGGGAGCAAGATTCGCTTCCTGCCAGCAACAGTTAATCAATTCACGAGCCTTAAGTCCCTCAGATTGGATGGTTGTGAGATGCTTGAGGAGCTTCGAGGACTTCCAACCCGCCTAACAGTGTTGGATGCTTCGAATTGTCCTCTCGACAAAGAAATCCTTGATGAAATTGGGAGACTATCGGCTTTAGAAGAATTGGACCTTTCGGGGAGCAAAATTTGCTTCCTGTCAGTAATAGTTAGTCAACTCACGAGCCTTAAGTCCCTCATATTGGATGGTTGTAAGATGCTTGAAGAGCTTCGAGGACTTCCAACCAGCCTAACAGTGTTGGATGCTCGGGGTTGTTCTCTCGACAAAGGAATCCTTGATGAAATCGGGAGCCTATCAGCTTTAGAAAGATTGGACATTTCGGGGAGCAAGATTCGCTTCCTGCCAGCAACAGTTAGTCAACTCACGAGCCTTAAGTCCCTCAGCTTGGATAGTTGTAAGATGCTTGAGGAGCTTCGAGGACTTCCAACCAGCCTAACAGTGTTGGATGCTTCGGATTGTCCTCTCGACAAACTGATGAAATCGGGAGCCTGTCAGCTTTAGAAAGCTTGGACCTTTCGAGGAGCAAGATTCGCTTTTTGCCAGCAACAGTTAGTCAACTCACGAGCCTTAAGTCCCTCAGATTGAAAGGTTGTGAGATGCTTGAGGAGCTTCGAGGACTTCCAACCAGCCTAACAGTGTTGGATGCTTGGGATTCTCCTCTCGAGAAAGGAATCCCTAATGAAATCGGGAGACTATCGGCTTTAGAAGAATTGACCTTTCGAGGAGCAAGATTCGCTCCCTGCCAGCAACAGTTAGTCAACTCACAAGCCTTATGTCCCTCAGATTGGATGGTTGTGAGATGCTTGAGCTTCGAGGACTTCCTACCAGCCTAACATGCTCTGCATTTTCATGGATGACGGTGGGACTCTCGGAAGCAGTTGATTTTAGATCCTTGGCCTTCTACCCAGGAAGAAAGATTATATTTAGAGGAGTTTTCAAGTTGGGCTTCCTTTCCAGGCTCAAGACTCTCGGTTGGAGTTTTCCAGATATAGCGTCTCTGCATACATGTCTGGTGATAACAGAAGATACGTTGGCGAAGATGGAGCTTTGTGGGCTCGATTCGTTACCCGGTCTTACAAAGTTGTCTATTAATGAATCTCCTAGTCTCCTCCGGGTGTCAAACCTAGGGAAATTGAGGAGGGGCTGAGGTCGCTTGAGTTCATTGAGTGTAGAGCGTTGGTGGAGATTCCAGGACCGGAACAATTGGAGATGTTGGAGGAGTTGAGCTTTCACCGGTGCCATTCCATTCGCGGAATTCAGGATTTGTTGGGCTTGAAAAGATTGAAGCGTGTTAAAATCTGGGGTTGCTCCTTGTTGCTCTGTGTGCCCCGTTTGAACGATGAGTGTTGCCTCTTGATTTTTGCTGTGACAAGTTGCGGTCATTTAAGGGCTGTTACAGTGAGTACGAAGGAGAGAGCAGCAAAATTCAATTGGAAGATGATTTCGGGGAATGAGGAGGTGGGCAACGAAGAAGAATTGTATAACAAGTTTCATTTTTCTTTTGTGAATGAGGTGATTATTTGGGGATTAAAGGGTGGTTGGGGTTTACATCCTTAGAGTTTGTCATTTAAAATCAGATAAAAGGAATAAAAGCATGAGCTGGTCGCTCGATTGGCAGAAGCGTTTCAGCATCAACGGCGGGATCGCTCGTGGCCTCCTCTACCTGAACGAGGATTCTCGCTTATGAATTATCCACCGGGACCTTAAGGCTAGTAACATCTTGCTGGACCACGAGATGAATCCAAAGATTTCCGATTTCAGAATGGCAAGGATCTTCGGCATCAACCAAGACGAGGCCGCCACGAATCGAGTCGTTGGAACTTAGTATGCCTCATATTTCTACTTCTAACTTACCATCACCAAGCATTTGTTCATCTTCCGACTTGCAACTTTGGGGTGCTCTTGCTCGAGATAGTCAATGGGAGGAAGAACAGTAACTTCCACCTCCATGAACATGGCGAAAGCCTCCTCACATTCATAAGTGGCATCAGCGTCAAATACTTCATTATTAACGCCTTGACTCCAGAACAGTCTCGTATACACGTGACGTAATTTCCCTTTAACAGACATGGAAACGTTGGAACGGCAGACGAGTGCCAGATCTGATCGACGGTTCCATCAAGGAGTCGTGCGACACTGATCAAGTCCTCAAGTGCATCCAAGTCGGGCTACTATGTGTCCATGAAGATTCGGCCGATCTACTGAGCATGTCTCTCGTGATTCAAATGCTCGGAGCGGATTCGATCAAGCTCCCCGAGCCGTCGCAACCCGCTTTTTCTGTCGGTAGACCTCCTGTCAGCGAAGTTGACTTTGGGCTTCCCCTGGACAAATCTTCCACGGCCATGGAGATGACCCTTTCCACTGTTTGCCCCCGCTGACCGCCCCATCTGAATGTTAATCTTGATGGGTTTTCTACCGAGTGTGACAAGGTTTGTACAACTTTACCGCATTTAGAAAACGTGTGATATGTATAAACTATGCCTAAGAACAATGTTAATGTTTACTTGTTGTACGACCATTTAGATCTCATATACAAAGTGTAAATCTATGCACAAATTAAGATTAGCCCGTGATGGAATAATGTTTATGAATTATAAACTATTATGAACTAATTGTCGTGTAATTCAATATCATCTTCTTACGAACATCCCCATTAATTCGGTTCATCAAACACAATCACTGACTTAATCATTGTATTTGATTATCGAAATATAATAATCTTCAACAGGAATGATAAAATATTTTTGCCATGGAGTATACTAAAAGTCATTAGTATGTCTATCAAAATGTCAATATATTAACTCTCTAATCCAAGAGAACGATAGAATCAAAATAAAAAAATTAGTTACCTTCGCTTTGTGATAAAAGTTAAAGTTATATCAAGAAAATATTTTTTTTCCCAACAAACACAACTACAAATTTGAAATTTTTTTTGGAATCGAAATTTTAATAACTAATTCTAGAATATATATATATATATATATATGCCTCAAATATTTTGAAAGATTTTGGTTTTAAAACCATTGTACACCCTTTTGAAATCTAAATTAAATTTATTAAATTCTCAAGGAGATATTTTAGATAATACTAATTGGAAGATTATAATGTCTTACCGAATATCGAGGCCATGTTTGATGCTTATGACTTGTAGTAAAACACTCATTTTTTTTGTTAAAAGATTTTAAAGGTCACACCCACCTCATTATTCAATGATAGTTAAACAGCTATCCATTTTATCATGAACGGACAAAACATATTGAAATTGTTTGTAATGTTCGTGAAAAGATAAACAATGGGAACTATTCCAACAAAACATGTACGAATCAACTCAACAATGAGCTGATATTTTTACCAAAAAGATCCATTCAATTATATTAATTTCAAGTTATAAAACTCTTGGAAACATGTGAACTTAAGAACTTATCACTGTTTTCAAGGGTACTAATCGGAGATATCTTGTTCGAATCTCGAAAGCCATGCTTTGGGTACCTACCAGGCCTTAAATTTGATAGACTTTACTGACCCGATCGTCGTAGGTTGTAAGGTCTTGCGACGACCCTAAAGGATGTACTAAATTTGAGTAGGGGTTTGAACCGGCCGAAAACCTCTTAAAAGTTTTAATGGTTTGAAATTATATTTGTAGGTCGTGGGTCGCTATGAACCTAAGTAAAGAGAACCTAAACAAAAGATGTGTACTTGCTACAAAAAATCACATGAATTTTTTTAGGCAAAATATACGTTTTTGTCCTAACTTTTGGCGAACTTTTTTTTCTGTCAACATCTTTTTTTTATATACATATATATCACTAACTTTGTGATAAATCTTTTCATATCAGACTTTAACCAAATCACGAACAAATTTGTACACAATTTTTAGCCAATCCGATTAGTCTAAGTGATCCTCGTACTTTCCCGTGTCCGGCACAATAGCTCGAGTTTAGTAGGAAAATCCGAGACTCGCCGTTTAGTCCTCGAATTTTAGGGCGTTGTACGTATTGATCATTGGGCGTGAAACGATGCTATTTTTTCACGGGTGAGTGTCCGGTGGGCATGCCTAGGTAAATTTCGGGGAGGAAGACTTGGATGACTCAAAATTATAAATAAATATACAAAGACTTAGAAGGGGGGACACAAAAGTCTCCCCCATCAAAAGACTTGAATGCTCGTTACGATAAGGAACTCACGGCAGATGTAGCAACGACGCCGGCAGATGATGACATCTTCTTCCCTGTACCTGCAAATAGAAAAAAGTAACATGATTTAAACAGAAAACCATTGTTTCGCATGCTAAGCAGCGGGGCATCTCTCGAGTTTTAAAGCAGCAGGCTGCCACTGGATGACAAACTTTCCAGATACAGAATGTCGGTTCCGCTTCTATATTCAGATAAAAATCAAAACAAATGAACCAAATCATCATCGTCTTCGTTGCCGTCGACGTCAAAACAAGATCAGCTTCTATATTCAGATAGTAGTTTGAGCATCTTTTTTCATTGACCAAGACGAAGCATCTTTATGAACTTGGTTTGCTTTGCTAATACTCTCTCCTTCTTTATTTAATAATATATTCATTTTCCAAAGCCTTCGTCTCCACAAAATTAAGACGAGAGAGAGAAAAAAAAGAAGAATAAATGATATTCCTCTCTTATCTGACTTACATCATATAAAAAATACTAGTAGAATTGGAACTTGCTTTCTTTTATGGCATGATAAATTATATTCAATTAAATATGTATTTTTTAAGGAATAAAATAATTACAATATTTCTCTTACAAATTCCTCCATTGTCGAATAGATGCAAAGAAACCTGCGTTAGGTAAGTGTTTATAAATTCTTCTTTATTGAATAAAATAATTAGACATAGTTTTCCCCAGTTTACAAATAATGGCTAAACGTGACGGATGTAGGATATCGACCTAGTCGTTCGAGATAAACGTGGGAAGTATACAATCTATACCATCAATACTTGAGGGCAACAGTAAGGAACTCACGGAAGATGTGGAACGACCATGTTTATAGAAAGTCGAGTTTTTAAAACGCTCCTTAAGGATGTTAAAGGAAAAAGGTTACGCTACTTGCTAAGAATATTGTACACAACAATCAAATTAAACATTAAACAAATTTTAAAAATTTCCTTCTTGTTTGTTTAAGATTTGGAGGTGGTGGTGGTGGTGAGGATATAATCTCTTTCCGGGAAAATCAATAAAAGAAAGACTTGGCCAGTCGGTCCAACACTACTGAATCGTATAAGTTACATGATGATGAATAGGAAATAATCATTACATAAATAACAATATATTTGTACAATATATTAGACACGACCCATGTGACCAAAAGTTTCAAAAATTAAAATAAAAATTAAATCTCGACTTCATTTATTTGTTTACGTTACAAAATAAATTGAAATAATTTTAGACAAAATTTTGAATTTTTTTATAGTTCACAAACTTATTGAGATATTTGGAATAAATGTTCAAAATTTTAGTTTATATTTTATCTGATTTTGAATACAATTTTTAGATAAAATTACTGAACCATTTTTCTTCTTTCAAGTCATTGTTTAATTATACTTTGTCCGAGCTCATCTTATATTATTGTTGTTCCAGTTCGGGATGTCTCGATGGGAGAAAAAAGAACGAAATTTCGGGGAATGAGTTTGTCTCTCAGTCTCCTTGAAAAAGAACGACGAAATTTTTTGTTGAAACATTAATCCTTATTTAAACGATGTAAGAATCGACGTGTAGAAACTTTTAACACATTATCTTTTTTAAAAAAAAGGTCTCTCCGTCTTTTTATATTCCAACTGACATATTGAGATGATTCTTATTAACAGCCATGTCGACGGAAAAAATATTCTTCTTGTATCGTGTCTTTCTTTATGAGAGTCTGCTACTTTATAAATATATTCTTTTAATCCTTTTGGTTGGAATCAATCAATCCCTTCTTACAATGTGAAGTGTTCACATGGCCGACCACTTTCTTAATATTATTTATAAAACCAACAACCCTCCCTCCCTCCCTATGAATTAAACTTTTTTCCTTGACCAAGACGAAGAATTATGATTAATTATATTCAATTAAATATGCATTCATTAAAGAATAAAATAATTACAATATTTCTCTTACAAAGTCCTCCATCCACACTCTGTCGAACAGATGCAAACAAACCTGCGTTGGGTAGGTGTTTACAAATTCTTCTTTATTTAATAAAATAATTAGACATGGTTTTCCCCAGTTTACAAATAATGGCTAATCGCGACGGTTGAAGCATGGTTTTCCTCATCTTCCTCTTGACGATATAATTTTTCCCACAAATATTTCATTTTTTTTAATGTTTAAATTTAATACAATTGAAGCAAGATAACACAAAAAATTGTGAATTCTAACCATATTTAATTGTACCACCACAGAAGTCTCCCCCCATCTATTCATTAAACGAGTCGGTCAATTATGTCGGCCTGCCATGTCCCGTGGGAAATTTCGGGGAGGAAGACTTGAAAGGGTGTCTCCCCTATCTATTCATTCAACCACGAAGATTCCCACCGAAAGCAGTTTAATCCTTTTTCTCTCCCTTTATTTTCCTCCATTCAATCAATATTCATATCCTTCTTTTGTGAGCAGGTGGGAAAGTGAGAAAGAGCAGCTCAATAATGGAGTCCGTACGGAGCCAGGGCAGTGACCGAGATTCCCTCTCCTCCATGAGATCTGAGTTTGATGTCTTCCTGAGCTTCCGGGGACCCGATGCTCGTTACGGCATCGTCGACCACCTCTACGAGTGCATGACTGGGGCCGGTCTCCGTGTTTTCAAGGACGACGAGGAGATCCGTCGCGGAGAAGTAATTGGGGGAGAGCTCGAGCGAGCTATCCGCGGCTCCAGGGTTTATGTCGTCGTCTTCTCCAGGAACTACGCGTCCAGCGCGTGGTGCCTCAGGGAGCTCGACATGATCGTGGATCTCCACGGAGGCTCGAACGTCAGCGGGAAAATCATACTGCCGATTTTCTACGGGGCAGATCCGGCCGACGTAAAGCTGCGAACAGAGCTGTATCGGGAAGCGCTCGAAGCACACAAGGATCGACACGGCCAGGAGGTCGTGAAGAAATGGGAGGAAGCACTTAAGACGGTCGGCGGGATCAGCGGGTGGGACTGCAAAGCCATCCAGGGGTAACCACCAGAGCCTTGTTATTTTGCTCACTTTCTCTTTTGAATCATTTCTTTTTTTCTTTGGAAATAAATATTTTAAAATACGGAACTTTTTTTTGGAATTAAACGTATCGGAATTCCACAAGGAGGATGGCGATGACCAAGGTGACTGAATTCCGTGTAATAACTCTATTTTCATTGTCGTCGTGCAGGGAAGGCAGATTCGTTCGATTAATAGTTCAAGATATTGTTGTGAAGCTGAGAATCAAGGATCAAAGTTTGCCTGATCATCTTACAGGTATCGATGATCGAGTATCCAACATGTTAAATCTGTTGGACTGCGACTCCTCTGGAGTAAGACTCGTGGTGCTTCATGGCATGGGAGGAATTGGGAAGACGACCCTTGCTAGCATCGTCTTCAATAAATTATCTTCCCAGTTCGAAGGTTCTAGTTTCATTTCGAACGTGCGTGAGTCAGCCACGGGTAACGGAGGCATTGCGAAGTTGCAGAACAAGTTATCGGGGGACATTCTCGGTGGACAATACGCGAGATCGAGTAACCTCAACGATGGGTTCGGCGAGATGATTCAAAGGATTCAGGGCAAGAGGATGCTTCTGGTTCTCGATGATGTGGATCGGTTCTCTCAACTAGAGAAATTGGTCGGAAAAGATCCGAAAGACACGTTAGGAACAGGCAGCCGAGTCATAATCACGACTAGGGACAAAAGTATTTGCGATCGATTTGTTCGTTTGGGTTCCGAATTACTTCAGTTTTATGAAATGGAGAAAATGGCTGACAACTATGCCCTCCAGCTCTTCAGCAGGCATGCCTTTGGCACCGATGAGCCTCCAGAAGATTATCTTTCTTTATCGAAACAGGTTGTTAAGACCACAGGTAACCTTCCCTTGGCTTTGGAGGTGATTGGAGGACACTTGTGTTACAAGAGCAAAGAATCGTGGACCTTTGAGCTCGAAAAGCTGAAGAACGTTCCCCTAGAAGAGGTCTTTGAAATCTTGAAGGTAAGTTACGATGGGTTAGATTGGAGGGAGAAGGAAATTTTCCTCGATATTGCGTGTTTTCAGGTGAATCAAATGCCTCGGAAGTACGCAGATTATCTCTGGGAAGCTCGCGACTTGTATCCCAAAAGCGGAGTGAAGGTACTCATCAACAAATCATTGATAAAGATTAATTCATACAGTGAATTCTGGATTCACGACCAGCTTCGAGACATGGGAAGAGAAATTATTCGATCGGAAAGCCCCGGAAAGCCTGAAATGTGTAGTAGACTTTGGGATCCAAACTATGCCTCAAAGATAGTGTGTCAGAAAAAGGTAAGGAACTCGTTGAATTAAGTTTGCATTTAAAATATTACACTTTCTTTCCATGTGCATTACTATGGGATTGATATCACCCTTCACCGAGGACAATATGATTATTAATGTTATTTAAGTTCTTTCGTTTATTAGGTCTCAAAGGAAATCATAGCAATGGTCTTGGACTTCGGAAGTATTACTGAAGGATCCAAACTCTCTAGCAAGAACTTTAGAGGATTATCTAATTTGTTGTATCTTCATCTAGAAGGAAAGTATCAATTTATTAGGGATTTAGGAAGTATCCGGGAGACGTTACTGTGGCTTTCTTGGCGGAATTGTAATCAACTGTTGAAGCCCGACTTCTTTAAGATGAGCAACCTAGTTGTTCTCCGAATTCAAGGTAGTTGGCGGGGTACTATAAAGCTGGTATGAACTCCTCCTCCCCATCCTCCTATATGTCATGTGCTTGATCGTAAAATGTGTTGATAAATTATGGTGCACGATGCATTTACAGATTATGCCTAATTTAAGGGTGATGGAAGTCTACGACAGTGACATGACGACGACACCTGATGTCTCTTGTTGCATAAAGTTGGAGATTATGTTTTTTGAGAGTTTGGAGAACTTGGAAGAAATCCACCATTCGGTGGGTAAGTTGGAGAGTCTTACTTATATGAAAATCTCCCGGTGTAAGTCTTTGAGGAGTTTACCAAAAGAGCTCTGTAGTGCAAGAGCTTTGCGGGAGCTAATTGTGACTGATTGCTACATGATTCGGGAGATTCGAGGACTTCCAACCAGCCTAACGGTGTTGGATGCTTCGGCTTGCCCTCGCTTAGAAGGAATTCCGGAAGAGATCAGGGACCTAACAGCTTTAGAAGAATTGAACCTTTCGTGGAGTAAGATTCGCTTCCTGCCAGCAACGGTTAGCCAACTCACGAGCCTTAAGTACCTCGACTTGAGAAATTGTGTGATGCTTCAGGAGATTCGAGGACTTCCAACCAGCCTAACGGTGTTGAACTGTTCGAATTGTCCTCTCGAAGAAGGAATTCCGGAAGAACTTGGGAACTTAACAGCTTTAGAAAAATTGGACCTTTCAGAGAGTAACATTCGCTTCCTGCTAGCAACGGTTAGCCAACTCACGAGCCTTAAGTACCTCAGGTTGACAAATTGTAAGATGCTTCAGGAGATTCGAGGACTTCCAACCAGCCTAATTGTGTTAAATGCTTCACATTGTCCTCTCTTAGAAGGAATTCCGGAAGAAATTGGGAACCTATCAGCTTTAGAAAAATTGGACCTTTCAGAGAGTAACATTCGCTTCCTGCCAGCAACGGTTAGCCAACTCACGAGCCTTAAGGACCTCAGGTTGACAAATTGTAAGATGCTTCAGGAGATTCGAGGACTTCCAACCAGCCTAATTGTGTTAAATGCTTCACACTGTCCTCTCTTAGAAGGAATTCCGGAAGAAATTGGGATCCTATCAGCTTTAGAAAAATTGGACCTTTCAGAGAGTAACATTCGCTTCCTGCCAGCAACGGTTAGCCAACTCACGAGCCTTAAGGACCTCAGGTTGACAAATTGTAAGATGCTTCAGGAGATTCGAGGACTTCCAACCAGCCTAACTGTGTTAAATGCTTCACATTGTCCTCTCTTAGAAGGAATTCCGGAAGAAATTGGGAACCTATCAGCTTTAGAAAGATTGGACCTTTCAGAGAGTAACATTCGCTTCCTGCCAGCAACGGTCAGCCAACTCACGAGCCTTAAGGACCTCAGGTTGACAAATTGTAAGATGCTTCAGGAGATTCGAGGACTTCCAACCAGCCTAACGGGTTTGGATGTTACTTTTTGTCCTCTCTTAGAAGGAATTCCGGAAGAAATTGGGAACCTATCAGCTTTAGAAAAATTGGACCTTTCAGAGAGTAACATTCGCTTCCTGCCAGCAACGGTTAGCCAACTCACGAGCCTTAAGGACCTCAGGTTGACAAATTGTAAGATGCTTCAGGAGATTCGAGGACTTCCAACCAGCCTAATTGTGTTAAATGCTTCACATTGTCCTCTCTTAGAAGGAATTCCGGAAGAAATTGGGAACCTATCAGCTTTAGAAAGATTGGACCTTTCAGAGAGTAACATTCGCTTCCTCCCAGCAACGGTTAGCCAACTCACGAGCCTTAAGGACCTCAGGTTGACAAATTGTAAGATGCTTCAGGAGATTCGAGGACTTCCAACCAGCCTAACTGTGTTAAATGCTTCACATTGTCCTCTCTTAGAAGGAATTCTGGAAGAAATTGGGAATCTATCATCTTTAGAAAAATTGAACCTTTCGCGGAGTAACATTCGCTTCCTGCCAGCAACTGTTAGCCAACTCACGAGCCTTAAGGACCTCAGGTTGACAAATTGTAAGATGCTTCAGGAGATTCGAGGACTTCCAACCAGCCTAACTGTGTTAAATGCTTCACATTGTCCTCTCTTAGAAGGAATTCCGGAAGAAATTGGGAACCTATCAGCTTTAGAAAGATTGGACCTTTCAGAGAGTAACATTCGCTTCCTGCCAGCAACGGTCAGCCAACTCACGAGCCTGAAGGACCTCAGGTTGACAAATTGTAAGATGCTTCAGGAGATTCGAGGACTTCCAACCAGCCTAACGGGTTTGGATGCTACTTTTTGTCCTCTCGAAGAAGGAATTCTGGAAGAAATTGGGAACCTATCAGCTTCAGAAAAATTGAACCTTTCGCGGAGTAACATTCGCTTCCTGCCAGCAACGGTTAGCCAACTCACGAGCCTTAAGGACCTCAGGTTGACAAATTGTAAGATGCTTCAGGAGATTCGAGGACTTCCAACCAGCCTAACTGTGTTAAATGCTTCACATTGTCCTCTCTTAGAAGGAATTCCGGAAGAAATTGGGAACCTATCAGCTTTAGAAAGATTGGACCTTTCAGAGAGTAACATTCGCTTCCTACCAGCAACGGTTAGCCAACTCACGAGCCTTAAGGACCTCAGGTTGACAAATTGTACGATGCTTCAGGAGATTCGAGGACTTCCAACCAGCCTAACGGGTTTGGATGCTACTTTGTGTCCTCTCGAAGAAGGAATTCTGGAAGAAATTGGGAATCTATCAGCTTTAGAAAAATTGAACCTTTCGCGGAGTAACATTCGCTTCCTGCCAGCAACTGTTAGCCAACTCACGAGCCTTAAGGACCTCAGGTTGACAAATTGTAAGATGCTTCAGGAGATTCGAGGACTTCCAACCAGCCTAACTGTGTTAAATGCTTCACATTGTCCTCTCTTAGAAGGAATTCCGGAAGAAATTGGGAACCTATCAGCTTTAGAAAGATTGGACCTTTCAGAGAGTAACATTCGCTTCCTGCCAGCAACGGTCAGCCAACTCACGAGCCTTAAGGACCTCAGGTTGACAAATTGTAAGATGCTTCAGGAGATTCGAGGACTTCCAACCAGCCTCACGGGTTTGGATGCTACTTTTTGTCCTCTCGAAGAAGGAATTCTGGAAGAAATTGGGAACCTATCAGCTTTAGAAAAATTGAACCTTTCGCGGAGTAACATTCGCTTCCTGCCAGCAACGGTTAGCCAACTCACGAGCCTTAAGGACCTCAGGTTGACAAATTGTAAGATGCTTCAGGAGATTCGAGGACTTCCAACCAGCCTAACTGTGTTAAATGCTTCACATTGTCCTCTCTTAGAAGGAATTCCGGAAGAAATTGGGAACCTATCAGCTTTAGAAAGATTGGACCTTTCAGAGAGTAACATTCGCTTCCTGCCAGCAACGGTCAGCCAACTCACGAGCCTTAAGGACCTCAGGTTGACAAATTGTAAGATGCTTCAGGAGATTCGAGGACTTCCAACCAGCCTAACGGGTTTGGATGCTACTTTTTGTCCTCTCGAAGAAGGAATTCTGGAAGAAATTGGGAACCTATCAGCTTTAGAAAAATTGAACCTTTCGCGGAGTAACATTCGCTTCCTGCCAGCAACGGTTAGCCAACTCACGAGCCTTAAGGACCTCAGGTTGACAAATTGTAAGATGCTTCAGGAGATTCGAGGACTTCCAACCAGCCTAACTGTGTTAAATGCTTCACATTGTCCTCTCTTAGAAGGAATTCCGGAAGAAATTGGGAACCTATCAGCTTTAGAAAGATTGGACCTTTCAGAGAGTAACATTCGCTTCCTGCCAGCAACGGTCAGCCAACTCACGAGCCTTAAGGACCTCAGGTTGACAAATTGTAAGATGCTTCAGGAGATTCGAGGACTTCCAACCAGCCTAACGGTTTTGAATGCTTCGGGGTGTCCTCTCGAAGAAGGAATTCCGGAAGAAATCGGGAGCCTATCGGCTTTAGAAGAACTGGACCTTTCGAAGAGCACGATTCGCTTCCTTCCGGCAACAGTTAGTCAACTCACGAGCCTTAAGTACCTCAGGTTACAAGAATGTGTGATGCTTCAGGAGCTTCCAAGACTTCCCGCTAGCCTAACATATTTGGCATTTTCGACGAAGTCGCTACGAGCATTCCCAAATCTTGATGTCCTAACGAACTTAACGGAGTTAAGGGTCCATGATAGAGAGTTTCTTAGAAAAAAAGACTATGAAGGAGAGCCTCTGGAGATATCTGGGCTTGGGAGTTTGGACAAGCTGGAGAACTTGGTCTTGTGCCCAAGCAGAATGATTACATTTACCGGAGCTTCCGAGTTGGGCTCCCTTTCCAAGCTTGAGATTGTCGATTTGTTATATTCGGACATGGAGTCTGTTCTGGAGCTTCCTTTGTCTCTACGTAAGCTGACGCTCAGGCACAGTGGAACAGCCATGCCCTGGGAACATTACTCCAACTTGACGCTCTTGACGGAGTTGAATATTTCAACTTTGATATTGACAGAGATGGAGCTTGGTTGGCTCGATTCGTTACCCAGTCTTACCAGGTTGTCTATTAATGAATCCCATAGTCTCCTCCGGGTGTCAAACATAGGGAGATTGAGGGGGCTGAGGTGGCTTGAGTTCAGAGGGTGTAGAGCGTTGGTGGAGATTCCAGGACTGGAACAATTGGAGATGTTGGATTACTTGAGTTTTCACTCGTGCCCTTCCATTTGTGAAATTCAGGATTTGTTGGGCTTGAAAGGATTGAAATTTGTGAATATCTTGCGTTGCTCCTCATTGCTCCGCGTGCCCCGTTTGATCGACGAGTGTTACCTCTGCATTATGAACTGTGACAAGTTGCAGTCATTTAATGGCCGATATATTGAGTACGAAGGAGAGAGCAGTAAAATTCAAATGGAAGATGATTCCGGGGAAGGAGGAGGTGGGAAACGAAGAAGAATTGTATAACAAGTTTCTTTTTTTTTTTGTTCTAATATTTTGGGAAAGTAATTTATGGGCAGTTATAGTGAGTATGAAGGAGAGAGCAGCAAAATTCAATTAGAAGATGATTATGGGGAATGAGGAGGTGGGCAACGAAGAAGATTTATATAACAAGTTTACTTTTTTGTTTTGTGAATGAGGTGATTATTATTTGGGGGATTAAAAGGGAGGTTGGTTTTTTTACATCCTTAGAGTTTTTGTCATTTACTATTCAAGGAAGAAACTCCTGTGAGAGATTCATCCAAACCCACTAATCACAAGAAGCACAAGATTTCAACGGGACAACTCGGCAAAAATTTGTAAACATGATTCTCAACAGTACGGAGTAAACAGATCACACATTCCTACATAGCCAACATAACTTTTTGAAAGTAGAACGTATTTCAGGAATTAAAATAGGATGTGTACATGAAAATGTCAAACTTTGATATTAATTTCTTGTGAATAAAACAAACAAATTATTGAGTTTGGATTACTTTAACTAATGCGTGCGTAGTCGATTCATTTCTTGTTTGTTTGAGATTCAACATTTTACTTCTTTGACCACGTCATATCCCCTAATTTTCTAATCTCCACACAAAAAAAAAAAAATCAATTGAAAATTTTAAAATTGTAATATAACTGACATATTATTTATTTAAAACCTGATGATTGCATCAACTTCTATATAATTTCCAGGGAATAAAAATAAACATGATTGATTTAGTGTAAAGATTAAATTAATTCTCGGTTTGTTTGAGATTACTAGGAAGGGGTGATATCAACCCTACCAAACATCGCTAAACAATTCCCTTTCTTTCCTCATTATCTCTTTCTGGGAAAATCAGTAAAGAAATACTTGGAGTGATTCATTCCTTTCTTCTATCATCATCGAGTTTGGACAGTCTGAACTGGTGATTTAATTTCATACAAATCTATAAACAAACTAAGACTTGCAAAAGTGGGGGCAAACTCTTCCCATCAATTCATTATCGCGATCATCAGTAGCTCCCTCCCGAGGGCGGCTTCTTATATGGATGCCATGAGTTTAGAGGAAACTTCCTGCAAGTTTTTTTTGTGTATGACAAATATAATATGAATAAGCAGAAGGTGTTGGATGAAGCCAAATATAATTAAACAAAGACTTGATGAAGCCAAAGTCTTTGTTATCATACGTATGAAATGACATCTGAAAGTGGAGTCTCTATTCGCTAATCGGCATGAAGTCCTTTTTGCACAAGTTCTTCGTCTCCGCGAAATCTGAGGATGGAAGAATGAACAAAATTTATTATTATTATTATTATTAAATAGAAGGAAAGAGGGGTCCATCTGAGTGTGAACTTGGGCTCAATTTGAGCGTGCCCTGTTTAATTAATTAGTCATGTTCTACAAAGTAAGTGAAATACATGTTGTAAGGATTGGTTTGGGGTTATGATAGACAAAATGGAACACAACTCCATCATCCCCCTCATCATCATCATTAATTAAGATTTTGGTTTCGTTTCTTGGATCTTAATCATAGTTGTAATGTTAGGTGTGATGTCTTTATCCGGGGGGGATTTTGATGGTCAAGGGATGTCTACCGATATTCGGGTCGATGTCGGGTTTTACGAAAGGGATGTCTTTTTTTTTTTGTTAAAGAAAAAGTTGAAAAAAAAGGGGGACAGACGGCTAAAAGAAGACTCACGAAATAAAAGTCTGCTGCGTTAAAAGTAAGGGGCAGCTGATTCACACCGGAAGACTCAATAACTATTTTTCCCCATTACCTGCTTTATCCGGAAAAGCTTTGGAAAATGAGAAGGATGGCTCCTCTGTCGCCCCACCCAGCAGCAGCAGGAGTTCCAACCCAGTTGTCTTGTGCGGTTCCCAACCAGTAGCTTCTTCATCTGCAATCCACCGATCTGGTTTTACGAAATATTCATAAACCTTCTGTTCGCGGAGCAAAGGAAGCGTTTTGAGCAGATCAATAATGGAATCCGTGCAGAGCGACGGCAGTGACAGAGATACCCCCACCTCCATGACATCTGAGTACGATGTTTTCCTGAGCTTCCGCGGACCCGATGCTCGACACGGCATCGTCGACCACCTCTACCAGCGGATGACTGAGGCCGGTCTCCGTGTTTTCAAGGACGACGAGGAGATCCGTCGTGGCGAAGTTATAGGGGGAGAGCTCGAGCGAGCGATCCGCAGTTCCAGGGTTTACGCCATCGTCTTTTCCAGGAACTATGCGTCCAGCGCGTGGTGCCTCAGGGAGCTCGACATGATGGTGGATCTCCATGGAGGCTCGAACGTCGGCAGGAAGATCATACTGCCGATTTTCTACGGGGCAGATCCGGCCGATGTAAAGCTGCGAACAGAGTTGTATCGGAAAGCCCTCGACAAACACAAGGGTCGACATGGCCACGACGCCGTGAAGAAATGGGAAGAAGCGCTTCAGACGGTCGGCAGGATGAGCGGATGGGACTCAAAAGCCATCCAGGGGTAACAACCAGAGCCATGTTATTTTGCTCACTTTGGAAATAAATTTTCTAAAATATTACTCTATTTTCATCGTCGTCTTGCAGCGAAGGCAGATTCGTTAAATCAATAGTTCAGGACATTTTTGTGAAGCTGAGAATTAAAGACAAAATTTTGCCTGATCATCTAACAGGGATCGATGATCGAGTATCCGACATGTTAAATCTGCTGGACTGTGATGCTTCGGGAGTAAGACTCGTGGTGCTTCATGGCATGGGGGGAATTGGGAAGACGACCATTGCTCGCGTCATCTTCAATCAATTACATTCCCGATTCGAAGGCTCCAGTTTCCTTTCCGATGTGCGTGAGACGTCCAAGGGTAATGGAGGCAATGAGAAATTGCAGAACAAGTTACTGGAGGACATACATACTTGATCTCCGATTGATCTCGGATTTTACGAAAGGAATTACGAAATTTTAATATTCATAAACCTTCTGTTTACGGAGTAAAGGAAGCGTCATAAGCAGATCAATAATGGAATCCGAGCGGAGTGAGGGCAGTGACCGAGGTACCCCCACCTCCATCACATCTGAGTACGATGTTTTCCTGAGCTTCCGCGGACCCGATGCTCGTCACGGCATCGTCGACCACCTCTACCAGCGGATGACTGACGCCGGTCTCCGTGTTTTCAAAGACGACGAGGAGATCCGTCGCGGAGAAGTAATTGGGGGAGAGCTCGAGCGAGCAATCCGCGGTTCCAGGGTTTACGCCATCGTCTTTTCCAGGAACTATGCATCCAGCGCGTGGTGCCTCAGGGAGCTCGACATGATGGTGGATCTCCACGGAGGCGCGAACGTCGGCAGGAAGATCATACTGCCGATTTTCTACGGGGCAGATCCGGCCGATGTAAAGCTGCGAACAGAGGTGTATCGGAAAGTGCTCGACACACACAAGGATCGACATGGCCACGACGTCGTGAAGAAATGGGAGGAAGCGCTTAAGACGGTCGGCGGGATGAGCGGATGGGACTCCAAAGCCATCCAGGGGTAACCACCAGAGCCATGTTATTTTGCTCACTTTGGAAATAAATTTCCTAAAATATTACTCTATTTTCATCATCGTCTTGCAGCGAAGGCAGATTCGTTCAATCAATAGTTCAGGACATTTTTGGGAAGCTGAGAATTAAAGACGAAAGTTTGCCTAATCATCTAATAGGGATCGATCATCAAGTCTCCAACATGTTAAATCTACTAGACTGCGACTCCTCGGGAGTAAGACTCGTGGTGCTTCATGGCATGGGGGGAATTGGGAAGACGACCATTGCTCGCGTCATCTTCAATCAATTGCATTCCCTATTCGAAGGCACTAGTTTCCTTTCCGATGTGCGCGAGACGTCTAAGGGTAATGGAGGCATTGAGAAATTGCAGAACAAATTACTGGAGGATATTCTCGGTGGCCGAAATGCTAGATCTAGTAACTACGACGGTGAGATATTACGAAGGATTCAGTGCAAGAGGGTTCTCCTGGTTCTCGATGACGTGGATAAGTTCTTTCAACTGGAAAAACTGCTGATGAGAAATCCAGAAGACACGTTAGGAACAGGCAGTCGAGTCATAATCACGACTAGGGACAAAAGCGTTTGCAATCGATTTGTTCGTCCTGGTTCCGAATTACTTCATTTTCATGAAATGGAGAAAATGACTGACAACTACGCCCTTCGGCTCTTCAGCAGGCATGCCTTTGGCACCGATGAGCCTCCAGAAGATTATCTTTGTTTATCGGAACAGGTAGTTAAGACCACAGGTAACCTTCCCTTGGCTTTGGAGGTGATTGGAGGACACTTGTGTTGTCAGAGCAAAGAGTCGTGGAAGTATGAGCTCGAGAAGCTGAAGAACATTCCCCATGATGAAGTCTTTGAGATCTTGAAGGTAAGTTACGATGGGTTAGACTGGAGGGAGAAGGAAATTTTCCTCGATATAGCCTGTTTTCAGGAAGTGATGCATCCGAGGTATGTGGATTTTCTCTGGGAAGCTCGCAAATTTCAGGAAGTGATGCATTCGAGGTATGTGGATTATCTCTGGGAAGCTCGCGAATTGCATCCAAAAAGCGGGGTGAAGGTACTCATCAACAAGTCATTGATAAGGATTGATTCAGACGATGAATTCTGGATTCATGACCAGCTTCGAGACATGGGAAGAGAAATTATTCGATCGGGATACCCTGGAAAGCCTGAAATGTGTAGTAGACATTGGGATCCAAACTATGCCTTAAAGATAGCACTTCAGAAAAAGGTAAGGAACTCGTTGAATTAAGTTTGCATTTAAAATATTACACTTTCTTTCCATGTGCATTAATATGGGATTCATGTCACTCTTCACTGAGGACAATATGATTATTAATGTTATATAAATTCTTTCGTTTATTAGGTCTCGAAGGAAATCATAGCAATGGTCTTGGACTTCGGAAGTATTACTGAAGAATACGAACTCTCTGACAAGAACTTTAGAGGATTATCTAATTTGTTGTGTCTTCATCTAGAAGGAAAGTATCAATTTATTGGAGATTTAGGAAGTATCCGGGAGACGTTACTGTGGCTTTCTTGGCGGAATTGTAATCAACTGTTGAGACCCGACTTCTTCAAGATGAGCAACCTAGTTGTTCTCCGAATTCAAGGTAGATGGCGGGGTACTAAAAAGCTGGTATGAACTCCTCCCCATCCTCCTATATGTCATGTGCTTGATCGTTAAATGTGTTGATAAATTATGGTGCACGATGTATTTACAGATTATGCCTAATTTAAGGGTGCTAGCAGTTAACGGCAGTGATATGACGACGACACCTGATGTCTCTAGTTGCATAAAGTTGGAGATTATGGTTTTTAGGAATTTGCAAAACTTGGAAAATATTCACCATTCGGTGGGTAAGTTGGAGAGTCTTACTTATATGAAAATCTCCTCGTGTAAGTCATTGAGGAGTTTACCAAAAGAGCTCCGTAGTGCAAGAGCTTTACGGAAGCTACTTGTGATTAATTGCAGCATGCTTCGGGAGATTCGAGGACTTCCAACTAGCCTAACGGTGTTGAATGCTTCGGATTGTCCTCTCGAAGAAGGAATTCCGGAAGAAATTGGGAACCTATTAGCTTTAGAAAAATTGGATCTTTCAGGGAGTAAGATTCGCTTCCTGCCCACAACAGTTGGCCAACTCTCGAGCCTTAAGGACCTCAGTTTGACACATTGCGACATGCTTCGGGAGATTCGAGGACTTCCAACCAGCCTAACGGTGTTGAATGCTTCAGATTGTCCTCTCGAAAAAGGAATTCCGGAAGAAATTGGGAACCTATCAGCTTTAGAAAAATTGGACCTTTCTCGGAGTAAGATTCGCTTCCTGCCAGCAACGGTTAGCCAACTCACAAGCCTTAAGGACCTCCGTTTGAGACAATGTGAGATGCTTCTGGAGATTCGAGGACTTCCAACCAGCCTAACAGTGTTGAATGCTTCGAAATGTCCTCTCGAAGAAGGAATTCCGAAAGAAATTGGGAACCTATCAGCTTTAGAAGAAATGGACCTTTCTGGGAGTAAGATTCGCTTCCTGCCAGCAACGGTTAGCCAACTCACGAGCCTTAAGTCCCTCTGGTTGAGACATTGTCAGACGCTTCAGGAGCTTCCAAGACTTCCTACTAGCCTAACAAAGTTTTCATTTTCATGGAAGACGGCGGAAGTCTCTGAAGAAATAAGTTGTACAAAAGAGGATGTAACGAGAGTTATTATATTTGGAGGAGCTTTTGAGTTGGGGTTCCTTTCCAGGCTCAAGACTCTCGGTTTGAGGTTTCCAGACATGGCTTCCCCGGAGACAAATGTGAATATTAGAGATTTCACATGGACGGAGGTGGAGCTTGGTGGGCTGGATTCGTTACCCAATCTTACGGAGTTGTCTATTTGGAGATCTGATAGTCTCAAACATAGGGAGCTTGAGGAGGGGGCTGAGGTCGCTTCAGTTCACCGGGTGTATAGCGTTGGTGGAGATTCCAGGACTGGAACAATTGGATCTGTTGGAAGAGTTGATCTTTTATCGGTGCCCTTCCATTTGCGGAATTCAGGATTTGTTGGGCTTGAAAAGATTGAAAATTGTGAATATCCATGATTGCACCTCGTTGCTCCGTGTGCCCCGTGCGATCGACGTGTGTCACCTATCAATTCTTCGGTGTGACAAGTTGGAGAAATTTACGGGAAGGTACAGGGAATACGGGAGAAAAGATGTCTCACTGGATGCCTAAAAAATGTTTTTTTTTTAATTTCAAAGTCGAGCACTTGTTCTTTCCTCTTCCGAACATGAAGTGCTGAATGAAGAACAATGATTTTGGAATTTATTTAAATAAAGGCGATTATTAGAATTTTTGTTTACGGTGGGGTATGAATATGAATTGTTCATGTCATTCATATTCATAAACATGATTCTTAACAGTACGGAGTACACAGATCAGCAAAAAGATTAGCCAGTGTACGTCAATTATACAAGGCTTAAGTGAGTCGGCTGCTTGTTTCGATCTCATTCCTAGCGCAGAACCATGTTTACAGCTGTGGAAACAACTGTTTCAAAAACAATGTAGCAGCTAAATTAATATTCCACGAGCTTTTACTCGTGATCCAAGCAAAATGTTGACAAGACCATGGCAATTGATGCCGATCCTGCCCCAAGTCCATAGCTTAAGGGGGCAGAATCTTCCTTCTTTGATAGCGATGATCCCCAACCGGGGACTCCATAGGCTAAATCATTCTCATAGAGATCCAAACTTCCATCATAACCGACCCCGGATGCGGCATACGATGAAGGTGGCGGCCCAATCACGCCAATGCCAACACTATTTTTCTGATAACTCCCAGGATAACATTCGTATATGCTCCCGTTAACACTAAGCTTGCTTCCGCTAAGAAATCCATCGCTCAGGCTAGAAGAGGAAGCCCGGAGATTTCCAATGCTTTCATAAGGATCCATCCATGAATTATCATTTCCGGATCCATTTGAGAGTACCAGAATTTGCAGAGAAGCCAAAGCTGTCATTTCCCCACAGGCTCCCTCTGGCCAGACTCAGTAATGGATTACCTCTGAAATGACCGATCGGACCAATGTTGGCAGGCCTCCCTGAAATCCCACCTTACAGAGGATTGAACTCGTTTACATAACAAAGGTTGGGGTTGAAGTTTGGGATCAATCCATAGCTTGAATTCGAGTTCGGCTCTCCCTTCTCATAAAGAGGGGGGAATCTACCCAGGACTAAGTCTACCATCCACTCTACCTCCATAGTTGCCGACTGGGGATGAAGCATAACCGCCCTTATTGAGGAAGCTGCTAACTCTACTCAGACCAGGACTATAACTACCTAAGGGGCTCCGATTGGACCATGGAGACATCTCTTTGAGGACTGTGTTGGTGATTGGATCAAACCTGATATGAAAATCTTAGGAAATATCTTAGAAAAATCTTAGAAAATATTTTAAAGATTTTATAGGAGATACAGTATCTTTTATTTAAGATTTTGTTGAGATTTTATTTGATTTCTTTAGATTATTTTTGACCCTATAAATAGGGCTTGTCGTCAGATGTAACTTTTCACTTTGAGTTTGTTTAATAAAAGTAGAGAGAGTTTCTATTGTGAAGAGGTTTGGTTCCTACACCGGGAACACCTACAATTGGTATCAGAGCGTTTGTGATCTTTCGGGAGCTGTGGAAGTCTTGTGAAGAATTTGGGAGTTTTCCTTTTCATCCAAAAGAAGGAGATGGAGGCAAGTGCAAGCAGTTTCTCTTCTACGACGCCACCTATGTTTGATGGGGAGAACTATCAAGCTTGGGCAGTGAAGATGAACGCTTTCATGGAGGGTAGTGATTTGTGGGAAGCAGTGGAAGGTGACTACACCGTGGATGCACTCCCCGACAACCCTACTATCAACGAAATTCGGTATCACAAGGAAAGAGTCACGAAGAAGGCAAGGGCGAAGTCATGTCTCTATGCTGCAGTGTCGCCTACAATATTCACGAGGATCATGAAGTTCCATACTACGAAGGATATTTGGAATTTCTTGAAGGAGGAGTATGAAGGTGACGAGAAGATAAGAGGCATGAAGGTTTTGAACTTGATGAGAGAATTTGAGAGGCAATAGATGAAGGAAGATGAGGCTGTGAAGGATTTCTCTGACAGATTGATCAATCTGGCTGACAGAATCAGAGTTCTGGGCACTGATTTGAAAGACGACCGTATCGTACAGAAGGTTTTGGTGTCGCTGCCAGAACGTTTTGAAGCTACGATTGCTTCATTGGATAATACAAGAGATCTATCGGACATAAAGCTGGCGGAGTTGCTGAGTGCGTTGCAGGCTCAGGAACAGAGAAGGCTGATGAGAAGGGAAGGTCAAGTTCCTACTGAGGAAGCCTTACCAGCAAGGTCGAAGACAACAAATTCTGGAAAAGGGAAGAAGCCGTGGAGTCAGCAGAAGGGAACTGCAGAAGGTTCAGGCAGAAGTAGAGGTTCTGGTGAACAGAGGCGACCTACTGCTGATCAGAAGAAGAAACTAGATCCGTGCAAACACTGTGGAGGCAGAAGTCACCCACATTACAAGTGTTGGAGGAGGCCAGACGTGAAGTGTAATAATTGTCAGAAATTAGGCCATATTGCAAGGTTTTGTCAGGAAAAAGATTCTCAGCAAAGTGCTACAGAAGCTCTGCAAATCATGAGGTAGAATTGATGTTTACAGCATCTTGTTTTGCTACCGGATTGACTCGTAGAAGATGGCTAGTTGCAATGCAGGAGGAGCTAGCTATGATTGAGAAGAATCAGACATGGGAGCTTGTGGATAGACCTACCGATCGAAAGGTTATAGGAGTTAAGTGGGTCTACAGAACGAAGCTTAACCCAGATGATTCCGTGAACAAGCATAAAGCTAGGCTTGTTGTGAAGGGCTACTCTCAAGTATGGGGGGTAGATTATTCAGAGACCTTTGCTCCTGTGGCAAGACTTGACACAATCAGGTTGATACTTGCAATTGCTGCAGAAAAAGAATGGAAGGTATTTCAACTTGACGTTAAATCCGCATTTCTTAATGGGAATCTACAAGAGGAGATTTATGTAGAGCAACCAGAAGGTTTCTGGGTTGCAGAACTTGAACAAAAGGTGTACAGATTGAAGAAGGCTTTGTATGGGTTAAAGCAAGCTCCAAGGGCTTGGTACAGTAAGATTGATAATTATTTGGTTGAGTTAGGATTTGAAAGAAGCCGCAGTGAGCACACTCTGTATGTCAGGAAGGTTGATATGAGTGTGATTATTATTTCCTTATACGTGGATGATCTTCTTGTTAATGGAAATGATCATAAACTCATACAGAAGCTAAAGCAGAATCTGATGCGGATGTTTGAAATGACAGACTTGGGAGAGATGTCATTCTTCCTTGGCATGGAGGTAAATCAAAGTCCAGGTGAGATCTTCCTGTGTCAAAAGAAGTATGTTGGAGAAATTTTGAAAAGATTTCGGATGGAGGAGTGCAAAAGTGTAACAACTCCCATGAATCAGAAGGAGAAACTGAGCAGAAACAATGGTTCTGCTCCTGCAGACAATGCATTCTACAGAAGCTTAATTGGTTGCCTAATGTACTTGACAGCAACTCGACCAGATATTTTATTTTCTGTAAGTGTGCTTTCAAGGTTTCTACATTGTGCTACAGAAGTACACATGACAGCTGCGAAAAGGGTGCTCAGGTATCTCTAAGGAACGAGTTCCCATGGTGTGAAGTACAGAAGGTGTCAGAAATTTGAGCTTTATGGTTTTTCTGATAGTGATTGGGCTGGTTCTGTAGATGACATGAAGAGTACTTCTGGGTATTGTTTCTCCTTGGGATCGGCTTGTTTCTCATGGTGCTCAAAGAAACAAGAAATTGTAGCTCAATCGACTGCAGAAGCTGAGTTTGTTGCAGCAATAGGTGCTGTAAATCAAGCTATTTGGTTGAGGAAGCTTCTGGATGATATGGGTTACAGAATGGAGAAGGAGACGAAAGTCTCTATTGATAACCAAGCTGCACTGGCGATTTCAAAAAATCCAGTTTTCCATGGTAAAACAAAACACTTTAATGTGAAGTATTATTATCTTAGAGAAGTGCAGCAGATGGGAGAAGTAGAGCTGATTTATTGTCCTACAGAAGATCAGCTAGTCGATATTTTCACGAAGTCATTTCACCAGAGCAGGTTTGAGTGGCTTCGACAGAAAATTGGCGTGTCTATCAGCTCTTGATCCAAGGAGGAGTTTGTTGGTGATTGGATCAAACCTGATATGAAAATCTTAGGAAATATCTTAGAAAAATCTTAGAAAATATTTTAAAGATTTTATAGGAGATACAATATCCATTATTTAAGATTTTGTTGAGATTTTATTTGATTTCTTTAGATTATTTTTGACCCTATAAATAGGTCTTGTCGTCAGATGTAACTTTTCACTTTGAGTTTGTTTAATAAAAGTAGAGAGAGTTTCTATTGTGAAGAGGTTTGGTTCCTACACCGGGAACACCTACAGACTGCTCGCTTGACCTCTACCATTTTACCATTAAGCTCGTGGAATGTCTTGTAAAGAGCTCTCTCTGTCCACTGCATCCTCTGTATCAAAAGTGATAAATCCAATACCCCTGGGTCTTTGAGTGTTGTGATCATACATCCCGACGACATCCGTAATCAATCCAAACTGATCAAAGTACTTCTTGAAGTCGCTCTCAGTAATTGTCGAAGGTAATCCTCCAACAAAGATTTTCTTTGTTCTGGCCAAGAGAGATGCTGTTGACTCTTGGGTTTCTTGAAATATTGTTTTGGTCATCCCTAGGGACCCGATGCTCATTACAGCATCGTTGACCACCTCTACGAGTACAGTCGGTTCTTTTCCATGCAAAGAACCGACTATACCAAATACGATTCGATATATTGTAACATATTTAACTGTGAAATTTCAACTCGAAACATTCTCATATCTCAGCAAGTTTGCTGTGACTTGAATTAGAAGAGAAAGAGATAAAATTATGATATATAAGAAATGCATATTAAAAGTATTACTATTACCATCGTAAAGCTTAATGTATTTTGAATTTTATAGCGATTTTCTCGTGGTAAAAAACGGAAATTGTATTTAGTAACTTGAGTTCGTTAAATTCTGAAAACTAGAAACCAAACATGCATCCACAAGAACTTAACAAGCTCGAGGGAAAATTTTATCAAACACTCTTAAATTTAAAATAAATAATATAACGCAAACAAATGTCGTATTAACTACTAAAATGTGAGGTCAAGTCAAGCCACAAATATTAGTTTATTCAAATTAACCTCAAATCAACAAGTCTCCTCATAAATTTAATATAAATAATATAACACGGATAAACACTTTGTTATTAACGCTTCAATTCCCGAACAGTTTCGTATACACGTTACGTAATTTCCCTTTAACATCTCTCCAAAAAAGGGAAGGCGACCTGGAGAGGGTCCTTCTTTAACCAAATCTGTTCATATCATACTTTAACCAAACCAGCCTATCCGATTAGTCTGAAACGAGTGATCCTCGCACTTTCCCATGTCCGGCACAATGTCTCGAGTATAGTAGGAAAATCAGAGACTCGCCGTTTAGTCCTCAAATTTTAGGGCGTTCTACGTATTGATCATTGGGAAAGCAGTTTAATCCTTTGTCTCTCCCTTTATTTTCCTCCATTCAATCAATATTTATAACCACCTTCTTTTGTGAGCAGGTGGGAAAGTGAGAATGACCAGCTCAATAATTGAGTCCGTACGGAGCCAGGGCAGCTACCCATATTCCCTCTCCTCCATGAGAACTTAGTTCGATGTCTTCCTGAGCTTCCGGGGACCCGATGCTCGTTACGGCATCGTTGACCACCTCTACGAGTGCATGACAGGGGCCAGTCTCCGCGTTTTCAAGGACGACGAGGAGATCCGTCGCGGCGAAGTAATTGCGGGTGAGCTCAAGCGAGCAATCGATGGCTCCAGGGTTTACGCCGTCATCTTCTCCAGGAACTACGCGTCCAGCGCGTGGTGCCTCAGGGAGCTCGACATGATGGTTGATCTCTGCGGAGGTTCGAACATCGGCGGGAAAATCATACTGCCGATTTTCTACGGGGCAGATCCGGCCGAGTAAAGCTGCGAACAGAGCTGTATCGGGAAGCGCTCGACGCGCACAAGGATTGACACGGGCAGGACGTAGTGAAGAAATGGGAGGAAGCACTTAAGACGGTCGGTGGGATCAGCGGATGGGACTCCAAAGCCATCCAGGGGTAACCACCAGAGCCTTGTTATTCCTCCCCTTATCTTTTTGAATCATTTCTTTTTTTCTTTGGAAATAAATATTTTGAAATACAGAATTTGTTTTTGAATTAAACGTATCGGAATTCCACCAGGAAGATGGTGATGACTACGGTGACTGAATTCCATGTAATTACTCTATTTTCATTGTCGTCGTGCAGGGAAGGTGGATTGGTCCGATTAATAGTTCAAGATATTGTTGGGAAGCTGCGAATCAAGGATCAAACTTTGCCTGATCATCTTACAGGGATCGATGATCGAGTGTCCGACATGTTAAATCTGTTGGACAGTGACTCCTCTGGTGTAAGACTCGTGGTGATTCATGGCATGGGGGGAATTGGGAAGACGACCCTTGCTAGGGTCATCATCAATAAATTATCTTCACAATTCGAAGGGTCCTGTTTCATTTCCAACGTGCGTGAGTCAGCCACGGGTCATGGAGGCATTGCGAAGTTGCAGAACAAGTTATCAAGGGACATTCTTGGTGGCCCATACGCGTCATGTAACTTCGACGATGGGTTCGGCGAGATGATACATAGGATTCGGGGCAAGAGGATGCTTCTGGTTCTCGATGACGTGGATCAGTTCTCTCAACTGGAGAAATTGGTCGGAAAAGACCTGGAAGACATGTTAGGAACAGGCAGTCGAGTCATAATAACGACTAGAGATAAAAGCATTTGCAATCGATTTGTTCGTCCTGGTTCCGAATTACTTCATTTTTATGAAATGGAGAAAATGGCTGATAACTTTGCCCTTCAGCTCTTCAGCAGGCATGCCTTTGGCACCGATGAGCCTCTAGAAGATTATCTTTGTTTATTGAAACAGGTGGTTAAGACCACAGGTAACCTTCCCTTGGCTTTGGAGGTGATTGGAGGACACTTGTGTTGCCAGAGCAAAGAGTTGTGGAAGTATGAGCTCGAAAAGCTGAAGAACATTCCCGTAGAAGAGGTCTTTGAGATCTTGAAGGTAAGTTACGATGGGTTAGATTGGAGGGAGAAGGAAATTTTCCTTGCGTGTTTTCAGGTGAATCAAATGCCTCGGAAGTACGCAGATTATTTCTGGGAAGCTCGCGACTTGTATCCAAAAAGCGGAATGAAGGTACTCATCAATAAATCATTGATAAAGATTAGTTCATATAGTGAATTATGGATTCACGACCAGCTTCGAGACATGGGAAGAGAAATTATTCGATTGGAAAACCCCGGAAAGCCTGAAATGTATAGTAGACTTTGGGATCCAAACTATGCCTTAAAGATAATGCTTCAGAAAAAGGTAAGGAACTCGTTGAATTAAGTTTGCATTTAAAATATTACACTTTCTTTCCATGTGCATTACCATGGGATTGATGTCACTCTTCACCGAGGACAATATGATTATTAATGTTAGTTGAATTTTTTCGTTTATTAGGTCTCGAAGGAAATCATAGCAATGGTCTTAGACTTCAGAAGTATTACCGAAGAATACGAACTCTCTTACGAGAACTTTAGAGGATTATCTAATTTGTTGTATCTTCATCTAGAAGGAAAGTATCAATTTGCTGGAGATTTAGGAAGTATCCGGGAGACGTTACTATGGCTTTCTTGGTGGAATTGTAATCAGTTGTTGAAACCCGACTTCTTCAAGATAAGCAACCTAGTTGTTTTCCGAATTCGAGGTACATGGGAGGGTACTAAAAAGCTGGTATGAACTCCTCCTCCCCATCCTCCTATATGTCACGTGCTTGATCGTTAAATGTGTTGACAAATTATGGTGCACGATGCATTTACAGATTATGCCTAATTTAAGGATGCTGGAAGTCTACGGCAATGATATGACGACGACTCCTGATGTCTCTTGTTGCATAAAGTTGGAGATTATGGTTTTCGAGTGTTTGGAGAACTTGGAAGAAATCCACCATTCGGTGGGTAAGTTGGAGAGTCTTACTTATTTGATGATCGACGGGTGTGTGTCTTTGAGGAGTTTACCAAAAGAGCTCTATAGTGCAAGAGCTTTACGGGATCCAATTGTGACTAATTGCAACAAGCTTCGGGAGATTCGAGGACTTCCAACCAGCTTAACGGTGTTGAATGCTTCGAATTGTCCTCTCCAAGAAGGAATTCCGGAAGAGATCGGGAACCTATCAGCTTTAGAAGAATTGGACCTTCTAGGGAGTAAGATTCGCTTCCTGCCAGCAACGATCAGCCAACTCACGAGCCTTAAGTACCTCTATTTGAGTGGTTGCAAAATGCTTCAGGAGATTCGAGGACTTCCAACAAGCCTAACGGTGTTGAATGCTTCGGATTGTCCTCTCGAAGAAGGAATTCCGGAAGAAATCGGGAACCTATCAGCTTTAGAAAAATTGGACCTTTCAAGGAGCAATATTTGCTTTCTACCAGCAACGGTCAGTCAACTCTCGAGCCTTAAGTCCCTGAAATTGAATGGTTGCAACATGCTTTGGGAGATTCGAGGACTTCCAACCAGCCTAACAGTGTTGAATGCTTCGGATTGTCCTCTCTTAGAAGGAATTCCGGAAGAAATCGGGAACCTATCAGCTTTAGAAAAATTGGACCTTTCAAGGAGCAATATTTGCTTTCTACCAGCAAAGGTTAGTCAACTCTCGAGCCTTAAGTCCCTGAAATTGAATGGTTGCAACATGCTTCGGGAGATTCGAGGACTTCCAACCAGCCTAACAGTGTTGAATGCTTCGGATTGTCCTCTCGAAGAAGGAATTCCGGAAGAAATCGGGAACCTATTAGCTTTAGAAAAATTGGACCTTTCAAGGAGCAATATTTGCTTTCTACCAGCAAAGGTTAGTCAACTCTCGAGCCTTAAGTCCCTGAAATTGAATGGTTGCAACATGCTTCGGGAGATTCGAGGACTTCCAACCAGCCTAACAGTGTTGAATGCTTCGGATTATCCTCTCGAAGAAGGAATTCCAGAAGAAATCGGGAACCTATCAGCTTTAGAAAAATTGGACCTTTCAAGGAGCAATATTTGCTTTCTACCAGCAACGGTCAGTCAACTCTCGAACCTTAAGTCCCTCAAATTGAATGGTTGCAACATTCTTCGGGAGATTCAGGGACTTCCAACTAGCCTAAGGGTGTTGAATGCTTCGAATTGTCCTCTCGAAGAAGGAATTCCGGAAGAAATAGGGAGACTATCAGCTTTAGTAGAATAGGACCTTTCGTGGAGCAAGATTCGCTTCCTGCCGGCGACAGTCAGTCAACTCTCGAACCTTAAGTCCCTCAAATTGAATGGTTGCAACATTCTTCGGGAGTTTCGAGGACTTCCTACCAGCCTAACATACTTTGTATTTTCATGGAAGACGGTGGGACTCTCTGAAGACATACGTTGTACAAAAGAGGAAGTAAAGAGACTTATTAAATTTGAAGGAGTTTCTGAGTTGGGGTTCCTTTCCAGGCTCAAGACTCTCGGTTTGAGTTTTCCAGTCCTGGGGTCTCTCCAGACTTATCTGGAGATGGAGCTTGGTGGGCTTAGTTCGTTACCCAGTCTTACGGAGTTGACTATTAAGAGCTCTAATAGTCTCCTCCGGGTGTCAAACAAAGGGAGATTGAGGGGGCTGAGGTCGCTTACGTTTGAACGGTGTAGAGCGTTGGTGGAGATTCCAGGACTGGAACAATTGGAGATGTTGGAGGAGTTGAGCTTTCTGGGGTGCCTTCCATTTGTGGAATTCAGGATTTGTTGGATTGAAAAGATTGAAGAGAATGAATATTTTGTTTTGCTCTCGTTGCTCCGCGGCCCCGTGTGATCGACGAGTGTCACCTATATATTGAAGGCTGTGACAAGTTGTTGGAGTATTTTGAGGGGAGTTACAGGGAATACAGGGAGTTAGAAGATGTCTCATTGGATGCTTAAAAAATGTTGTTTTTTTATTTCAAAGTCGACCACTTCTTCTTTCGTCTTACGAACATGAAGAGCTGAATGAAGAACAATGGTTTTGAAATTTATTTAAAAAAAATAGGCGATGATTAGAATTTTTGTTTTCCAGGGTTACATGGCTTTTACAGCACTTAGGGTAGGGTATGAATATGAATGTTCATGTCATTATGCATTCAAACCTAAAATAATAATCACAGTTCATAAAAAAATAAATTATGACTTGTTCTTAAAAATCAAAAAGTGCAGGAACACAGTAACGCCTATCTGAAATGTTTCGTTATGAAAAAATTTATTAAAAAAAGTGTGTTGTGATATGTCAGCAAGGTTATTAAAAAAATTACGACCATGATTCTATCTAATTACACCCAATTCTACCTAATTAAGTTTAAAAATTTTATAACCGAATCCCATATAATCTAATCTTTGACGACTCGTGTGAGAGATAGAGAGAGCATGTTGAAGCTGGGCACAGTAGACGGACAGAAAAAGAGACTGACAAAACAACAAATGTTGTTCCAATGCAAATTAAAGGCCCAGTGATTTCATGCTATTTACTATGTAAGTGGAATTGGGGCTTAATTAGTTAAGCTACGTACCATCATGTATTCACCTGTCCATTAAAAAAAAAACATTTCTACTTTTACTTCTAACTCATCAGTTTCCTCATGAGGATCTTCTTCTACTTATAAGTCAGCCCAACTATCACCCTCCCTTTCATCGAATATATTCACGGTTCTACCTTCTTGACATTCTTCTATCATTTTCATAACCTCCGAGTCTCCTACAATTTTTCTAAACAAATACAAACTGTGACCCGGATGCCCATACCACATTTTCAACACCCTATTTAGTCATGAAGCTTTGGCCACGGCCACTAAGGTGAAATAGCCTAAAAGGTCAGCATCCACCCTACCATACTTAACTATCGTACCTCCTGTGAATGAATACAACCTAGAAAAACACATCCTACCACCAATATACATATTCAGATTCAGCCGCTTCATTGTATCTGTTTGTTTAGCTAAACAACATCCAAATTACCTGCTAAAACTTTAACCTATCTAATCATGAGAGCGAACAATGGAGATAAAAGCGTTTGACGACACACCGTCGATGGTGACGAGAAGCTGCTACCTAATTCAAGCGAGTCACAAACTGTGTTGCCACACTTCCTTCTTCGCCTCCAATTACGATCGCCTTCACCTTCGTTTTCGCTTTCGCCTCCAATTTCGTCAAGGGTTCTAGGCGAATTAGGGTTCCAAAATATTTTATTGATTTCTGATTTGGGGCTAGGAGGACTGAGGACCCCTCCACAAAGGACGTCTCTGGTCTTTTCCACGTAGGACCTCCGTTATGTCCAAAGTCGACAATTTGCCTAACGTCGTCTAAGATTAGCCATAAAAAAGGTTGATAACATATTTAGTGACATTTTTATATATGAAAAAAGATGTTGACAAAAAAAAAGTTCGTCAATAATTAGGGATATATACGTATATTTTATCTTAAAAAATATCAAAAAACTTTATTCAGTTACACAGTCGCATGATGTATGAGAGCCTCCATGAAAAAATTGGCGACTAAAACACATGCAAAGTATAAAAAAGGGGTTACCTGATTCCTGTAAGGGTACACATAGTCAGAGGTGAGTTCCACATATTTGCATTTCATGATCCCGGCAGGACCACCCCTAAACCCATAGTTGTTAATGGCGATAGACGGGGCCAGGCGACAAGCCATCGCCCGTCAGAGGCGAGAGGCGAGGCGAAAGGCGCTCAAAAAGACGATTTATGTATAAATAATAAAATGATTTTAAATAAAAAAGATGAAATGGATTTATAATATTAATCATCATCATTCATCATGTAAAATATTCTAATCAAGCATCCATAAGATCTAGATTATCATTCGAATCATCCGAAGCTAATAAAGCCACACAATCATTCCCACTAGAACTTTTGTAGCCTTTCGAGTTTTGCTCTTCCTCCTCATTTTCATCCAATTCTTCAAAATATTCTTCATCTGCCACATCAACCTTTTTCTTCCCTCGAAGCTCAACGACATCTTTAGTCCTTGCTACGGAAGTTCCCTTCGCTACTCGTTTTTCCTTTCCTGTAGCAGACCATTTTAAAGTAATTGAGGGTTGAGAAGTTGTAGTGACATACTCCGGTTCATTAGCCTCGCTTGCTTTTGTAGCAAGACTCCATGTGAAGTCTTCATCATCACTGAATACACGTTCATTCTCCTCATCATCATCATCTTCCATAATTCCTGTCTTATATTCCGATGTTTCAATTCCATCAACTTCTGGTAAGATGATTGGATCGAGATTCTCGCGCTTTAGAAATCGACGCCTCAAAGCCCTATTGTACTTCACATAAACCAGCATACTCAATCTTTGATGCTCCAAACAATTCCTCGTTTTTTAGTGAAGCTGCATACATGAAAACATGTGCATTGCACATATAATAATTAAAATTACGTTGAAGGAGCTAAATTTAAGAATTTAATTTACTTACATGCTCAAACACACTCCAGTTTTTCTCACAACCAGAAGAACTAGAAGTAAAATTGAGAACTTTTATAGCCAAGTTTTGCAAATTCGGCGTCAAAGATCCATATAATGACCACCATTGAGTTGTAAAATGATAAAGTAGCAAAATATAACTAATGAGCAATAAGTTTTCGAAAAAGAATATAACCTGGTGATTTTAGTTCGCAAGTTTGGTGTCCGATAGCAGTCAGAATTCCAAACATCCGTTCAACCTTAGTATACACATCCATTTCACTACAAATGGCATCTTGAACTTTAAAATCCCTCACCAATCGTTGAACCGCATGATGAAATCCTGTCATGATCTGTAGATCTTGTAATATATTCGAATTTAAATAAAAGAATTGAGGATTGAGGAAATGGCCTCTGCATGAAGAGGTCTATGGAGCTGAACATTCCATCGTTTATCAATGATTTGAAACACATGTCGATATTTTTCTTCTTGGTGAAAGAAAGATGCAGTGATTTCCTCCTTTGCTCGATCCATTGCCTCATAAATGTATCCCATGGCTGGTCTTTTCTCACCATCAACCAACCGAAGCACATGCACTAAGGGTAAGAAAAAGTCACCTAAAGAAAACTTTTTAGCCACCATCAAAACCACAACAGTTGGATACAGGATCAACCTGTTTATCATGAAGTTTGGACATATAAAAGCATATGTAGCTCTTTTTCCGCGGCGGTTAAAATCATACTCTCCATCGACAGGTCCTCCGTCACAGCATTGAAGGCTAACCTTATCATGTAACTGAATAACCCATAAAATTGCCCAGAAGTCACAAAATCAGTAAGTGGCATATCCAGGCATGGGAATGGACACAACATCATGTTGATACACTCTCAACAAACTGCTTGAAATTGGATTTCAGGTAAAATTCATACTGTTGTCAAATAAGAGTCAAGCTTGAGTCTAGAAGCAAGGCCCTTGTGAGCATATGGAACATGATAACCTCCATCTAAATAGTTGTCACAGAAAACCTGCAAGAAAAAGAAACCTTCACGCGTATTTACTTCCACTGCAGAATTTTTAAGATCGAGAGCACATTTTTTGTCTTCTTGAATGAACTGCATATAACAGTCCACTGATAATGTAACAAAATATATAGAAGAATGAAAAGATTGCGTAATACCTTCCAATTACACTTGATGATGTATTCCCGCCTATGTAGGAAATGCAGTGACGAATTAAGGCAGACCTCGCTCAAAGTAGCCCAAGCAGCTTCCCATCCATTCATGTGCAGCAGTCACGCTATTGACTTGAAGGTCACCCGAAATGCCATCATCCAAGTTGAGAAGAACAAATGGACACCAGGTTGCTACTTTTAGGGGTTTAAGCCCAAAGTTCTACCTTTCTGAAGTGACATATTCAATCTTTTCCAAACAGCCCCAATGTAGAAAATAAAAATACAACTAAAAGAATCGCTTACTTCAACATCAAAGTTTCGAATTCCTTTGATCCTGGTAGCTTTCAGAAGGGATCCATTCAGTGCATAAGTCCATCCCTGACAAGAAGAACCGGCAAATTTAGGCTGGTTAATCTGAAGCATCCCAAAGAAATATAAGGGAGAAAGGGTGAAACTGTTAAAGTCATAATTGGAAGATTCTGAAGAGGCGACAGCTGGGTGGAGGTAACTGACATGATAGGGACAGACGAAGCAGGATTTGCTACCGCTCCCAGATGCCAGAAGAGAGGAATGGTGACGGCAGACATTGTGAAAGGCGTGCACATTCCCGTCATCATCTCGACATACCACATATTCTACCTTCCCTAACCTGAAGCTCCGGAAGGATTACAGGAATCAATCACAGGAAATCGGCTACAGAATGTCAAAAGGCACATGATATGTAACTGTTGGATCGTTCAGGAACACTAAGAGGGGGGTGAATTAGTGTTTATAACTTTTTCGCCCTTTCTCAGTGTCAGCGGAAGCGTACTGTATCACAGCAGAACGTTTCTCAGAATGAGAATCGCTACGCTGTAACCGTTACGACTCAATCGTTGGATTCTCGTACGAGTGTTTTCCCGATCGTAAGGGACACAGTAGTTTATAGTGGTTCGGCCTTAATCGACCTACGTCCACTTTCCATACCTAAAGAAAAAGTTATGTTCCCTCGAAAGTACTTATTACTATGATTATTAATAATCAACTTATGCACAATAGGAACATACCTGTTTATCATAAAGTTTGGATATATAAAAGCATATGTAGCTCTTTTTCCGAGGCGATCAAAATCATACTCTCCATCGACAGGTCCTCCGTCACAGCATTGAAGGCTAACCTTATCATGTAACTGAATAACCCATAAATTGCCCAGAAGTCACAAAATCAGTAAGTGGCATATCCAGGCATGGGAATGGACACAACATCATGTTGATACACTCTCAACAAACTGCTTGAAATTGGATTTCAGGTAAAAATTCATACTGTTGTCAAATAAGAGTCAAGCTTGAGTCCAAAAGCAAGGCCCTTTTGCATAAGTTTTGTTGATTAAGAAAGCCATGGAGTAGTGTAATAAAACAAATAAAATATCACAAAAAATATAATAATAATTTATTTATTTGTTTATAATTATTATTTTAAATTTTTAATTAGATATTTCTTAATTTTGACTTTAAATTTATGCGTTAAATTTTCGTCTACAAATATTTAAAATATCATTTTTATACTTACATATATGGCAAAATATCGATGCGTGGCCTCACTTTTGACTTGACTTTCTTTTTTAGCCTAACGTTTTAAATATTATGTTTGTAGCCTTGAATCAATATTATTAATTTTTTATTGCCTAATTAGACGCCTTCACCAATTTATGTAACATATATTAAATAATTTCAGACGCTAGTATTAATTATTTTTCTTTATCATACATGGAGGCAAAAATATTGGGTTCTCACCCGAACCTCAGGCCGACTTTCTTGTTTTTTACATAACATTTAACAGTATTTCTTTGTGGCCTTAAATGGATGTTATAAATTTTTATGTAAACGCCTTCATTGGTAACGGACTTCAAATAATTTCCGATGTGATGCATACGAGGGTGATCAAATAATTGCTTGGGCCACTAAAACTTTGGCCCCAACAACTTATTGAGGTGCAAGAGGGAGATTAAGTCCTATGAGGTAAAATGTTTATAGGCGCAATCCAGAGATTAATGTTTTCAAGAGAAAAATACTTTTGTCGGAATCCAAACTCATAAAGTTGTATTTATTTTTGTCAAATATTAATATGAGATAAAAAAAACTAAAAGGGATCGAAAATTATTTGAAGTCGGTTAACATTTAAATTAGGCCACAAAAACATAAAATTTGGGCACAAAAGAGATATTGTTAAATGTTATGACAAAAAACAAAGTCTGTCCAATGTTCGGGGAAAAAGCCAATACTTACCTCCACGTAAGATAAAGAAAAATAACTAAAACAATACACGTCGAAAAATTATTTGATCACAGTTACTCAAATTGACGACGGCATCTAAATTAGGCCACGAATGATTTATAATATTGATTTAACGCTACAAACATAACATTTTAAACGTTACGCTAAAAAAGAAATTCGGCCAAAAGTTCGAGCACGAATCACATTTTGCCTAAACCATTTAGCAATATTCTATTTATAGGTTTTCGCAGTAATATTTCTCATATTATCCCTTTGTACACAGAAACCACCCTAACAGCTTGAAATTGTTTTTCTTTTCGGCCCCGGAGAGAATGGATCGCCTAAAAAACCGAAATCATTAACTTCCACTCGGCCTAACGAATCGTTAATCCTATTCTGAACCGCTGCTTGTATGTCCTTTATAAGATGCCCGCAGCCCACACAAAAGAGACACCACCCTACAGCGAAGATCGACATACGTCACGACGAGAAGCCTCAACCTGTTCTAGAAGATGGGAATGCAGAAGCCAAAGCTGGTGCTGATCCTCTGCCTAGTTTTGGTCGCCAGCATTACGGCGACAACCCCGAAACCCGCCGCTGGGAATTGGATGGTGCTCGACCCATGCAGAAGGCCTGGAACAAAGCCCCCGCACTGCCAAGGAAGCGCGCACACTACACCGGTTCCCAAGAATACTTTCACCCACGGTTGCTTCAAAAAGTTCAGGTGCCGCGGTGGAGAATAACGACATGTATACGTAATTAATGTTATTATCCGTGTCCTTCCCTTCATATTGTGAATGGTACATGGTTTGCAATGATGTTGGGGAAATACTATCTCCTTGTCGCTGTACTTGAATTCTCCGTTCGCAAAGCCATCTGTACGCGTCTATGTTATGAGCAACGAAGCTGTTACCTTTTCTTTTCTGAAATGTTACAAATCATTGTGGCACAAACGTCAAAGTAACACGGGACGTAACTTTTCCTTTCTTTCATATTATTTGTCGCTTTCTTTAAACCCAACATTATTTGAAATAACCACTTATATAATCATTACGTCGTTTTTTCCCATTTCTTTTAGTTTGAGGGAAATAGTCGGAACTTACTTTTTAAAAGAATAACAGGTACATTTTCATTCCTTTAGTACAATGCTCCGGTACCTCCAACAATAACTTCTTTTCAAAATCGTTTAAGATCGAGAGCACATTTTTTGCATTCTTGAATGAACTGCAGATAACAGTCCGCTGATAATGTAACGAAATATATAGAAGAATGAAAAGATTGCATAATGCCTTCCAATTACACTCGATGATGTATTCCCGCCTACATAGGAAATGCAGTGACGAAGAAGATGGACCGGTTGATTTGTTTGTTGTTATTGTAAATATTTTGTGAAGTACAATTTATCAAATAATGTTCGTAACTCGGAATTAAAAACAATTATATTGATGTTTCTTCATACATCAACTAGAATTTTAGATAATACTAATTGGAAGATTATAATGTGTTACCAAATATCGAGGCCATGTTTGATGCTTATGACTTGTAGTAAAATACTCACTTTTTTTTTTATTAAAAGATGTTAAAGTTTACACCTACCTCATTATTTCATGATAGTTAAGCAGCAGTCCATACAAAACATATTGAAATTGTTTGTAATGTTCGTGAAAGTATAAACAATGGGAATTATTCCAACAAAACAGCTACGAATCAACTCAACAATGTGCTGATATTTTTTTACCAAATATCTTGCCAAAGATCCATTCAATTATATTAATTTCAAGTTATAAAACTCTTGGAAATATGTGAACTTAAGAACTTATCAGTGTTTTCAAAGATACTGTAATGCCTTAAATTAATGGGCCAATTCAATTTTTCATTCAAAGCCCAATTCTTGTTAAAAGCCCAAAGACCGCTATTATGAAAAGGTCAAAGCCTAAGCCCAACTTAAGCCCAACCACATTTTTATTTTATTTTAGTTTATTTCGTTTTCTTGTTGTTTTATTTGGTTTTTTTTCAAGATTATCCACAACCTAACGGTGTAAACAAACATGGAGGGATCACACATGAGGAGCTAACCAATTCGCCACTTGGCACCCTGCCATTGGTGGGAAGAGGCGGAGGCAGAGAACCGAGGCAGAAAAACGGTTTTCTGGGGAAGTAGGAATAAAAAAATAAAAAGAAAAAAAATTAATTAACAAAATGGGGAGAAGGATCGGGTGAGAAAAGGAGGGGCTTCTTCTTCATTCTTCGGGAATTCCTTTCTAGCTAGCTTCTCCGGGAACGAACAGAGAACCCCAGCTGCCTCGCCATCATCCCTAGCTCCTCAGCCGTTTCCTCCACCAAGGTAAGTAGCAGAAGTCACCATGGGAACCCCCCTCGATGACCAACTTATGCAGAGCTGTCAATGACGGCCGGACTGAGAGCACGTTACCTAGGGCGGCAACGATCTTTGATCCTTTTGGGTGTGGCGTGACCAGCAATAATCATCAACAACAGTCCCCGCCTCACCAGCCCTGACCCTCGATGCGGGATGTCTCTCTCTACTGCAGCAATGGGAACGAGCTCCCGTTTAGACGACCGATCAGCTCCATTCCCCTGTCAACGACGGAGAACTGGTCCAAGCTCCCTGCGGATGCATTTAGCGTTGCGGGGAGCCTTCCCTTTTTTTTATGCTCTTCATTTCTGTGCAGGTGTACATTGTAGAGTTCTTCAGCTTACCACTCACGACCACAGAGACAGCAGCAGACAGTTGCTCCAAGGTCCGGTGACTGGCTGCATCTTGCTCCCGATCCTGCATCAGACGTGCACTTCCCAACATTTACGATTTAGACGTATGTAAAACTGATTAGGGTAATGGGATGCCCTCCAGTTGTCTTAGATATCGTATGGCCTGGGGACCATAACCCTTCTTTGACAATTAAGTCCCTGAGGTTAATAATCTCTTCAATTCTACCCATCACAGAATAAGAAATTATTATAGTATCTGCACAATATACCCATATACTTAACGAGATGTCAATTGGACCCTCTGAATATTGATATATGTAAGATCACTTAATCAGGTTCAATATCCGAATAGCCCGTGTATGACTAAATATAAACGTCGGGCCACCAAATGAAATTATTATTTCTAACAAATTACCCTCTATTGTGAGTGGGTGGGAAGTAAGCAATGACCAGCTCAATCATGGAGTCCGGAAAAAGCCAGGGCAGCGGCCGATATTCCCTCTCCTCCATGAGATTTGAGTTCGATGAGCAAACTTCATTCTTACCTTAACAAGAACAAGTCGCATGAGTTCACTTGTTTCTCGTCACCTTACGTCCTTTGTCTCGTGGGCAGGTACAACAGCTCCTCACACGAATGGTACAAAACTCCTATGGCAAAGGCGAGGGTGATAGGGCGGCAAAGTTTCAAGCCAAGGTCTTGCAGCAATTTCGTCAAATCTTCGACTCTATCGGACGAAGACGCAACGACGAAAACATACAAAAAGGAAGTACCAAAACTCTACTTCACATCTCTTACAAATGAAGTTACACAAGCAAACTTCATTCCTACTCTAACATAAACAAGTCGCATGAACTCACTTGTTTCTTGTCACCTGTTTGATAGGTACATGAACTTCCTTTCACAACAGACGTCGTGCAAGAGTAGCAATTTGGCCAAACCTTCGACTCCATCGGACGAAGACGCAAGGACGAAATCATACAAAAGGGAAGTACCAAAACTCTAGTTCACCTTTTATTACAAATAAAGTTACACGAACGAACTTTATTCTAACTCTAACAGAAACAAGTTGCATGAACTCACCTTGTTTCTCGCCATCTGTTTGATAGGAATGTCTAGATGATGTCAAGCCGAGCCGTTATTTAATAGAAAGGAAGTCTGCCGAGCCGCCTTCACCTTCGCCTTTCCCTTCGGCTTCCCTTTCGCCTTCCACCTCGCTTTCGCCTCTGATTTCGTCAAGGGTTCTGAGCGAATTAGAGTTCCAAAAGATTTTGTTGATTTCTGATTTGGGGATAGGAGGACCGAGGACCCCTCCACATAGGATGTCTTTGGTCGTTTCCACGTGGGATCGCCGTTATTTCCACGTCGATAATTTGCCTAATGTCATCTAAGATTGGCCATAAGAAATGGTTGATAACATATTTAGTGACATTTTTGTATACGAAAAAAAGATGTTAACAAAAAAGAAAGTTCGTTAATAATTAGGGATATATACGTATATTTTGCCTTAAAAAAATATCAAAACTACCAATTTCTATTAGATGATTGATAGAACATATTAGTAACTTTTGGATTAAGCCGTGGGATGCATGTACAACATGTGTTTGACTCTTGTTTTGGAGAACTTTCTTCAGTTACACAGTCGCATGATGTAAGAGAGCCTCCATGAAAAGATTGGCAACTAAAACACCTGCAAAGTATAAAAGGGGTTACCTGATTCCTGTAAGGGTACGCATAGTCAGAGGTGAGTTCCACATATTTGCATTTCATGATCGCAGCAGGACCACCCCCTAAACCCATACAGCGTGCTTCCCTTCAAACGCTCCAGCAAGTAGTCTATCACAACTTATTCACCCATGAGTTGTCAAGCCAAATTTCTAGCTGCAATTATAATCAAGCATGCGAATCAAGACCCTCTCCATAGATCACATTATTTAATGTGATATTTGCTAAGAAAGAGTTACCTCGGAAATGTAGTTCTTCCATGATGAGCAATAATGTTTCTGTCGTCGGTCCTTTGATTGTGACTTAGAGGGTGTGAATTAGCCTTTTTGAATAGACCGTCTACAGGAGGCCGCAGCCCCTCACCACTTACGTCTGCTACAGAAATCTTCTCTTGGACCTGCTGTACGCCAAACCGGTATTACAAACAGCTTACCTGGCCAAGTCCTTTAGATTCGCACTCACCGACGCCTACGGAGTGGCTTCACCAATGCACACTCGCTGTAAACAAACAAATAACAAGATAACAATTACAGAAGGTTGGAGGTCTCTCACCGCTTATGCCTACTGCGGACTCCTTCTCTCTGACCAACTCTGTAAGCCAACCCGCCAACCAGCGACCCTTCTCCCCAGGCCCTGTTGCACGCAATCCGATGTTAGGGACAGTGTTCCGATCGAGTCCCACGGATCCGTAACCACCGGCGTCTCCAGAGCGGCTTCACCCATCCTGCGAGAACGTTCACCTAGAGAATCTGTCCAACACACTCACACACACGTTAAAACACCACAATAACGTTGTAAAAATTATAAGACTTACCACACTTAGTTAAAAACCCAAAAATAAATTTTTTGTGTTTTTTTTATACAGCGGTTTTGTTCTTCTGTTTAAGAAAATTTATTTTTCTAAAAATGAATGACGACCAGATTCATTTCCATAACTCATAAATCATTTGAGAATCATTTCTGATTGATTTTGCATCAATCAGATTAATCAATCATATATTCTATTATTAGGGCCAAATTTAGTCAACAACCATCTATAGTTGGAAAGAGAAAATATTTTATTTCTAACCTGGAAATTCTAATTATAAGCTCGTGCATTTATCCGTGGGACTTCCAAAATTAATTTTGTTTTAATTTGAAAATTTAATGCACAGATTGTGCACTATAGAAGGTTCGCCCAAAGAAATCAAACAACCTTTTATACAAGAAAATAATCTAACGATTTATTCTCAAAATTAATTGATTCATTCCAAATTAGTTAATCATTGTATCGAAATTCATGTAAAAAATTCAATTAGAAATATTATCTAAACAATATTATCTCTTAACAGAAGGTTAGATAGATATTTCCAAAATTGACAAGATATTTTCCTTGATTTTGTAAACATTCAAATCAGACATTAATCCATTGAAAATTTGTTTGAGATTTCTAGTGTACTGGTGACATCATTACACATCTTCGCCTTCCAGGGACACAATTCATTCAACAACTCTTTTGTCGTCGTTGAATGAATTGTGAATAACCCCCAAACGCCGTCAGAAAGAACTGGGGATTCAGACAGCAGCAGTAGAAGCAGATGAAGATGTGTAGCGGGGAGATGGAACTGACACTACTTATATAGAAAAGTAAGAAAGATATATGAATTATGATATGACACAAAACCCTTTTTTTGGGCTTTCTTTGTTTTGGATTTGTCGTCTTATTGCTATCTTATGACAGTTATATTCTGTAAATAAGGCTGTAGGCATTGAAATTTTATTGACATCAAAATAATGTCATTCGGCCCAAACCATATATTATGGCTGAATATGATTGATTGTCTTTATATTATAAGACATCACGATGTGAAATATTTTGCACTTATATCTTAGTGCAAATATAATACACGGGCCTGATATTATAAAAAAGTTCAAGCCCAACCCATTTATTCTTGGGTTTTAAAATTATGGCTCAGCCCATATGCTAGCCCAATTATGCCTAACCCAATTATAAAATGATCTGGGCTTAGCCCATATATCGGCCCATTCAAACTTCGGTCCAATCCAAATGTCGGCCCAATATTGCCTTTGAGCCTGTAACTCTTTGTCCCACATCGGAAAGAGAGGGCACCAAAGGGTCCTTCAACTCCTATATAAAGGGAGACTCACCCCCCTCATGAAGACACACAAAAATTCTCTCTTCTCTCTTATTCTCTTAAGCCCCATTGGGTTATAAAGAGATTCTAGTTAATTTTGAAGATCCCTCAGTGGGTGGTGCGGCGCGGCGAAGACCCCTCTGCGGGTAGTGCGGCGAAGGCTCCTCGGCGGGTATATCTCCGAAGGCCGAAGGCCCCTCTTGCGGGTTTATCTCCGAAGGCCCCTCTAGTGGGTTCTCCGAAGGCCCCTCTTGCGGGTATATCTCCGAAGGCCCCATAGCGGGTATATCTCCGAAGGCACCTCTTGCGGGTTTATCTCCGAAGGCCTCATAGCGGGTATATCTCCGAAGGCCCCTCTAGCGGGTTTATCTCCGAAGGTCCCATAGCAGGACGACGAGATTCTCGTGGTGATATATTATCCTTGGAGTTATATTTTCCCAGCGGTCATATTCTACACACAACAATATCTTTTCCGAGCGATATTTTCGGATATTATATTCTTCGACGGCGGCTATATTCCTCTGTCGACAACATCTCCCTCAAGTTCTGTTGGATCAAATCCACAGGCCTCGACAACTTCAAGAGTGAGGAGCTCCTTCGATAGCGAAGTTCTCGAGCATCTTTTCCTCACCCGATCGACGACGAAGTACTGTCAAGATTAAGATTCAAGTTCAAGCATTCAAGATCAAGATCAAGTTCAAGCATTCAAGATCAAGATCAAGCTTCAATAGCCCTGGTGTTCTTCGCCCATCCTCAGAAGACTCTCCAGATCAAGCTTCTACAACAGCCCTGGTGTTCTTCGCCCATCCTTAGAAGATTCTCCAGATCCAGCTTCTACAGCCTTGGAGATCTTCGCCATTTCTGAAGATCAAGCCCTGCAGCTCCAGCATCTTCATCAATATATCTCCCTAAAGCTCCAGCAGATATTTGTCAGAGCTTCAGCCCATCCATATTTCGGATATCTTACGAGTATAGAATCAGAGGACTCACGTGCTTTGTCCATGACTAGAGATTGAAGCCGCTATATTTTTCATACGACAATTTGTACGTTGCTTCCGGTTTATATACGGACCGTGAGATTTTTTACGTCAACAACGGCAAATGTCTGTCGCACGCTTCGATCCAGCGTCGTTTCGTTGGGGACAGGACGAACACATGCCCGAGAACGTTCCGGTCCCCCTTGGTCGAGGAGCGGCTACTCGGCCTCGTCCTTAGCAGAGAGTGTTTCCTTTTCCTTCGCGAGAATTTGCTTCCATCCATGGCTCTTACTTTGTTTTCTCATGTTTGATGTTCTCCAAAACAATATAAGATATGCTGGATCTTTTATTGAATGTCGGTCTACAGGAAGATATGCTGAATGGAAGTCTCTGAACTTTTGCAAATGATGTCAATCTAAAGTTCACTAAAATGAATTTGCTAGTATTAGAGCAAAACGAAAAACATGGGACGAATCTCTGCGAAGCCGCACTGTAAAAAGGTGATGCATGAATTTATGAGCATGAGCTCAATGCGACCTCGGCTTATTCGCCTTGTTTGGCTTCTTTACTGCTGGATTGCTTGCCTTGCATTCCCTGCAAGGGGAGAAAAACGAGACCAAGAGCTTCTGGCCGAACCCCGAGTTCGAAGACCCGTTGTCTGAATTTGCTGTCTTCTGCTCTTTTTCACTGCCGTTTCTTGGATTTTTCTCTCTTCCTCTACTTCTGTCTTTGTGATACGAACTCTTTTCCTTGCCTAAATGCTCTCGAAGCAGCACCTTGGAATGGGCTGGACTCGCTGGCTGCAACTGCTTGGACTGAAGAAGTAACTCCTTGTGTTTTGTGTGTGGCCATTGGAGACCGAGACGTTACCCTGGGCCTGTCTTTGGTGATCCACCATGTTGGAATTTAGAGTGACGGAACGGAACTCGAACTCTGTATCCTGTTTGGCAGCCTTAGGAAGCTGCTTCTTCTGCTGTTCCTGAATGGATACAAGGCTGGTGAAGGAAAGTGAATCCACGGAGCTCTCACTGGTTGCCTCATCACTGGAGATCTTCCGTACCCGGTTCACCATTGCTCTGTTTTCCACTCCGTCTAGATTTGACGCTCGGACCCTCTATTTGTATGCATCCTCTTTTCTTGATGCACCCGTTTGTCTTGTCATTTTGTTTAATACTTTCTAGCTGGACTCGGGCACTAAAACAAGCACCTAACGCTAGGACGGCGATATACCTAAAAGTCAAAATGCATGTCGTTTCTATGATTTCAGAAGTTGAAGGCTAGCCGCTCTTGGCCCTCTTTCTTGTCAAGTGGAGTAATCCTAAAGTTTGTGTTTTCGCGCTAACAGCTGTTTTCGTCCCGTTGTTTTTGGCCTCTAGATACAAGAAATGCAGGCTTTTTCCGTTTGGATGGAACAAGAAACAGGCTGTCCGGTAACGCCAAGTTCTTCCGATTTCATTGAGGATGCCTGCAATTCTTGTAACCCTTGGATGTTTGTTAATTGTTTGTACATACTCAATTATTCCACGGTTCTCTTATGAAGATGTACTGATAATGTTGTACAAGAATGATTTTGGATATCTGATTGATCTTTACGATCTGGCGTGACTCTTAAGGTGTCAATCAGGATGTGTAACCTGCGTGCAGTCACTGTCAACCTTAACTATTCCGATGCGTTAGGTCTCTAACCGAAAAACTGATAGTGAGAAGAAGGGTTTGGAAATTTCTCTTGTTATAGGGGTGGATACATCTCTTCTCAATTCAAATTCATTCACAGCCCATCGAAAATGATGGTTCACGCCTGCGCCTGGTGGTGGAGGTAGAGCCCGTTACAAGCAAGGACGTGCTGCTGACTTTCCGTGAGGAGTGGGAGCAATCTAACACCATTGAGTTTGACGGCTCGTTTCCGGGGGCAGCAATGTAACAGCACTGAGTTCACTGCAGTCACTTGACTGGGAAGAACCGAGGGTGGTAACCAAACCTGGACTTCCTTGAGGAACTCAGAGGGCAAGGAGGTGAAAATTACTCTCAGCCTTGGCAACTCGCTTTTCGGTGATTCAGGGAAGTTGGCAGAGCACAAACATTGAGCGTATGCTGCAATGTGGTAATGCATGTCACCTGCTCCAGGATGAAGTTCCCTGGCAATCCGAGACGATTACTGCAACCATGGATGCCTTGTTCGATAACAAATTGACCTTGCTTCTCATCCGTGGTGTTGACGCTCGTGAATTTCCAGGCTTCGTCCTCAATGGGCCGAAGAAGTGAATCTCTAGAAGGATACCGTTTAAGACAAAGAGGACCCAACATCAATTCTGCTCGAGAAGCCTGCGTAGGTGCTACTAGAGAAGTATTCCCCGAGCAAAAGGCTCAAGATCAACACCACTCGAACAGTGGCTCTCGAGCACCCAGTATAGCTCGAGACGAAATACATATCATTGCTACTCGACAGCCCAACTAAACCACGTCCAAGGAGTTTGACATGTGGCAAACTTAGAAAGACCAATCAAAACATGACGTGCATGGTTCCTACAAAATAGGAATCGGATCGTGCATACGATCTAAGATGATTTGGTGTGGCTTAAAAATCCGCCAGATTATAAATTATAAAAGGATCGCCACAGAACAGACACAAACACGAACAACTCCAAACACAGACTTTTCTTTTAATCTTTTATCTTTGGTCCGAAACCTCCAACCTCAGTGCCATCGACTCTCTCTAGCATTGTTGACACATCTCCGTCCACCACCAGTGCCGTCGACTCTGTCTAGCATTGTTGGCACATCCGTCCACCCCCAGTGCTGTTGATTCTGTCCGTCATTGTTGATACATCTCCGTCCATTCTCAGTGTTGTTGATTCTGTCCGACACTATTGACCTGTTACTACTTTGAATCCGCCTTCTACCCTCGGTACCGTCGCATTAAATTCCAGTGTAGTTGACATTCGACCGCCGCTCCACAAGGGTGAATTCATTAAAGGAGTTTGCCTCGACCTTCATCCATCACCGACGATTAAATGGTGAATGGCATTCTCCACAGTTGGAGCATATCGTCCACTGCTTGAAATTGGATTTCAGGTAAAAATTCATACTGTTGTCAAATAAGAGTCAAGCTTGAGTCCAAAAGCAAGGCCCTTTTGCATAAGTTTTGTTGATTAAGAAAGCCATGGAGTAGTGTAATAAAACAAATAAAATATCACAAAAAATATAATAATAATTTATTTATTTATTTATAATTATTATTTTAAATTTTTAATTAGATATTTCTTAATTTTGACTTTAAATTTATGCGTTAAATTTTCGTCTACAAATATTTAAAATATCATTTTTATACTTACATATATGGCAAAATATCGATGCGTGGCCTCACTTTTGACTTGACTTTCTTTTTTAGCCTAACGTTTTAAATATTATGTTTGTAGCCTTGAATCAATATTATTAATTTTTTATTGCCTAATTAGACGCCTTCACCAATTTATGTAACATATATTAAATAATTTCAGACTCTAGTATTAATTATTTTTCTTTATCATACATGGAGGCAAAAATATTGGGTTCTCACCCGAACCTCAGGCCGACTTTCTTGTTTTTTACATAACATTTAACAGTATTTCTTTGTGGCCTTAAATGGATGTTATAAATTTTTATGTAAACGCCTTCATTGGTAACGGACTTCAAATAATTTCCGATGTGATGCATACGAGGGTGATCAAATAATTGCTTGGGCCACTAAAACTTTGGCCCCAACAACTTATTGAGGCGCAAGAGGGAGATTAAGTCCTATGAGGTAAAATGTTTATAGGCGCAATCCAGAGATTAATGTTTTCAAGAGAAAAATACTTTTGTCGGAATCCTAACTCATAAAGTTGTATTTATTTTTGTCAAATATTAATATGAGATAAAAAAAACTAAAAGGGATCGAAAATTATTTGAAGTCGGTTAACATTTAAATTAGGCCACAAAAACATACAATTTGGACACAAAAGAAATATTGTTAAATGTTATGACAAAAAACAAAGTCTGTCCAATGTTCGGGGAAAAAGCCAATACTTACCTCCACATAAGATAAAGAAAAATAACTAAAACAATACACGTCGGAAAATTATTTGATCACCGTTACTCAAATTGACGACGTCGTCTAAATTAGGCCACAAATGATTTATAATATTGATTTAACGCTACAAACATAACCTTTAAAACGTTACGCTAAAAAAGAAATTCGGCCAAAAGTTCGAGCACGAATCGACATTTTGCCTAAATCATTTAGCAATATTCTATTTATAGGTTTTCGCAGTAATATTTCTCATATTATCCCTTTGTACACAGAAACCACCCTAACAGCTTGAAATTGTTTTTCTTTTCGGCCCCGGAGAGAATGGATCGCCTAAAAAACCGAAATCATTAACTTCCACTCGGCCTAACGAATCGTTAATCCTATTCTGAACCGCTGCTTGTATGTCCTTTATAAGATGCCCGCAGCCCACACAAAAGAGACACCACCCTACAGCGAAGATCGACATACGTCACGACGAGAAGCCTCAACCTGTTCTAGAAGATGGGAATGCAGAAGCCAAAGCTGGTGCTGATCCTCTGCCTAGTTTTGGTCGCCAGCATTACGGCGACAACCCCGAAACCCGCCGCTGGGAATTGGATGGTGCTCGACCCATGCAGAAGGCCTGGAACAAAGCCCCCGCACTGCCAAGGAAGCGCGCACACTACACCGGTTCCCAAGAATACTTTCACCCACGGTTGTTTCAAAAAGTACAGGTGTCGCGGTGGAGAATAACGACATGTATACGTAATTAATGTTATTATCCGTGTCCTTCCCTTCATATTGTGAATGGTACATGGTTTGCAATGATGTTGGGGAAATACTATCTCCTTGTCGCTGTACTTGAATTCTCCGTTCGCAAAGCCATCTGTACGCGTCTATGTTATGAGCAACGAAGCTGTTACCTTTTCTTTTCTGAAATGTTACAAATCATTGTGGCACAAACGTCAAAGTAACACGGGACGTAACTTTTCCTTTCTTTCATATTATTTGTCTCACTTATATAATCATTACGTCGTTTTTTCCCATTTCTTTTAGTTTGAGGGAAATAGTCGGAACTTACTTTTTTAAAGAATAACAGGTACATTTTCATTCCTTTAGTACAATGCTCCGGTACCTCCAACAATAACTTCTTTTCAAAATCGTTTAAGATCGAGAGCACATTTTTTGCATTCTTGAATGAACTGCAGATAACAGTCCGCTGATAATGTAACGAAATATATAGAAGAATGAAAAGATTGCATAATACCTTCCAATTACACTCGATGATGTATTCCCGCCTACATAGGAAATGCAGTGACGAAGAAGATGGACCGGTTGATTTGTTTGTTGTTATTGTAAATATTTTGTGAAGTAAGACATTAATTTTTAAAATTTATCAAATAATGTTAGTAACTCGGAATTAAAAACAATTATATTGATGTTTCTTCATACATCAACTAGAATTTTAGATAATACTAATTGGAAGATTATAACGTCTTACCAAATATCGAGGCCATGTTTGATGCTTATGACTTTGTAGTAAAATACTCATTTTTTTATTAAAAGATGTTAAAGTTTACACCTACCTCATTATTTCATGATAGTTAAGCAGCAGTCCATACAAAACATATTGAAATTATTTGTAATGTTCGTGAAAGTATAAACAATGGGAATTATTCCAACAAAATAGGTACGAATCAACTCAACAATGAGCTGATATTTTTTACCAAATATCTTGCCAAAGATCCATTCAATTATATTAATTTCAAGTTATAAAACTCTTGGAAACATGTGAACTTAAGAATTTATCAGTGTTTTCAAGGATACCGTAATGCCTTAAATTAATGGGCCGACCCAATTTTTCATCCAAAGCCCATGAGGAGCTAACCAATTCGCCACTTGGCACCCTGCCATTGGTGGGAAGAGGCGGAGGCAGAGGACTGAGGCAGAAAAACGGTTCTTTGGGGAAGAAGGAATAAAAAAATAAAAAGAAAAAAAATTAATTAACAAAAAGGGGAGAAGGATCGGGTGAGAAAAGGAGGGGCTTCTTCTTCATTCTTCGGGAATTCCTTTCTAGCTAGCTTCTCCGGGAACGAACAGAGAACCCCAGCTGCCTCGCCATCATCCCTAGCTCCTCAGCCGTTTCCTCCACCAAGGTAAGGAGCAGAAGTCACCATGGGAACCCCCTCGATGACCAACTTATGCAGAGCAGTCAATGACGGCCGGACAGAGAGCACGTTACCTAGGGCGGCGACGATCTTTGATCCTTTTGGGTGTGGCGTGACCAGCAATAATCATCAACAACAGTCCCCGCCTCACCAGCCCTGACCCTCGATGCGGATGTCTCTCTCTACTGCAGCAACGCGACCCGTTTAGACGACCGATCAGCTCCATTCCCCTGTCAACGATGGAGAACTGGTCCAAGCTCCCTGCGGATGCATTTAGCGTCGCGGGGAGCCTTCCCTTTTGTTTTTATGCTCTTCATTTCTGTGCAGGTGTACATTGTAGAGTTCTTCAGCTTACCACTCACGACCACAGAGACAGCAGCCGACAGTTGCTCCAAGGTCCGGTGACTGGCTGCATCTTGCTCCCGATCCTGCATCAGACGTGCACTTCCCAACATCCCAAGAATCTGCAGCAGCTGACCCACCGCCAACTCATCCCTCAGCGAACCAACCTCACTTCCCCCTGGAGCCCACGGAACCAGCAGCGCTCCACGGCGACCCACACTCCCTGCGGCTGTCGACAACCAGCTTCCCGACGACCCTAGTCCGCCAGCGGTTCCGCGGCACCGAGCCCAACGGCAGCAAACATACCCTGTCCTCTCCGGCGACCCACAACTCTGCAGCCCTTCTCCCGGCGACCTCAACAGCGCAGCGACGCCAGCTAGCCCTCGGTCAATTCTGGATTCACGATCAACTTCGAGATAAGGGAAGAGAAATCATTCGATCGGAAGTCTTTGGAAGGCCTGAAATGTGTACTAGACTTTGGGATCCAAATGATGCCTTAAAGATAGTTCTTCAGAAAAAGGTAAGGAACTCGTTAAATTAAGTTGGAGTTTAAATATTACTTTTTTTTCACGCGCATTACTTTGGGATTGATGTCACTCTTCACTCAGCACAATGTGACTATTAATGTTAGTTGATTTTTTTCGTTTATAAGGTCTCGGAGAAAATCATAGCAATGGACTTGGACTTAGGAAGTGATGGAGAAGAACACGAATTCTCTTATGAGGACTTTAAAGGAATATTTATTTTTCTTTATCTTCATCTAAAAGGGACACATCAATTTATTAGAGATTTTGGAAGTATCCGGGAGACGTTAATGTGGCTTTCTTGGTGGGATTGTAATCGACGGTGGAATCGCGACAACTTCAAGATGAGCAACTTAGTTGTTCTCGAAATTGAAGGTAGATGGTGGGGTGTTGAAAAGCTGGTATGAACTCCTTCTTCTCCTCCTATATGCCGTGTGTTTGATCGTTAAATGTGTTGTAAAGTGCTCTTCCTATTATAAATTATTGGGCACGTTGCATTTACAGATTATGCCTAAATTAAGGGTGCTGGTGGTCTGGGGCAGTGATATGAGGAAGACACCTGATGTCTCATATTGCTTAAAATTGGTGATTATGATTCTTGGGTATTTTGAAAACTTGGAAGAAATCCACTATTCGGTGGGTAAGTTGAAAAGTCTTACTTGTATGAAAATCTCCCATTGTCGGTCTTTGAGGAGTTTATCGGAAGAGCTCTGTAGTGCAAGAGCTTTACAGGAGCTAATTGTGACTGATTGCAAGATTGAAGAAGTACCGGAATCAATTGGGAGTTTGGAATCCTTGAGGACACTTGACTTATCAAATAACAAGATCAGAAGATTACCCACCTCGTTATGTTATCTCGAGAACCTACAAGTGTTACACATTGCTGGCAACCCTCTCGACAGAGTAAATCTGAAAGAAATCAGGAGCCTATCAACTTTAGAAGATTTGGACCTGTCGTGGAGCAACATTCGCCTCCTGTGGGGAGTTAGCCAACTCAGAAGCCTCAAGTCCCTATATCTGAACAATTGTCGGAGGCTTCGGGATCTTCCAGGTCTTCCAACCAGCCTAATGGTGTTAGAGGCTTCGCATTGTCATCTCATAGAAGAAATCTCGGAAGAAATCGGGAGCCTATCTGCTTTACAAAGATTGGACCTTTCGTATTACGAGATCCGCTTTTTGCCAACAACAGTTAGGCGACTCACGAGCCTTAAGTCCCTCAAATTGAATTGTTGCGAGATGCTTCAGGAGGTTCGAGGACTTCCAACCAGCTTAACGGATTTGGATGCTTCATATTGTCCTCTCAACGAAGGAATTGAGGAAGAAATTGGGAATCTATCAGCTTTAGAAGAATTGGACTTTTCGTACAGCAACATTGGCCTCCTGCAAGTTAGTCAACTCACGAGCCTTAAGTCTCTCAAATTAAATTGTTGCGGGATGCTTCGGGAGGTTCGAGGACTTCCTACCAGCCTAACATACTTTGCATTTTCATCGGATACGGTGGGAGTCTCTGAAGAAATACGTTGTACAAAAAAGTATGCAAAGAGAAAGATTACATTTTGGGGAGGTTTCCAGGTGGCGTTCATTTCCAGGCTCATATTGGAGTTTTCCAGACATGGCGTCTCTGCAGACATATCTAGAGATAAGTGATTTTACATTGACGGAGATGAAGCCTGGTGGGCTCGATTCGTTACCCAATCTTATGGAGTTGTCTACTAGGAGCTCTAATAGTCTCATCCGGGTGTCAAACATAGGGAGATTGAGGAGGGGGCTGAGGTCGCTTACGTTCAGTTGGTGTGGAGGGTTGGTAGAGATCCAGGACTGGAACAATTGGAGATGTTGGAGGAGTTGAGCTTTCACCGGTGCCATTCTATTTGCAGAATTCAGGATTTGTTGGGCTTGGAAAGATTGAAGGAAGTTACTTTCCATGGTTGCTCCTCGTTGCTCTGCGTGCCCCATTTGATCGACGAGTGTCGCCTCTGGATTTCTTGCTGTCAAAAGTTGCGGTCATTTGAGGGCCCTTATAGTGAGTACGAAGGAGAGAGCAACAAAAGTGCTTAAATTGCTTATTATTATTTTGGGAAACCCATTCCTTATTTCTTTTATTTCGAACCATTTGCTTCTAGACATCAAATGCATAAAGTGCTTTAAGTGGTGGAAATTTCATTAATTTAAAAAATTCGAGGTTTCCACCAAAATTCTGAGGTTTCCACCATAATCAGATGCACTTTATTCAGAGCATCTGTTAACAGATGCGGACATTTTCCATCGCGGCGAAGTAATCAGAGGAGAGATCGAGTGAGTGATCCACGGCTCCAGGGTCTAAGCCGTCGTCCTTTCCAGGAACTACGCATCCAGCGAATGGTGCCTCAGGGAGCTCGACATGATGGTGGATCTCTGCGGAGGTTCGAACTTCGGAGTAAAAGTGGGAATCAACCTTCATGATCAGCTTCCTGTAAAAATAGAAACAAAAGAGTTAGATAAAATAAAACACATAATTTACAATTTCGTCACTCCCAGCATATATTCATTTAGGTAATTAATCATATCAAATATCATCAAGATATGATACAATTCCCATGAATAATGCGCTGCAGAAGGTTGAGGCTCAATCTGATCAGCAACCTTCTGTAAATAAAAATAATAAAATATTAAATTCCATATGAGCAAAGATCGATACCATTCTATTTAGGGCACTAAAATGAATGTATCTAGGCAGATAATGATGATTAACATCCCAAATAACGGTCTGATCGTATAAGATCACAGAAGGTTGCAGGCACCTTTAGAGAACATTTCTATATATAGAAGATTATATTTCCTTCTTTGAGAAATATAATTCCTAATGGAATTAATTTGGAACATAATCTATATAAATTGATCAGAATAATATCTTGATCAAAATTTTTTATTTCGTAATTAAATAATCATTAGCTAATCATTTAATTATGAAAATATTTCTTAGAAGAAGTCCTCAACATGAGAAGCTTTTGTAGAATAGATGTCCGACTTCTGTAACACAGAAGGTCAGGCTCATCATCAAAACCTATCTAACAGTCTCAAACTTGACCGTGCTCTGTTTAGTCAAGTCCGGGATCCATCGAACCTCAACAAGGCCTTATTCCACGATTTTTCTCCTCTCCCGGGATTGAATCTTAATCATAGTTGTAAGGTTAGGCGTGATGTCTTTATTGATGGGGAGGGCAATGTAAAGCCGTTCGTGCCTGCCATTGCGATCCCGACAAGGGAGCCTCGGTCGGGAATCCTTTCACTTTCACCTCGCCCTCTTCATGCTACATGTGCAGAAGCAGGTGATGTCCAGTTCTACCCCGTTATTTCCAGGTAAGTGATCCGAGGAACATCATAAATTAATAATATTTTTTTGACTATTTAAAGATATTATCTAAACTTTAGGATAAATTGGAAAATTTTTGTAACTTTGGGATATTTTTGATAAAGTGGCCTATTTTTTTTTGTTGGTGTTTAGTCGATATCGGAAAAAGCTTTGGAAAATGGGGAGGAAGACTTGGATGACTCAAAATTACAAATAAATGTACAAAGACTTGAAGGGGGGGGGGGGGGACACATCAATTATGTCTCCCCCCATCAATTCATTCAACGACTCGGTCAATTATGTCGGCCTGCCATGGCCATGGTGACTGAAAAAGTCTGTCCCGAAGAGAAGACCAAGTTTCGTTCCCCTCTCTTTTTCTCTTGTGAGCGTATGGGAATTAAGCAATGACCAGCTCAATAATGGAGTCCGTACGGATCTTTTATATCAAACTATCCATGTTTCTATCTATTAGTATAGCCATGGATTGAATTAGTGCTTCCGATTCGAAGGTACTACCTCAACTTCTTTTCAGGTGTCGTGGAAATTCCTTTCTAACAGGAATAGGAGACTTGGTCTGTCAAATCGCTGAGCTTAGATCTGTAGTTATAAAACCAAGGATATGATATTACTTATCGTGTGTATATGATCGGGTCAATGAAAAAGTTGAGACACCAGATTTATAGGTTTGACAACTGAAGTCCACGTACTCCTCCCTACACTTCACCCCAATAAAGGTGTATCCACTAGTTATAAGATCAAGGGAGTAGAACAAGTACAAATGCACACTTCTTGCCCGATACGTGATAATAAATCCTTGGCTGCCACACCACCTGCGTAAGATCTCCCAATCCTATGACTTCCCTTACACATCCACCCGTGTAACCAATAATCCAGATAGACTCGACAGCAAAATGAATAGTATGCAATTAGAGAAAAACCCTCAATCAAAGAGATGATTATGAAGAGCAGTGAATGCCCTCAAACTTTTAGATTGGTGAAAGACTCAAAGATTCTCGCGTTAGTGCTTATATAGTGACTCTATCTTCACATATGGCTTCATCCTTTGGCTTTAAGTATGAGTTTTTCGGGCGAAGCTTTTCTAAAGGAGTGCAACGACTAGATGATTTCTAGTCATTCCTTCCATGTATGGAGAGGATAGTTCAACCCTTTCCATGTAATCAGATCATAACCGATTTTAAGTGATTTTAGAGTAATAATAGTTTTTTGTTAAAGAAAAAGTAAAAAAAAAGGGAGAGACAACTAACGACTCGAAAAGAAGACTCAAAGTCTTCGTGTAGATTCATTAATTAGTCATGTTCCACGATTCTTATCCGAAACCGTGTCTTCGTGTCGCTTTTCTTTGTGGTTGGGGGGGGGGGGACCATTACCCTCATCTGCCATTTCGTTTCTAATACTTGGAATCCATTTTCTTCTCCTTTTCCATTTGTACCACAAGTCAATGATGAAGAACTAATTGCTCTCAAAGTGAGGCATTAATATGTCTTGCTGGTCACAGTAAACTTGATATATCATTTGCGGTAAACTTAACATATCCCATACATAATGAACGAGTGGCTGCTCACGCTTCCCTAAAATGATGCCAATGCTCACACGTCCCTAAATGAAAAATGACATCAAAATTTGCAGCCAATCTGACCGCGAAATGGATTGTAATGATCGCCATTGTGCGATCTCTGCAGGCTTGTGCATCCATACGAAGCGACGCCATTGAAGGAAATGATGGTGCAGCGGGTCAAGTAAGTTCAAACCACTGCAATTCCCCAAATTGTGATCCGAAATAACAGATGCTTGATGTTTGCTTATGTTACGGGTTGCTTTTTGTTTGCCAGAGGAGAGATGCTCGGAGCAACGCGTTGGAGAATACTGCCCCCTCCTTCGACTCCTCGCTCACGTTGAAATCGAGAAATAATGCAGTGAGATGTATGCCTTATATGTGTATTTAGTTGGAATAAATTGTTCCTCCTTCACTCGGCTCGATTTCTTTATGAGAGTCTGGTAACTGAGTGGGGGGTGTGGGGAGTCATTTATTATATAAACGATTTTTCGTATAAAAATTCACCTTTTCCATTTTAATTAACTATTTGATTTTGCTAGTAATAATAATTACGGTATAATTAATTCAAATGGATAAAGCTTTTTTGGATATAGTTGAATCATATAATTAAAATTTTAATTGAACGAAAGAGGGGTCCATCTGAGTGTGAACTGGGGCTCAATTTGAGCGTGCCCTGTTTATTCAAGTAAGTGAAAGAGAAGTTGTAAGGATTGGGTTGGGGTTATGATAGACAAAATGGGGCTAATGGAACATAACTCCATCATGAAGATAAATTAATAATAGTTAAAGAAAAAGTCAAAAAAAAAGGGACAGACACTAAAAGAAGACTTGATAGATCGTGTCGATTCATTAATTAGATCGTGTCCGATTCTTCTCCGAAACTGACGTTTCGAATATTTTAAGTTTATTTTTTGAATATATATATATATTATATATTATTACGTTCTAGATCGTGTTCGTATTAAGATTTTGATTTCATAATTTGAATCATAGTTGTAATGTTAGGTGCGATGTTTTTATCGAGAAGGGGCAATGAAAAGTCGCTTTTGATGGTCAGAGGATGTCTGCCGTTGGGACCCAGACAGATGAAAGCACCAAAATCCTGACTTCGGACAGGGATGAAACACGCGCATTAGCAGGTGATGTCCTAGTCAACGGCGTTATTTCCAGGTAAGTGATTGGAGGTACCGGAAGACTCAAATAACGGAAGCACACGTAACGTTAGCCGCTACCCTCAAATAACTGGTCTCTATTTTTCCCCGTTACGTGCTTTATCCGGAAAAGCTCTGGAAAATGAGAAGGATGGCTCCTCTTCCCCTGCTCCTCCTCCTCCTCATCATCATCCTTTTCTCCGTCATCCTCCTCTGCCGACCCACCCCGCAGCAGCAGTGGTTCCAACCCAGTTGTCTCGTGCGGTTCATTAGCTATCCACATCCGTGTAAGTGGCAGCTCATATCCCATACATAATGAACCAGTGGCTGCTTAGATTACGTCGTGACTCACTTATTCTGCTCACTCCTCCCTAAACGAGAAAATGTTGTGTAATTTTGCTGCAGCTTTGGCCGTAAAATGGATTATAATGATCGTCGTCGCGGCTGCATCCGTTGTGACGAATATTTCCATGAAGCGATGCATTAAAGAAAACCAAGGCGCATCAGCCGGTCACACCAACACCGGTACCCCCACCTCCATCACATCTGAGTACGATGTTTTCCTGAGCTTCCGCGGACCCGATGCTCGTCACGGCATCGTCGACCACCTCTACCAGCGGATGACTGAGGCCGGTCTCCGTGTTTTCAAGGATGACGAGGAGATCCGTCGCGGCGAAGTAATTGGGGGAGAGCTCGAGCGAGCGATCCACGGTTCCAGGGTTTACGCCATCATCTTTTCCAGGGACTATGCGTCCAGCCCGTGGTGCCTCAGGGAGCTCGACATGATGGTGGATCTCTGCGGAGGTACGAACATCGGCAGGAAGATCATAATGCCGATTTTCTACGGAGCAGATCCGGACGATGTAAAGCTGCGAACAGATCCGGACGATGTATCGAAAACTGCTCGACGCACACAAAGATCGACATGGCCACGACGTCGTGAAGAAATGGGTGGAAGCGCTTAAGACGGTCAGCGGGATGAGCGGATGGGACTCCAAAGCCATCCAGGGGTAACCACCAGAGCCATGTTATTTTGCTCACTGGAAATAAATTTTCTTAAATATTACTCTATTTTCATCGTCGTCTTGCAGCGAAGGCAGATTCGTTCAATTAATAATTCAGGACATTTGTGGGAAGTTGAGAATTAAAGATCAAATTTTGCCTGATCATCTCACGGGGATCGATGATCGAGTATCCGACGTGTTAAATCTGCTGGACTGTGACTCCTTGGGAGTAAGACTCGTGGTGCTTCATGGCATGGGGGGAATTGGGAAGACGACCATTGCTCGCGTCATCTTCAACCAATTACATTCCCGATTCGAAGGCTCCAGTTTCCTTTCCGATGTGCGTGAGACGTCCAAGGGTAATGGAGGCATTGAGAAATTGCAGAACAAGTTATTGGAGGACATTCTCGGTGGACATTACACGAGATCGTGTAACTTCGACGATGGGTTCGAAGGCTCTAGTTTCGTTTTCGATGTGCGCGAGACATCCAAGGGTCATGGAGGCATTGAGAAATTGCAGAACAAGTTATTGGAGGACATTCTCGGTGGCCAAAATGCTAGATCTTGCAACTACAACGATGATATCATTCGAAGGATTCAGTGCAAGAGGGTTCTTCTGGTTCTCGATGACGTGGATGCGCACTCTCAACTGGAAAAACTGCTGATGAAAAATCCAGAAGACATATTAGGAACAGGCAGTCGAGTCATAATCACGACTACGGATAAAAGTGTTTGCAATCGATTTGTTCGTCCTGGTTCCAAATTACTTCATTTTTATGAAATGGAGAAAATGGCTGACAACTACGCCCTTCAGCTCTTCAGCAGGCATGCCTTTGACAGCGATGAGCCTCTAGAAGATTATCTTTCTTTATCAATACAGGTCGTTAAGACCACTATGAACCTTCCCTTGGCTTTGGTGGTGATTGGAAGACACTTGTGTTGTGAGAACAAAGATTCATGGGAGTTTGAGCTCGAAAAGCTGAAGAACAATCCCCTAAAAGAGGCCTTTGAGATCTTGAAGGCAAGTTACGAGGGGTTAGACAGGAGGGAGAAGGAAATTTTCCTCGATATAGCCTGTTTTCAGGAAGTGATGCATCCGAGGTATGTGGATTATCTCTGGGAAGCTCGCGAATTGTCTCCAAAAAGAGGAGTGAAGGTACTCATCAATAAATCATTGATAAAGATTGATTCAAATGGTGAATTCTGGATTCATAATCAGCTTCGAGACATGGGAAGAGAAATCATTCGGTCGAAAGGCCTCGGAAGGCTTGAAATGTGTACTAGACTTTGGGATTCAGATGATGCCTTAAAGATAGTGATTCAGAAAAAGGTAAAGAATTGGTTGAACTAATTTGGCATTTAAAATATTACTTTCTTTCCATGTGCATTATTTTGGATTGATGCCACTCTTCATCGAGCACATTATGATTATTAATGTTAGTTGAATTTTTTTGTTTATTAGGTCTCGGAGAAAATCATAGCAATGAACTTGGACTTGGGAAGTATTACCGAAGAAAACGAACTCTCCTATAAGAACTTTAAAGGATTATTTAATTTGATATATCTTCATTTAGAAGGAAAGCATCAATTAATTGGAGATTTTGGAAATATCCGGGAGACGTTACTGTGGCTTTCTTGGCGGAATTGTAATCAACTGTTGAAACCCGACTTCTTCGAGATGAGCAACCTAGTTGTTCTCCGAATTCAAGGTAGATGGCGGGGTACTAAAAAGCTGGTATGACCTCCTCCTCCCCATCCTCCTATATGTCATGTGCTTGATCGTTAAATGTATTGATAAATTATGGGGCATGATGCATTTACAGATTATGCCGAATTTAAGGGTGCTGGAGGTCCAGGGCAGTGATATGACAACGACACCTGATGTCTCTTGTTGCATAAAGTTGGAGATTATGGTTTTTGAGTATTTGAAAAACTTGGAAGAAATCCACCATTCGGTGGGTAAGTTGGAGAGGCTTACTTATTTGATGATCAACAGTTGTGAGTCTTTGAGGAGTTTACCAAAAGAACTCTATAGTGCAAGAGCTTTACGGGAGCTAATTGTGACTAATTGCAACATGCTTCGGGAGATTCGAGGACTTCCTACCAGCCTAACGGTGTTGAATGCTTCGAATTGTCCTCTCGAAGAAGGAATATCGAAAGAGATCGGGAACCTATCAGTTTTAGAAGAATTGAACATTTCCGGGAGTAAGATTCGCTTCTTGCCAGCAATGGTCAGCCAACTCACGAGACTTAAGTACCTCTATTTGATAAATTGCAACATGCTTCGGGAGATTCGAGGACTTCCAACCAGCCTAACGGTGTTGAATGCTTCGAATTGTCCTCTCGAAAAAGGAATTCCAGAAGAGATCGGAAACCTATCTGCTTTAGAAGAATTGGATCTTTCAGGGAGTAAGATTCGCTTCCTGCCAGCAACGGTCAGCCAACTCACGAGCCTTAAGTACCTCTATTTGAGTGGTTGCAACAAGCTTCGGGAGATTCGAGGACTTCCAACCAGCCTAGAGGTGTTGAATTGTCCTCTCGAAGAAAGAATTCCGGAAGAGATCGGAAACCTATCAGCTTTAGAAGAATTGGACGTTTCGGGGAGCAATATTTGCTTTCTACCGGCAACGGTAGGCAGATCCACGTTTACAGTGTGGAAAAAACTGTCAGCTAAAGGATTAGCCAGTGTATGCCAATTAAACAAAAGGATTAAGTGAGTCAGCTGCTTGCTTTGATCTCATTACTAGGAGCAGAACCATGTTTACAGCTGTGGAAAGTTATATGATCTATTATCCCACCTTGAATTTGGATCCACAAATCCTTGCCATTTGAGAGATTGATAAGGCAAAAGGTAGGTTCCTTTGGCAAATATATTGGAAGATTACCAGTTCAAAAAGACCAAACTAGCAATAATAGAAAAAGGCAAAACCTCCTATCTGCGTTATTTTGGCGCTAAATAGCACTTTGTGGGACATAAGCCGAAAAGGATACGAGTTGGGCAGAGACTTTTCAAAGTACTCTTTATGACTACATCAGGACATTTTTAACTGGTCGGGGAAGAACTTGACTTGTTTCAGGAGAAAAAGAAACATCATGCTATAGAATATCATGCATGATAGAGTAGAAGTTTACCTCTATTTGATGGTAGCCATGCCATAGCCAACATAACCAGCATTACTTTTAGATATGACATCGGTATTTGCATTTCCAAGTCCATAGCTTAAGGGGGCAGAATCTTCCGCCTTTGATGGGGAGGATCCCCAACCGGGGTCTCCATATGCTAAATCATTCTCATAGAGATCCAAACTTCCATCATAACCGACCCCGGATGCGGCATACGATGAAGGTGGCGGCCCAATCACGCCAATGCCAACATTATTTTTCTGATAACTCCCGGGATGACGTTCGTCTATGCTCCCAGAATTAGAATTTCTTGGGTTTCTTGAAATATTGTTTTGTTCATCCCTTGGGACAGCCTTCTTTGCCTCAACCTGAAAAGAAAGGCCATACAATCAATACTGGATCAATCTCCTGCTATATACTACTTTATCAAAATTCTATCTTCACCAAAAATGAAATTGAACGAGAACAAATCCCACTTGAGGGAACCCGGGCTTCAACAGTGGGAAAGTATGAAAAGCGAAAAATGTAGTTGATCGCACATACTTTGGAAATAATCCTTGAGCAACCGGATAGGTTTTATCCGAATTAAGCTAACGGATTACAACCTAATCAGATTATAACCAGTTTTTGCTAATCAAAGGATTTCTCAAGTTATGAAAATAAGCCTCACGTATCTTTTCAAATAGCTAAGGAATGAATTGGGCAAACATGTCAGTACTTCCTATGAACGAAAGTAGCCTTAGTTCATGAATTAATTGTAAACATCCTTAAACCGCACATGATATATTATCCAATAAGGAAAATTGTTATCTATATAATCTCTATTATGTAACCATTACATGCACTCTAGAAAGGAGAATTATAGCTCCCGTAACACAAGTGCTTATCTCTGCAATAGATATATTAGATATGAGTGATCAGTCTAGTTCACATAACATCACTTTTGAAAGCTAAACTTATTTTTAAGTTATGTCCTCCACATAACCTTTTATGTATTAATCTTCACAGAAACTTACATCAAAATCGTGAAGACTTATTTATCGGTATACGCTAAATATCACATTAACAATACTCATACTTTGTCATCACAAAAACCAGATTATGCAAACAGGTACGATGCGATACCGACTAGGATATGCCATTAAAATAATAATATGACTCTTCCAAAAAATTAATAGTAAGAGTGAGGGCCATCATCTTATAGGAACTTGCAATGAATTGACAGGGAGTTGGGTTTGATTCTTCATAACACCTACACAAAACATGAGGAAGCGAAAGTTTCAGTGATTTCATTTCGATTGCAGTCTGAACTGCCAACATCACATCACGAAGGAAGCGCTAAGACACTTATCACATGAAAAACATATGACAATTACTTTGCCTTTGCATACTGTCTAAGACGCACGCCAGGATTCCTTAGATGTCGCGAGCAAAATCTTCGGATCTCTCTCCATCACACTAGATATCGGTGCATCCGTGGCAAGCCCGAAAAACCATTCCATCCTTGCCCAACTCAAAGCAATGGAGGGATCGGGGTTACACATAAGTAGCAGACCATATCCCATACATATCTTACAGATTCGATCAAAGGGGTGATTAGATTACGTTGATGTTTATATGACTCAATTACTCTGCTCACACGTCCCTAAATGAAAAATGATGTGAACATTTGCTGCCACGCTGACCGTGAAATGGATTGTAATGATCGCCATTGCGCGATCTCTGCAGGCTTGTGCATTTATATGAAGCGACGCCATTGAAGGAAACGAAGGTGCAGCAGGTCAAGTAACTTCAAACCACTGGAATTCCCCAAATTGTGATCCGAAATAACAGATGTTTGATGTTTGCTTATGGTACGGGTTGCTTTTCATTTGCCGGAGGAGAGATGCTCGGAGCAACCCCATTGGAGAATACTGGCCTTCGACTCCTCCCTCACATCGAAGTCGAGAAATAATGCAATAAGATGTTTGCCTCATGTGTATTTAGTAGGAATAACTTGTTCCTCCTTCACTCTGTTGGATTTATTTCTCTTTTTCCTTTTACCAATATAGTTAGTTTTCTTTCAAACGACAGTACTTTTGTTGCATTAAGGGGGGCTCAAGGAGATGGTATTATTACGAAACATCGATAAACATTATATTTCGAAACATCGACGCTACGCAAAGTCCTGGCAATTCACCAGCTCCCAAGGCGTTTTGTTCTGCAATCAGTCACGCAGGAGGTAATGCAATCCCAGGTCTTCTTGGCGTCTGCAATACAAGAGACGGTTAAAATCATCCAGCAAAAATCGAGAAGAGACCGTTGGTAACTTTCTTTCAGGGGGTCATTTGAGACGTACTGGATAAGTTCAAGCATTTAGAGGAAATGCATTCCCTTTCGCACTGGATATTCGGATCGGAAATGGGGCGGCGTTCAGAAGAATCGAGATCAAGGGCTGGCCTCCTGCATTTCTGCAGTATACATCCATTGTAGCAGCGCTGGTCGAGCTTTCCATGGTTATCTACACATCTAGCCCAACACTTTTTCTCGCATTTGCCCGCAAAGGCCGCGTCCATCGACTGCATCGCTACCAGGAACGAAATCATCAGGAGCGTCGACACTAACATCGACTTCCTAACAGCCATGTCTGACGGAAGTAAATATTCTTCTACTTTGAGAGTTTGGTATGTGAGTGGGGGGTGTGGGAGTCATTTATATAAACGATTTTTCGTATAAAAAAACAATGCAATCGTATGTTTAACTAATTCACCTTTTTGTTCAGGGTTTTTAATTAATTATTTGATTTCGCTAGTAGTAATTAATTGTTTCCTTAGTAAGTAAGAAAGATATAATTAAATTATCATTTAATTAAAATTTTAATTGAGGGAAATAGGCTTTGTTCAAGCTCCATCTGAGTGTGAACTTGGGCTCAACTTGACCGTGCTCTGATTATTCATCATCGTCATCAGTTAAGTGATCTTTGAGAAAGAAGATAAATTAATAATAGCTTCTTTTTTTTTGGTTAAAGAAGAGGGACAGACTCTAAAAGAAGACTCGCGAATTAATTAGCCATGTTCCATGATTCTTCTCCGAAACCGCGTTTGATGGTCAAGGGATGTCTGCCGTGTCTGCCTGCCCCGAAAGGAAGAGGAAGTTTCAAAAGTTTCAAAAATTAAAAATGAAAATTTAGTAACAATGAAAGTTGATAAATGATTCCATTTTTTTAAAAGAATACTGAAAATATGGATAAAATTCACTCAACGACTCGGTCAATTATGTCGGCCTGCCATGCCCCATGGTTGGGAAAAAGTCTGTCCCGAAGAGAAGACGATGTTTCGTTCTTCCCAACTACCTTTTCTTTCCCAATTGAACTCAATAAACTTAAGTGGCGAAGTAAGCGTGTAAGCAGCTCAACAATGAAACGCAAACAGAGAGAGGGCAGCGACCCATATTCCCTCTCCTCCATCACATCTGAGTTCGATGTCTTCCTGAGCTTCCGGGGACCCGATGCTCGTTTTGGCATTGTAGACCACCTCTACGAGTGCATGACCGGGGCCGGTCTCCGTGTTTTCAAGGACAACGAGGAGATCCATCACGGCGAAGTAATTGGGGGGGAGCAAGAGCGAGCAATCCGCAGTTCCAGGGTTTACGCCATCGTCTTTTCCAGGAACTATGCATCCAGCCCGTGGTGCCTCAGGGAGCTCGACATGATGGTGGATCTCCACGGAGGCTCGAAAGTCAGCGGGAAGATCTTACTGCCGATTTTCTACGGGGCAGATCCGGCCGACGTAAAGCTGCGAACAGAGCTGTACCAGGAAGCACTCGACGCACACAAGGATCGACATGGCCAGGACATCGTGAAGAAATGGGAGGAAGCACTTAAGAATGTCGGCGGGATCAGCGGATGGGACTCCAAAGCCATCCAGGGGTAACCACCGGAGCCTTGTTATTTTGCTCTCTCTCTCTTTTGATTCATTTCTTTTTTTCTTTGGAAATAAATATTTTAAAATGCATAACTTTTTTTGGAAATAAACGTATCGAAATTCTACGAGGAAGATGGTGACGACTACAGCGACTGAATTCCGTGTAATTACTCTATTTTTATTATCGTTGTGCAGAGAAGGCCGATTCGTCCACTTAATAGTTCAGGACATTTTTGGGAAGCTGAGAATCAAGGATCAAAGTTTGCCTGATCGGGTATCCGACATGTTAAATCTGCTGGACCGCGACTCCTCGAGAGTAAGACTCATGGTGCTTCATGGCATGGGGGGAATTGGGAAGACGACCCTTGCTAGCGTCGTCTTCAATAAATTATCTTCCCAGTTCGAAGGGTCCAGTATCATTTCAAACGTACGTGAGTCGGCCACGAGTCATGGAGGCATTGCGAAGTTGCAGAACAAGTTATCGAGGGACATTCTCGTTGGCCAATACGTGAGATCGTTTAACTTCGACGATGGGTTCGACGAGATGATACAAAGGATTCGGGGCAAGAGGATGCTTCTGGTTCTCGATGATGTGGATCAGTTCTTTCAACTGGATAAATTGGTCGGAAAAGACCCGGAAGACACGTTAGGATCAGGCAGTCGAGTCATAATTACGACTAGGGATAAAAGCGTTTGCAATCGATTTGTTCGTTTGAGTTTCGAAATACTTCGTTTTTACGAAATGGAGAAAATGGACGACAACCACGCCCTTCAACTCTTCAGCAGGCATGCCTTTGGCACCGATGAGCCTCCACGAGATTATCTTTCTTTATCATGTTTACAGTACGAAAACAACTATTTCAAAAACAATGTAGCAGCTAAATTAACATTCCATGAGATTTTACTCGTGATCCGAGCAAACCGTTGACAAGACTATGGCAATTGATGCCGATGCTGCCCCAAAGTTATATGATCTATTATTCCACCTTGAATTTGAATCCACAAATCCTTGCCATTTGAGAGACTGATGAGATCCACAAATCCTTGCCATTTGAGGGATTTGCCCCGCTTTCTTTTCTGATAATCTTTTTGGAGATACTTTCGACTCCTTGAGAATTTATATTTCTTGTAGTATTGTTCGAGAAATTCCATCCTCGGGGACAATTTAACAGGCAAGCTTGACCTTTGATGGTGTTTTTTCGCTTGAACCTTGAGGAAGTGTTGCCTCTATGGTCTGTTGCTTCCAGTTTCTAACTACAGGATCTCCTTTAACCTCAACGTGAGGGGGTCCTTAGATTCTGTGGGAGTAGTGTATTCAAATTTGGGCAGTTCTGTTGCTGCTAGCGAAAGTGGTGGCCGTTTTGGGGGAAATAACTCGATCCTCGATCAACTAAAAATTAAAAGAAAAATATCCCAAGATCATCACTCATTGTAGATCACTTGACCTTTTGGGGTCGAAAACGTCCATAACCTCTTCAAAAAAATCAGGCTTTAAAGGCGTTGCCGCAGAAAACAACTGAAACAGAAGGCCGGGAGACGTCTCGACACTTCCGTGCAGCCGGAGCCAAGGACTCCCCCTCTCTAGTGCTGACGAGCCAAAGCCTCTTGACCAGCTGACACCCTTCCCTTCGACGACACCCCCTCCTGCCACAACCACAACCCAAGCATGGTGCTCCAAGGTAGCCTTCTAACGGACTTCCGGTGTCGTCCATCCCTTCATCACGGTGATTTTGACATATCATACACACTTTTTCATTCTGTGGATGTGAAGTTTGCCATTTTCCCTCTCGTAACTTTACCCGGTCGAAGTGAGATCGAGTCTACAGAATAGTTTGACCTTTTGCACCTATGTATCTTACGCTCGAAAAAGGGGTTAGCAATGGTTGATGTTCTGTGTTTGGGATAGAGAAGAAATGCTCGATCTCATCCCAGTTTGAGCATCTTTTGTCAAAGGATTCCTTGTCCATCCGGACGCTTGTGTGGGTGATTTCTCATAGTGTTTACGTTCATCTCTCTCGGGTAAGTATTTGGGAGTGGGTATGCCTTCTCCGTTTCTCGTCCCAAAGCGTTTTCATAATGCGACGAATAATGAGGTTTGCATGTGATCGAAATTCGTTGATTGTTTGTCTAGGACGCTCATGTACTCCCTAAGATAAACATGGAGCGCACAACAAGTAAGCTCATGTAACTCGTTTTTCGAAGAAAGCATTAGTCAAGGAATAAATACTCCCTTTCATGTGCATGGAGGGCACAAGTAAGCTCATGTAACTCGTTTTTCGAAGAAAACATTAGTCAAGGAGTAAATACTCCCTTTCATGTGATTCGCTGGTTTGTCAACGGAGAATTAACCAAGATTGTTCAATCTTGTCCCTGGATTGCTTGGAGATTTGCCCCAGGACTGCTCGGAGATATGTCCATGATCGCTCGGAGATATGTCCATGATGACTCGGAGATTTGCCTAAGGATCGGTTTGGCATTTGCCCTAAGATCGCTTGGAGATTTGCCACAGGATCGGTAGGGGATTTGCCCCAGGATCGCTCGTGTTGTCGTCGTTATTGTTTTGCCAACGAAGGCTGTTTCGAAACTTTTCTACCCTACCACCGTCGCCTTCGTCGTCTGCCTAAGATGTTCATATACCTATGAGACAAGCCGAAGGACAAAACAAGTAAGCTCGTATAACCTGTTTTGCGGAGAAAGTATTAGTTAAGGAGCGAATACTCCCTTTCATAGCACGTTGTGGTGGGCATGGGTGGGTAACTGGCTTCTCATGTGGTGGGCCGTGGATGAGCTTGATGGGAGTTGCCCCAGTCCGAGTACGCGTCATCGTTAGGTAAATTGCATGTTCTTTGGTATAGGGAAAAGCTGTCATGTAAATGTTGCCCCAGACGATTCATCTTGTGTTGTGAGTTAAATGGATGCCCCGGTGATGGACGATTCATCTTCCTTTTTGTAGATTGAAGTAGATCGAGAAGCTTGGGCCGGGCCTTTGAAATTTGTGCGTCCGTTGTACATACATAGACCAAAAGACGAAGTGCAAGTTATGTGATATTAGAGCGTAAGAATTCACATGTGTTTTAGTCATATTACACCACGTGACAAATTAGACGAGATATAACATTATTTTTTATTTTGTTTCATGATTAAAAATTGTCATTTTCTTCTGATTTTTGGCATTTCAGTTACAAAATTGATAGTAATGTCCGACCAGATTGCATTTGAAATAAGGTAATTGGTTGTAGCAGGCCCAGAAGCGGAGGACCCGCATGGACCGTCGAGTGATCCAATTCTTTCAATCTTAATCACAAGGAACACAAGACTCAACAGCTATGATCAGTTTAAAGAATGAAATGAGCGGGGCAGATCCGGCCGACGTAAAGATGAGGACTGAGTTGTATGGGGAGACATGATGAAGCACACAAATTCTCTGATGAGAACTTCAATGGATTATTTAATTTGTTGTTTCTTCATCTAAATGGGGCGAAACTTATTGGAGATCTTCATCTAAATGAGACGAAACTTATTGGAGATTTTGGAAATCTCCGGGAGTGTTTATTGTGGCTTCCTTGGTGGGGTTGCAATGAGAAGTTTAGTTGTTCTCAGAATCCATGGTATCAAAGGTGGATGGAGGGTTGGTGACAGGCTGGTATGAAATCATCTCCTCCTATATGTCATGTGTTTGGTAGGTAAATGTGTAAAGCGCTCTTCTTCTTGTTATAATTTGTGGTGCATGCATTTACGGATGTTGCCTAACTTAAGGGTGTTGGAGTTCAGGAGGAACGACATAACTACGTCACCCGACCTCTCTTGTTGCTTAAACTTGGAGATTATGGTTCTTGAGTATTTTTTCAAGTTGAAAGAAATCCACCCCTTCGGTGGGTAAGTTGGAGAGTCTTACTTATATGAAGATCTCCACGTGTCAGTCTCTGAGGAGTTTACCGAAAGAGCTCTGTTGTGCAAGAGCTTTACGGGAGCTAATTGTTACTGCATGTAAGATTGAAGAAGTACTGGCATCAATTGGGTGGTTGCAATCCTTGACGACACTTAACTTATGGCATAACAAGATCAGAAGATTACCCAACTCGATATGTGATCCGAAGAACCTAACGGTGTTAGATGCTTGGCGTTGTCCTCTCGAAGAAGGAATTCCGGAAGAAATCGGGAACCTATCAGCTTTAGAAGTATTGGAGTTTTTGGACACCGACATTCGCTTCTTGCCAGCAATGGTCAGCCAACTCTCGAGCCTTAAGTCCCTCGATTTGAATCATTGCAGGATGCTTCAGGAGGTTCGATGACTTCCAACCAGCCTAACATACTTTGCATTTTCATGGAAGACGGTGGGACTCTCTGAAGAAATATGTTGTACAAAAAAGTATGGAACGAGAAATATTACATTTAGAGGAGTTTTCGAGTTGGGCTTCCTTCCCAGGCTGAAGACTCTCGGTTGGAGTTTTCCAGACATGGCGTCTGTGTTGACATGTGTCGAGATAAGTGATTTTAGATTGACGAAGATGGAGCTTGGTGGGCTCGATTGGTTACCCAGTCTTACGGAGTTGTCTATTATGAGCCCTGATAGTCTCCTGGGGGTTTCAAACATTGGGAGATTGAGGAGGGGTCTGAAGTCGCTTGAGTTCAGTTGGCGTAGAGCGTTGGTGGCGATCCCACGACTGGAACAATTGGACATGTTGGAGGAGTTGAGCTTCAACTGGTGCATTTCCATTTGCAGAATTCAGGATTTGTTGGGCTTGAAAAGATTGAAGCGTGTTAAAATCTGGTTTGCTCCTCGTGGCTCCACATGCCACGTGTGATCGACGAGTGTCGCCTATCTATTACATTTTGTCGTAAGTTGCGGCCATTTATGGAAACTTACAGTGAGTATGAATGTGTTTGCCGTCCAGTCTCAACACGTCTGGAATTGGTAGATTATGACACAGTGTAAATAAAATGTAGTTGTCAGTCTTTTAAAAATACAGTGATATGAAGAACAGAGAAAAGATTACAAGTACAAGAAAACTTATCTTCGTTTCTGGAAAATAGAGTATAGAGAGTAGAAAGACAACTAAGCAACTTTTGGGGTCTTTGAGTGATTGTCGTGTATTTTTACAAGAGATTGACTGCATATTTTTACTAAAATTAAATCATATCCAAACGATAACCGCTAAAAAAACCGCTAACACAACTGCTATACACATTTAGCACATGCTTTATTGACACTAATTGCACACTACCTACTTCGACTTAGTTCTTTCCGGAAAATGACTAAGTGTTGGAACCTCGATTAAGACTCCTTCGAGCGTCACCATCTTCGACAGCACTCCGTCTTGTCCATACTTCGACGCCCTTGAACTTCAATTGAGCGCACCTTTGATCGTTCAATGATGGGCCTTCCTATCATTGAAGCTTTAATGTGTAAACAGAATGAGAGAGAAATTTAAATAGTGACGTTTCTTGGGGATGAAGGTGAGCAACGGATTTGTAATTTGACATTTTCTTCGTGACCAATATGGATGGATGTTCTTCCTTATTTTTTTTTTTGTTAATTATAAATAAAAACTATTGGGGAATGAATTGACCGGTAATTTATTACCAGTCAAATGATCCATGTCATTGGCGTCCCCAAGCATGCTCAACAATTTTTGAGTTTGTGTCTCCGAGAGGTCTAATCCAGCAAGTGAGATCGACTTGCCCCCATTGTCTGGCCTACTGGTTTGGACTGCATGCGCTTGCACTGTCCCACGCATTTGCTGTAATTTTGGTTTTGGCCCCCCGAGGTCACTGTTCCTTTGTTGACCATGTCCAAATAATTTTGCTCCGGCCTGTGTTGTCACTTGCATCTTACCGGATTCAACATATGTTGGATAACCATTCAATTCCCAACAAACAGTTTTTCTGTGACCTGTTTTCCCACAATGGTCACATATGGGCTTCCATCTGCTGCCCATTGTCGCTTTCCACCGTAAGTTTCCCTTTGATTGCCATCAAATCTATTTTCATTATAATTTCTATTACCCGTGCTACCTCCCTTTGCTAAGAAGGCTGCTTCTGGGATAGACTCGAGAGATCTCGAAATTGATTTCTGTTTCTCCTTACACCATTGCATAAATCTTGTTGAGATTTCGCATCGGCTCAATGCTTAAGATATCCGACCGAATCATATCAAACTCCGAAGTAAGACCCATGAGAAATTGAAATGTCTTTTCAGTTTCTTGTTGAATTGATGTCCTTCCAAGACAAAAGGTACATTCTGATCCATCGAGATATAAGTCAAGCTCATCCCATAAAGCTTCATTTTACCAAAATACTCTTGTACGCTTCTTCCTTCTTGCTTGAGCAGACAAATATCAGATTTGATTTGATAAATGTGAGCCTGATTACCCTGTGAATACCTATTCTTGAGATCATCCCACAAACTCTTTACATCTTCTGCATATGCCACCGTCGTTTGAAGATTTTTGCTCAAAGTGTTGTGCTCATGGTTCGGATCATCCTCATCCGGCTTTGGGATGTCTCCAATAATGAATCCCAATTTCTTCTTGGCTTTCAACGCATTCCTCATCACACGAGACCATGTAAGATAATTATCACCATTGAGTTGACAAGTTACCAATACATTGCCTGGACTGTCAGATGATGAAAAACGATACACCAGAGGAACCGCTTCCTCCTTGCTAGTATCATCTCCCTTCTTCATGGTTTTCGATTTTCATCTTTCCTTACGATCTCATCCACACAAGAACGTCTATTAGGTCCAGGAACATCGGCGCTCTGATACCATGATAATTTTTTAATGAAAGCTATCATCTTATTTTCATCCTTAACAATATACAAATAGATAAACAACTCAGTTTAAAATAGAAAATAATTATATCTAATGAATATTTTCCTAACCTACATCATCTAAATAGAGAAACTACATATAACGATATTACAATATTCCTTATTACAAGGGCCGGCCGCCTGCAGTTATGCAGTATACATCTATTGTAGCAGCGCTGGTCGAGCTTTCCATGGTTATCTGCACATCTTGACCAACACTTATTCTTGCATTTGCCCGCAAAGTCCACGTCCATCAACTGCATCGCTACCAAGAACGAAATCATCAGGTGCGTCGACACTATCATCGACTTCTTAACAGCCATGTCGACGGAAGTAAATTTTCTTCTTCTTGTATCGCGTCTTTCTTTATGAGAGTTTGGTATCTGAGTGGTGTGCGAGTCATTTATATAAACGATTTTTTCGTATAGAAATAATGCAATCGTATGTTTAACTAATTCACCTTTTGTTCCATCTATGGGTATTTAATTAATTATTTGATTTTGCTAGTAATAATTAATTGTTTCCGTGGTAGGTAAGAAAGGTATAAGTAATACAAATGGTTAAAGCTTTTTAGATATCGTTGAATCATTAATAGCCTTTCATTTAATTAAAATTTTAATTGAAGGAAATAGGCCTGAGTCGGTCTGAGAAACCTAACAATCTAAATAAAAAATTGGAGTCTGAGGTTGGGCTCAAACTTTACCGTGCTTTGTTTAGTCAAGTCCGATCGAGCGAAGCTCTACAAGGTCATATTCCACGATTCTTCTTCGAGCCCGGGATTGAATCTTAATCATAGTTGCATGGTTGAGTGTGATGTCTTTATCGAGGGGGAGGACAATGTAAAGCCGTTTGTGCCTGCCATTGCGATCCAGACAAGGGGGCCTCGGTTGGAACCCTTCCGCTTTCACCTCGCCCTCGTCATGCTACATGCGCAGAAGCAGGTGATGTCCAGGTCTACCACGTCATTTCCAGGTAAGTGATTCGAGGAACATCATAAATTAATAATAATTTTTTTTTTTGTTGAAGAAGAAGTAAAAAGGGACAGCTGATAGGCAGCGGAAGATCCTCCTCCTCATCATCATCCTTTTCTCCCTCATCTTCCGCCGCCCCACTCAGTGGGGGTTCCAACCCAGCTGTCTCGTGCGGTTCGCAACCAGTAGCTTCTTCATCAGTAATCCACAACCGTGTAAGTGGCAGCCCATATCCCATACGTAATGATCCAAGGGCTGCTTAGATTACCTTGTGACTCACTTACTCTGCTCACGCGTTCCTAAAATGATGTTAAATTTTGCTGCAGCTTTGGCCGTGAAATGGATTATAATGATCGCTGTCGCAGCTGCGTCCGTTGTGACGACTATTTCCATGAAGCGACGCATTAAAGGAAACCAAAGCGCAGCCGGTCACACCAACACAGGTTACTACGAAACCACAAACTTGATCTCCTCCATTCGATCTCAGGTATTACGAATGATATTTCCTCGTGCTTACACAAACAGGGGAATTAATATTCAAAAATTTTTTAATTTTCTAATTCAAAAATTTTCCAAACTTAATTAAGAAATTTTAATATTTATAAACCTTCTGTGCGCGGTGCAAAGTAAGCATCGTGAGCAGCTCAATAATGGAATCCGTACGGAGCGATGGCAGTGACCGAGATAACACCACCTCCATTACATTTGAGTACGATGTTTTCCTGAGCTTCCGGGGACCCGATGCTCGTCATGGCATCGTCGACCACCTCTACCAGCGGATGACCGAGGCTGGTCTCCGTGTTTTCAAGGACGATGAGGAGATCCGTCGCGGTGAAGTAATTGGGGGAGAGCTCGAGCGAGCTATCCGCAGTTCCAGGGTTTATGCCGTTGTATTTTCCAGTAACTATGCGTCCAGCGCGTGGTGCCTCCAGGAGCTCGACATGATGGTGGATCTCCACAGAGGTTCGAACGTCGGCGGGAAGATCATTCTGCCGATCTTCTACGGGGCAGATCCGGACGACATAAAGCTGCGAACAGAGCTGTATCGGGAAGCGCTCGACATGCACAAGGATCGATACGGCCAGGATGTCGTGAAGAAATGGGAGGACACACTTGAGACGGTCGGTGGGATCAGCGGATGGGACTCCAAAGCCATCCAGGGGTAACCACCAGAGCCTTGTTATCTCGCTCACTTTGGAAATAAATATTTTAAAATATTATTCTATTTTCATTGTCATCTTGCAGGGAAGGCAGATTCGTTCAATCAATAGTTCAGGATATTTTTGGGAAGCTGAGAATTAAGGATAAACGTTTGCCTAATCATCTAATAGGGATTGATGATAAAGTCTCCAACACGTTAAATTTGCTGGACTACGACTCCTCGGGAGTAAGACTCGTGGTGCTTCATGACATGGGGGGAATTGGGAAGACGACCATTGCTCGCGTCATCTTCAATGAATTACATTCCCTGTTGGAAGGCTCCAGTTTCGTTTCCGATGTGCGTGAGACGTCCAAAGGTCATGGAGGCATTGAGAAATTGCAGAACAAGGTATCAGAGGACATTCTCGGTGGTCAAAATGCTAGATCTTGTAACTACGACGGTGAGATCATACGAAGGATTCAATGCAAGAGGGTTCTTCTGGTTATCGATGACGTGAATGAGTTCACCCAATTGAAAAAACTAGTTGGGAACAACCAAGAAGACACACTAGGAGCAGGCAGTCGAGTCATAGTCACGGCTAGAGATAAAAGCATTTGTGATGGCTTTGTTCGTTCGGGTTCCATACTACTTCACTATTATGAAATGGAGAAAATGAGCGACAAACACGCCCTTCAACTCGTCAGCAGGCTTGCCTTTGGCATCGATGAGCCTCCACAAGATCATCTTTCTTTATCGAAAGAGGTAGTGAAGTACACTGGAAACCTTCCCTTGGCTGTGGAGGTGATTGCAGGACACTTGTGCTGCCAGAGCATAAAGTCATGGAAGCAAATGCTCCGAAAACAGAAAAAAGTTTCCTCCGAAAAAGGTTTTTGATATCTTGAAGGTAAGTTATGAGGGGTTAGACTCCACAGAGAAGGAAATTTTTCTTGATATTGCATGTTTTTTAGCCGAATATGCCTCGGAGGTATGCGAGCTACCTGTGGGAAGCTCGCGAGTTGTTTCCAGAATGCGGAGTGACAGTACTCGTCAACAAATATTGATAAAGATTGATTCATGGGGAGAATTCTTGATTCATGATCAACTTCGAGACATGGGAAGAGAAATCATTCGATCGAAAGGCGATGAAAGACCCGAAAGGTATACTAGACTTTGGGATCCAAAGGATGCCTTAGAGATAGTGCATCAAAAAGAGGTAATGATCAATTATAGTTGGTCAAATTCACTTTCGTAATAAAGGAAAAGTTTCTTTGCATGTGAATTTTTTTTTTTTGCTTTTTGTTAGTATTTGCCAAGCACAATATAATTATGAATGCTAATCGACTTTTTTCCTTTACAAGTTATCGAGGGAAATTATAGCAATGAACTTGACGGGAAATGGTGATGAAGGACACGAATTCTCTTATGAGAACTTCAGAGGATTATCTCAGTTGTTGTATCTTCATCTGAATTGGACACGACTTACCGGAGATTTTGAAAATCTCCGAGAGAAGTTAATGTGGCTTTCCTGGGATAATTGTGATAAACAGTTTAATTCGGAGTTCTTCATGATGCGCAACTTAGTTGTTCTCTATATCCGAGGCGGTGGATGGCAGAATGTTGAAAAGCTGGTATGAACTCTTCCTCCTATATGTCATGCGTTTGATCGTTAAATGTGTTAAGTTCTCTTCTTATTATAATTTGCAAGTTATGCCTAATTTGAGGGTGCTGGTGGTCCGGGGCAAGAGTGATATGACGATGACACCTGATGTCTCGTGTTGCTCAAAGTTGGAGATTATGGTTTTTCAGGATTGGGATAACTTGAAAGAAATCCACCGTTCGGTGGGTAAGTTGGAGAGTCTTACTTATTTGAACATCTCCACGTGTAAGTCTCTGAGGAGTTTACCGAAAGAGCTCTGTTGTGCAAGAGCTTTACGGGAGCTAATTGGGACTTATTGTAAGATTGAAGAAGTACCGGAATCAATTGGGAGGTTGGAATCCTTGATGACACTTAACTTACGGCGTAACAAGATCAGAAGATTACCCGCCTCGATATGTGAGCTGAAGAACCTACTAGTGTTGAACGTTTATGGTAACCCTCTCGACAAAGGAATTCCGGACGAAATCGGGAGACTATCGGCTTTAGAAGAACTGGACCTTTCGTGTAGCGAGATTCGCTTCCTACCAGCAACAGCTAGGCGACTCGCGAGCCTTAAGTCCCTCAAATTGAAAGATTGTCATAAGCTTCAGGAGCTTCGAGGACTTCCTACAAGCCTGACGGTGTTGGATGCTTCTGAATGTCCTCTCGACAAAGGAATTCCGGAAGAAATTGGGAATCTATCAGCTTTAGAAGAATTGGACCTTTCGAGGAGCAACATTCGCTTCCTGCCTGCAACAGTTAGGTGAATCACGAGCCTTAAGTCCCTTACATTGCAAAGTTGTGACATGCTTGAGGAGCTTCGAGGACTTCCAACCAGCCTGAAAGTGTTAGATACTTCCTATTGTCCTCTCGACAAAGGGATTCCGGAAGAAATCGGGAGACTATCGGCTTTAGAAGAACTAGACCTTTCGTGTAGCGAGATTCGCTTCCTGCCAGCAACAGCTAGGCGACTCGCGAGCCTTAAGTCCCTCAAATTGAAAGATTGTCAGAAGCTTCAGGAGCTTCGAGGACTTCCTACCAGCCTAACGGTGTTGGATGCTTCTAAGTGTCCTCTCGACAAAGGAATTCCGGAAGAAATAGGGAACCTATCAGATTTAGAATATTTGAACCTTTCGGGAAGCAACATTCGCTTCCTGCCAGCAACAGTGAGCCGACTCACGAGACTTAAGTCCCTCAGATTGCATGGTTGCGACATGCTTCAGGAGCTTCCAAGACTTCCCACTAGCCTAACAGAATTGACATTTTCGACGAAGTCGCTACGAGCAATCCCAAATCTTGATGTCCTAACGAACTTAACAGAGTTAAGTGTCTGTGACAGAGGGTTTCCTATAAAAGACTATGAAGGAGAGAGTCTGGAGCTATCTGGGCTTGGGAGTTTGGACAAGCTGAAGACTCTTGATTTGCTTTCTTCGGACATGGTTTCTCTTCCGGAGCTTCCTTTGTCTCTACATAAGCTGTCGCTCCGGGACACACGGACAGCCATACCCTCGGAACATTACTCCAGCTTGACGCTCTTGACGGAGTTGCAGATCAAAAATTCGAAATTGACAGAGATGGAGCTTGGTGGGCTCGATTCGTTACCCAGTCTTACGACATTGTCTATCAATGAGTCCCACAGTCTCATCCGGGTGTCCAACATTGGGAGATTGAGGAGGGGGCTGAAGTCGCTTCAGTTCAGTAGGTGTAGTGCGTTGGTGGAGATTCCAGGACTGGAACAATTGGAGATGTTGGAGGTACTCATCTTTGACAGCTGTGACTCCATCTGCGGAATTCAGGATTTGTTGGGCTTGAAAAGATTGAAGCGTGTGGAAATCTGGCGTTGCTCCTCGTTGCTCCACGTGTCCCGTGTGATCGACGAGTGTCTCATCTGGATTTATAACTCTGACAAGTTGGAGGATTTTAGGGGGAGTTACAGGGAATACGTCCAGGAGGAAAGATAGAAGATAATTCTTCTGTTGTTTTTTTATTTATTTCAATGTCGACCACTTCTTCTTCCTCTTCCGAACATGAAGAGCTGAATGAAGAACAATGGTTTTGGAATTTTCCCATTCCTTATTTCTTTTAGGTTTCGAACAGTTTGCTTTAATATTAATAATTATAAAAAACTACTTTAGGCCTGAACTCGAGCTTGAACTGAACTTAAAAAATGAGTCTAGCTCGCTCGAATTCGAGTTTCAATTGAATAAATGAATTCGAACTCGAGCCCTACTATCTTAAATATTATCGAGCCTGAAATAACTTATTTGAACTCGAGCCCAAGTTCAATAATATTTGAGCTCGACTAGGCTCGTTTACACTCAGTAGTTTACTACACGAAATGAAAAAAAAAACAAAGAAATGTAATATCAGACCTCTAACCAAATCCACCAACATGATCTCACCAAAGGCTAAATAGTAACATAAATCAAGAGAAACATTAATCAAAAGGCTGGAAACATCACTGTCCAAAAGTAGCTCATCATCCTCCTTGTAATCAGCAATATCACCATTTTCTTGCCTAAACTGATTCCAAGACCACATCAACAATCCGTATGGCCACTTGACCGGATGCCGGCCCGGCACCACCCTTGCCGATAAACAAGGTGGGTGAATGGAAAAAGGGATGTAGTAGTCAACATCCATATGCATCGTCCGATCAACAAAGAAACATGATCCAATTTTCTGGTATTCCACCACCCCGCAACGTGATTTTTTCTTTATACTAAAAGTCCAGGAACAAAGGAGCGCCTATGTGAAATGTTTCAAGCTCGAAAGGGTTTAAAAAATCTCATGGAAGCTTCTTCTTGTTGCCTCTCGCTGTACGAGGAATCCTTGTGAATGCACAACTCGACGCGACACAGGTATATTACCCCTAGACACTCTGTAACCTCTTCTTTAGAAACTCAATATAAACCACATGACAAATCATGGCACCACTAATCGTCAAAATATCTACTTTGCCTGTCCAAACTCTCACACATTCCTGCAAGGAAGAAACTCCTGTGAGAGGAACGACACAAAAGGAAAATACATTGGCTCATAAATATTCTTTTTCTTTTCCCGAAACAGCATTCAAAATTTATGCTTCCAAAGTTTATGAACACATTTCTCATTTTATTGCAATAAATAGAGAGATTCATCCAAATCCACTAATCACAAGAAGCACAAGGCTCGACACATGTGATCAGCTTAAAGAATGAAATGGTCGTGCAATCGAATATGGGCTCATGGACAACTTTTAATAGGACAACTCGGGAAAAATTCGTAAATATGATTCTCAACAGTACGGAGTAAACAGATCTGCAAAAAGATTAGCCAGTGTATGTCAATTAGACAAGGCTTAAGCAAGTCAAACTGCTTGTTTCGATCTCATTACTAGGTGCAGAACCATGTTTACAGCTGTGGATCTCATAGAGATCCAAACTTTCGTCATAACCGACCCCGAATGCGGCATACGATGAAGGTGGCGGCCCAATCACGCCAATGCCAACATTATTTTTCTGATAACTCCTAGGATGACGGTCGTCTATGCTTCCAGAATTAGAATTTCTTCCACTAAGCTTGCTTCCATTAACAAATCCGTCGCTCAAGCCAGAAGAGGACAGAGATTTCCAATATATAATATAATGGGTGCAAAATGTTCTTACACTTGGCTTCCGGTTTCTCACAAGATGAGATTTAGAATCCTTAAAGAAATTAAAGATCCATCCGGGACAACGATTATCTCCTCACTTAGTGGACACCTTTTTGTTTCCAGCAGGTAGATGCTCAAGCTCAGCAGTTGGTAGCTGAAAGGATTCTCGCACAGCACGTTGTCGCTTAAACGTAAGCCTGTCTATCAAAGCACGAAGATAACGTTGAAGTAAGAAAATAATCCTCATAAAATTATTCCTTACGGTGACAGAACAACTTCTCAAGGAGCTGCCCGTTTCTAGTTCAAAGCAGAGAAATGCTTCAGCACATAATAGCTCAGTAGAGGATTTCCACACAGTTTTTGTCTCCTCTTAATAAGAACCCATCTTTAAGCACAAGAGAGACAACTACGAAGAGAGTCACTTAAAACTGAAAGGAAAAGAAGGGATTGGTTCCTAGCACAGCGGAACCTAACATCTCATACAGCGAAGTCGGGATATCCGTCCTACACACAGTTCGGACGTGCACGGCTACTTGCAAGTGCGTGTCTAACCAAGCTGCATTGGCGGTTTTGAAGAATCCGATTTTCTATGGTAAGATAAAGCACTTTAAATTGAAGTTTTACTATCTTAGAAAGGTGCAACATCTGAGAGAAGTAGAGCGAATCTACTGTACTACATAATAATAGTTAGTCGATATTTTTCATCACGCCATTTCCATTGGGTAGATTTGAAGGAGTTGGAGAGAAGATTGCACTTCTTGATCCAAGGAGGAATTTGTTGATGTTGTATCAAGGCTTATGTGGAGACACGATGGTGGATTGTCATTATCTTTTAATTTAATACTTTGAGAATCCCTAGAAAGTTTGCATTTTCTAGGATAAGGATAAACTTTGTTTGGTAAGTTATTATTTCCTTCTACCCTTACTTTAGGTTTTATATGTAAGAATCAGATCATTTTCCCTAGCATTGTACGAGAGTAGTCTGCATTTCTCTTTAATTAGAAAAGAGCCTTTCGCTCAAAAGTGATTAGAGATTTGTGTTTGTTCGGTTTCGCACATATCATCAGAGGGCTTCATCTGCAGAACACAATGTTGCAACTATGGTAGGTTTTGTTATAACTCGTCCTGTTTCTGTTGTCATTTATGCCCGTTGCTGCAGGTTTGGTTACTACACCGAGAACACGTACGTAGCGTCTGTTCTAGAGATCCTACCCATATTCATTTTCCTCTCCTCCCCGCATCCCTTCTTCTTTCTCTCAAGGGAGCGCATATAGTATTCGAAGGGTCCAGTTTCATTTCGAACGTGCGTGAGTCGGCCACGGGTCATGGAGGCATTGCGAAGTTGCAGAACAAGTTATCGAGGGACATTCTCAGTGGCCAATACGCGAGATCGTGTAACTTCGACGACGGGTTCGGCGAGATCATACAAGGGATTCAGGGCAAGAGGGTGCTTCTGGTTCTCGATGACGTGAATGAGTTCACCCAACTGAAGAAACTCGTCGGAAATAACCCAGAAGACACATTTGGAACAAGCAGTCAAGTCATAATCACGACTAGGGATAAAAGCGTTTGCAATCGATTTGTTCGTTTGGGTTCTGAAATACTTCATTTTTATGAAATGGAGAAAATGGACGTCGACCACGCCCTTCAACTCTTCAGCAGGCATGCCTTTGGCTGGTACGAACTCCTCTTCCTCTTATATGTCATGTGTTTGATCGTTAAATGTGTTGTAAAAGTTTTGCTCTTCTTATTATAAATTGTGGTGCACGATGCATTTACAGATAATGCCTAAATTAAGGGTACTGGTGGTCCGGGGCAACAGTGATATGACGACGGCACCTAATGTCTCGAATAAAATTAGTAAATTGTTAGTAAATTCATAAACAGTAACGTCATTAGTAATTTATTAATGGATTTAATAAAATTGTACGGACTTTTCCTAAGCCCATGGTCGTAGTACTAATTTAATTAGTAAAACTTCACTAATAGAATTTGTAATAATCCCTCAAAGTTAGTAATTACAAAAGCTGTTAGTAAATTTTTTCGAATAAAATTAGTAAAACCATCATGGGTTTAGTTAAAGCCCGTACATTTTTACTAAGTTCATTAGCAAATTATTAACAAAGCCCACTATGTTCATGTGTAGAACAATTTACTAAGGCTGAAAGCCTTCCGCTAAGCGTGATACTGCCTAGTAATTTAAAAATATTTTACTAAAAAAAATTAGTAAATTTGCACAAAACTTCGATGAGTGGGCTTAGTAAAATGTACGAAGACTTTACTAAGCCCACGGGAGAAAGTTTAGTAAAATATGTTGTTTAGTAAATAATTAAACAATAATTAGTACATTTTATTAAACTCATTAGATGAATTTAGTAAAAGCTCGCACATTGGTACTAAAACATTTACTAAGCCCATGGGCCCATTATCGGTATTCCGATTATTTTACTAAAGATGGGTACTTTTAGCAATATAGTAGTACTAAATTGCGCCAGAATTTAGTACTGTCCACAGGTGAGGATACCATCTCTTTTCGAGAAAATCAATAAAAGAAAGACTTGGCTAGTCAGTTCGACAGTGACATGATGAATAGGAAACAAAAAAATGAGAACAATGTTTTGTTTACCGAATGGTTTGTTTGTTAGCATTTGTTTTTCTGGAGTATAGTATTAATTTAACAACGATTCCTGCCAAAAGTCTTTGTTTAATAATATATTCATTTTCCAAAAGTTTTGATCGAAGAATAAATGATTTCCCTCTCTTATCTTATATCATATAAGATACTCGTAGAAATGGAATTTGCTTTTGTTTATGGCAAGATAAATTATATTTAATTATGTGCGTATTTCTAAAATAATTGTTTTTTGCTTGTCCAAGCCATAATGAATCTCAACTTCACTTACTTAATTTAAGTTTCAAAATAAATGATTCACTTGTTTTTTTTAAAATAATAATAATAGTGTAATTACTGAAAATATGCATTCAATTAAATCCACGTTATTCGTACCACCATTCTTTGGCTGGTGTGAGGTCTTTATGAAGGGACAAGCAAGTCAATTCACACGTCCATAAGAAAAGAAATTGATCGGCCTAATAAATATAATTCATTCCTTCCTTCAATCATCGAGTTTGGCCGGTCTGAACTATAAACAAGCCAAGACTTGCAAAAGTGGGGGGGCAAAGTCTTCCCGTCAATTCATTATATGCAGAGGCGGATGCTCCCCCCTTTTTTTTTCTAAACAAAGTTTAATTTGGCCCCGCCGCTGCTTATATGGATGGCATAAGTTTAGAGGAAACTTCCTGCAATTTTTTGTGTATGACAAATATAACAGGAATAAGCAGAAGGTGTTGGACGAAGCCAAAGTCTTTAGGTTGGCCGATTCAATATAATTAAACAAAGTCTTCGTCATCATACGTATGAAATGACATCTCTAAGTGGAGTCTCTATTCGCTAATCAGCATGAAGTCCTTTGAGCAAAAATTCTTTGTCTCCGCGAAATCTAAGGATGGAAGAAATGAACAATTAGATGAAGGTTGTCACCTCCTTACTGAATTTCCGTCTCTTGGGCCTGCTTTCTGGTCCGATGAAGTCGAGATGTATGGCCCAGAATTTCTGTTGTTAAACATTTCTAAAAAGAGAAGACAAAAGAAAGAAACAGAGACTTTGGAAGAGGAAGTATCGCCGAAAGCAGCACTACTTCTTCAAAATTATTGTTATTATGATGCGTAATGTAAACAAGGGGATGGGGATCTTAATCATAGTTGTAAAGTCGTTCGATAAACAAGAAGTAAGTCGAATTTATAGATTTCGACTTTCAAAGAGTCTTATTCATGAAGTCGAAGTCTATAAGTTTGACTTTCCTTTTTATTTTTAATTCTTTTTAAATATTTTGAAAGTCGAACGTATTTCAGGAATTAAAATAGGATGTGTGCATGAAAATTTCAACTTTGATATAATTTCCTGTAAACAAAATATTGAGTTTGGATTACTTTAACTAATGCGTGCGTAATTGATTCATTTATTGTTTGAAACTAAGAAAAAATATATTACAAAAACTAAGAAAAATCTCGAGTCAATTTTCCAAACGACATGTGACGTCTACAAGGAAGTTTCGCAACGAAAGCACTTTCTAGTCTTTTTTTTATTTTCCTCCATTCAATTAAATATACGCTTAACCTCCTCCTGTGAGCGGGCGCCGGGAAACTGAGCATGAGCAGCTGCTCAATAATGGAGTCCGTACGCAGTTGTAAGGCTAGGTGTGTAAAGTCGTTCAATACGCATAACCACTTCTTCTGTGATTATTGCTTTTACCCACCACCGAAAGCAAAAGTTTAGACTTGTCGGGAGGAGACTTTTCTCTTTTTTGCCCTTTACCTGCTTTTTTTGTTGATTAAATTAAATATTGATCTGTCAATATTTTATTCATTTCCATATACATTAATAAAAAAAAAAAAGAAAGACTATACAAAGACTAAGAAAAAGCTCAAGTCAATTTTCCTCTGCCTCAGCGTGAGTGTGGTTCCCAATCCTTTACAATCCTAAGGCTTTTGCCCTGGAAAAAGCTTTGGAAAGAAAATCCACAAGGATGGCTCCTCCCCTTGCTCCCCATCTTCTAATGATCGCCGTCGTCGCTGCTGCATCCGTCGTCACGTCTATTTACATGAAGCGACGCATCAAAGGAAACCAAGGCGCAGCAGCGGCTCAAACCAGCAACACAGGTAACTTCAAACAGCGAACCTGATTTCTTATCAATCTCGCCTTCTTAATCTTTGACTACCTGAAACTTATAAACTTCTGTGGCGAAGTAAGCGTAAGCAGCTCAACAATGGAGCGCAAACAGAGCGAGAGCAGCGACCGAGATACCCCCACCTCCATTACATCTGAGTACGATGTTTTCCTGAGCTTCCGAGGACCCGATGCTCGTTACGGCATCGTCGACCACCTCTACGAGTGCATGGCCGGGGCCAGTCTCCGTGTTTTCAAGGACGACGAGGAGATCCATCGCGGCGAAGTAATTGGGGGAGAGCTCGAGCGAGCAATCCGCAGTTCCAGGGTTTACGCCGTCGTCTTTTCGGAGGACTACGCGTCCAGCGTGTGGTGCCTAGGGAGCTCGACATGATAGTGGATCTCCACGGAGGCTCGAACGTCGGCGGGAAGATCATTCTGCCGATTTTCTATAAGGTAGATACGGAGGACGTAAAGCTGCAAACAGAGCTGTATCGGAAATCCCTTGACAAACACAAGGGTCGACACGGGCACGGCGTCGTGAAGAAATGGGAGAACACACTTAAGACTGTCGGCGGGATTTGCAGATGGGACTCCAAAGCCATCCAGGGGTAACCACCGGAGCCTTGTTATTTTGCTCACTTTGGAAATAAATATTTTAAAATATTACTCTATTTTCATTGTCGTCTTGCAGGGAAGGCAGATTCGTTCAATTAATAGTTCAAGACATTTTTGGGAAGCTGAGAATTAAAGACAAAAGTTTGCCTGACCATCTTACGGGGATCGATGATCGAGTATTCGACATGTTAAATTTGCTGGACTGTGACTCCTCGGGAGTAAGACTCGTGGTGCTTCATGGCATGGGGGGAATTGGGAAGACGACCATTGCTCGCGTCGTCTTCAATAAATTACATTCCCAGTTCGAAGGCTCCAGTTTCGTTTCCGATGTGCGTGAGTCGTCCAAGGGTCATGGAGGCATTGAGAAATTGCAGAACAAGTTACTGGAGGACATTCTCGGTGGCCAAAATGCTAGATCTTATAACTACGACGGTGAGATCATACGAAGGATTCAGTGCAAGAGGGTTCTTCTGGTTCTCGATGACGTGGACGCGCACTCTCAACTGGAAAAACTGTTGATGAAAAATCCAGAAGACACTTTAGGAATAGGCAGTCGAGTCATAATCACGACTAGGGATAAAAGTGTTTGCAATCGATTTGTTCGTCCTGGTTCTAAATTACTTCATTTTTACGAAATGGAGAAAATGGACAACAACCACGCCCTTCAATTCTTCAGCAGGCATGTCTTTGGCATCGATGAGCCTCCACAAGATTATCTTTCTTTATCGGAACAGGTAGTTGAGACCACAGGTAACCTTCCCTTGGCTGTGGAGGTCATTGCAGGACACTTGTGTTGTCAGAGCAAAGAGTTATGGGAGGATATGCTCAAAAAATTGAAGAACATTCCCCAGAAAGAGGTTTTTGAAATCTTGAAGGTAAGTTACGATGGGTTAGATTGGAGGGAGAAAGAAATTTTCCTCGATATTGCGTGCTTTCAGCAGGATGAGATGCCTCCGAGGTACGCGAATTATCTCTGGAAAGCTCGCGACTTGTATCCAAAAAGCGGAGTGAAGGTACTCGTAAACAAATCATTAATAAAGATTGATTCAGAGGGAGAGTTCTTGATTCATGACCAACTTCGAGATATGGGAAGAGAAATCGTTCGATCGAAAGGCGATGGAAGACCCGAAAGGTGTACTAGACTTTGGGATCCAAAGGATGCCTTAGAAATAGTGCAACAAAAAGAGGTAATGGATCAATTATAGTTGGTCAAATTCACTTTCGTGACAAAGGAAAAGTTTCTTTCCATGTGATTTTTTTTTTTTGCATTTTGTTAGTATTTGCCATGCACAATATAATTATGAATGCTAATCGACTTTTTTCCTTTACAAGTTCTCGAGGGAAATTATAGCAATGAACTTGACGGGGAATGGTGATGAAGGACACGAATTCTCTTATGAGAACTTCATAGGATTATCTCAGCTGTTGTATCTTCATCTGAATTGGACACAACTTACCGGAGATTTAAAATCTCCGAGAGAAGTTAATGTGGCTTTCCTGGGATAATTGTAGTAAACAGTTTAATTCGGAGTTCTTCATGATGCGCAACTTAGTTGTTCTCATTATCAATGGCGGTGGATGGCAGAATGTTGAAAAGCTGGTATGAACTCTTCCTCCTATATGTCATGCGTTTAATCGTTAAATGTTTTAAGTTCTCTTCTTATTATAATTTACAGATAATGCCTAAATTAAGGGTGCTGGTGGTCTGGGGCAAGAGTGATATGACAATCACACCTGATGTCTCGTGTTGCTCAAAGTTGGAGATTATGGTTTTTTAGTGTTTGGATAACTTGAAAGAAATCCACCGTTTGGTGGGTAAGTTGGAGAGTCTTACTTATTTGAAGATCTCCATGTGTCAGTCTCTGAGGAGTTTACCGAAAGAGCTCGGTTGTGCAAGAGCTTTACGGGAGCTAATTGTGACTCATTGCGAGATTGAAGAAGTACCGGAATCAATTGGGAGGTTGGAATCCTTGAGGACAGTTAACTTATATTATAACAATATTAGAAGATTACCCGCCCCGATATGTGAGCTGAAGAACCTACTAGTGTTGGACGTTTTAGGTAACCCTCTCGACAAAGGAATTCCGGAAGAAATTGGGAATCTATCAGCTTTAGAAGAATTGGAGCTTTCGTGGAGCAAGATTCGCTTCCTGCCAGCAACAGTTAGACAACTCACGAGCCTTAAGTCCCTTAGATTGCAAGGTTGTGACATGCTTGAGGAGCTTCGAGGACTTCCAACCAGCCCGAAAGTGTTAGATGCTTCCGAGTGTCCTCTCGACAAAGGGATTCCGGAAGAAATCGGGAAACTATCGGCTTTAGAAGAACTGGCCCTTTCGTGCAGTAACATTCGCTTCCTGCCTGCAACAGTTAGACAACTCACGAGCCTTAAGTCCCTCCAATTGAAAGATTGTCAGAAGCTTCAGGAGGTTCGAGCACTTCCAACCAGCCTAACGGAATTGAATGCTTCATATTGTCCTCTTGAGAAAGGAATTCCAGAAGAAATCGGGAACCTATCAGTTTTAGAAAAATTGGACCTTTCGAGGAGCAAGATTCCCTTCCTGTCAGCAACAGTTAGTCAACTCACGAGCCTCAAGTCCCTCAGATTGCATGGTTGCGACATGCTTCAGGAGCTTCCAAGACTTCCCACTAGCCTAACAAAATCGATATTTTCGACGAAGTCGCTACGAGCATTCCCAAATCTTGATGTCCTGACGAACTTAACAGAGTTAAGTGTCTGTGATAGAGGGTTTCCTATAAAAGACTATGAAGGAGAGCATCTGGAGCAATCTGGGCTTGGGAGTTTGGACAAGCTGAAGACTCTTGATTTGCTTTCTTCGGACATGGTTTCTCTTCCGGAGCTTCCTTTGTCTCTACATAAGCTGACGCTCCGGGACACACGGACAGCCATACCCTGGGAACATTACTCCAACTTGACGCTCTTGACGGAGTTGCATATCCAAAATTCGAAATTGACAGAGATGGAGCTTGGTGGGCTCGATTGGTGGGCTCGATTCATTACCCAGCCTTACCAAGTTGTATATTTGGAAATCTGATAGTCTCGTAAGGGTGTCCAACATAGGGAGATTGAGGAGGGGGCTGAGGTCGCTTGAGTTCAGTAGGTGTGGAGCGTTGATGGAGATTCCAGGACTGGAACAATTGGAGATGTTGGAGGTACTCATCTTTGGCAGCTGTGACTCCATCTGTGGAATTCAGGATTTGTCGGGCTTGAAAAGATTGAAGAGGGTGGAAATCTCGCGTTGCTCCGCATGCCCCGTTTGGTCGACGAGTGTTACCTATTAATTACTGCAAGTGACAAGTTGGGGTATTATTTTGAGGACAAGTGACAAGGTGGGAGAAGAAGTGTTTTTCCTCCCCCTTTCATGAAGCCTCGGGGAGAGACGGAGAAAAAGGGTGTCCCCTTCCCATTCGTCCTCCGGGATAGAAACCCCTTTTGTCTTGTCCCCCATAAACACTTACTACAAGATAAGGGAGAGGGGTTCTTATCCCTTTGACTATTCAACCTTGATCTAACGGTTCCCCTTCACTTTGTTCCTTAAGTTTGATCCGAGGGTTAGGGTTCATTCATGTGGCAATCCATGCCACTAAGAGTGAGGGGAGAGAAGGTTTCGAGGCCAATCAAGCCCCCTTTCTCGGGTGGACATCCCTTGTCCCGTCAACTCCCCCTTCACGGGCGAGGGGGTCCCCCCCCCTGGGCAAAGGGGGTTCCCCTTCCAGGCGTAGGGGGTCGACTGTTAGTCCCCCCTTGAGCGTAAGGGGGTCAATAAAGGTCGACCCGTATTAAATTGAAATGAAATGAGAAAGGGTGGTAAAACCCAACCAAAAAGGGAGCCGAACGAGGCTGAAATGAACGAACGTAATGGGCACGGTATAACCGAATTTGTGTGCTCTTCTTAAGTGACAAGTACGAGTGAGAAAGGGAACGTTAATGTCCCGTTTCAAGTGATGGAATAAGGGGATAAACCCCGGTTATCTATAATAAAAAGAGAAGGATGAGAAGGACGGAGAAAAAGGCCGGATAAGGCTGAACTGAATGACGACATGGGCGCACCAAGGAGAGTGCGAATGCCTTGTGATACCGTATCCGAATGAAACGGGCCGGATAAGGCTGAACTGAATGACGACATGGGCGCACCAAGGAGAGTGCGAATGCCTTGTGATACCGTATCCGAATGAAACGCTAAATGTGACCGATGTAGTAGTCAACATCCATATGTATCGTCCGATCAACAAAGAAACATGATACAATTTTCTGGTATTCAACCACCCCGCAACGTGATTTTTTCTTTATACTAAAAGTCCAGGAACAAAGGAGCGCCTATCTGAAATGTTTCAAGCTCGAAAGGGTTTACAAAATCTCATGGAAGCTTCTTCTTGTTGCCTCTCGCTGTACGAGGAATCCTTGTGAATGCACAACGCGACGCGACACAGGTATATTACCCCTAGACACTCTGTAACCTCTTCACTAGAAACTCGATATAAACCACATGACAAATCATGGCACCACTAATCGTCAAAATATCTACTTTGCCTGTCCAAACTCTCACACATTCCTGCAAGGAAGAAACTCCTGTGAGAGGAACGACACAAAAGGAAAATACATTGGCCTCATAAATATTCTTTTTCTTTTCCCAAAACAGCATTCAAAATTATGCTTCCAAAGTTTATGAACACATTTCTCATTTTATCGCAATAAATAGAGAGATTCATCCAAATCCACTAATCACAAGAAGCACAAGGCTCTACACCTGTGATCAGCTTAAAGAATGAAATGGGCGTGCAATCAAATATGGGCTCATGGACAAATTTCGACAGGACAACTCGGCAAAAATTAGTAAACATGATTCTCAACATGAAAAAGTAAACAAATCAGCAAAAAGATTAGCAAGTGTATGTCAATTAGACAAGGCTTAAGTGAGTCAGCTGCTTGTTTCGATCTCATTACTAGGCAAAACCATGTTTACAGTACGGAAACAACTATTTCAAAAATAATGTAGCAGCTAAATTAATATTCCATGAGATTTTACTCGTGATCCGAGCAAACCATTGACAAGACCATGGCAATTGATGCCGATGCTGCCTCAACCGTAATATCATCATGACTCTCAAAGTCATGCGTGGTCGCAATACCAAACCAAATTATATGATCTATTATTCCACCTTGAATTTGAATCCACAAATCCTTGCCATTTGAGAGACTGACAAGACACAAGGTAGTGCCCTTTTTGCAAATATATTGCAAGATTACTAGTTCGAACAGAACTAAACTAGCAATGATAGAAAAGGCAAAACCTCCTATCTGCGTTATTTTGGCGCTAAATAGCACTCCGTGGGACATAAGCCGACAAGGATACGAGTTGGGCAGAGACTTTTCAAACTACTCTTGATGACAACATCAGGACATTTCTAACTGGTCGATGAAGAACTCGACTTGTTTAGTGAAAAAAGAAATATCATGCTATAGAATATCATGATAGAGTAGAAGTTTACCTCTATTTGATGGTAGCCATGCCATAGCCAACATAACCAGCATTACTTTTAGCTATGACATCGGTATTTGCAATTCCAAGTCCATAGCTTTAGGGGGCAAAATCTTCTGTCTTTGATGGGGATGATCCCCAACCGGGGTCTCCATAGGCTAAATCATTCTCATAGAGATCCAAACTTTCATCATAACCGACCCCGGATGTGGCATACGATGAAGGTGGCGGCCCAATCACGCCAATGCCAACATTATTTCTCTGATAACGCCAATTTCCAATGCTTTCATAAGGACCCATCCATGAATTATCATTTCCGGATCCATTGAGAGTACCAGAATTTGCAGAGAAGCCAAAGCTGTCATTTCCCCACAGGCTCCCTCTAGCCAGACTCAGTAATGGATTACCTCTGAAATGACCGATTGGACCATTGTTGGCAGGCCTCCCTGAAATTCCACCATACAGAGGATTGAACTCGTTTACATAACCAAGGTTGTGGTTGAAGTTTGGTCTCAGTCCATAGCTTGAATTCGAGTTCGGCTCTCCCTTCTCATAAAGAGACACAAAAGGGGAAATCGACCCAGGACTAACTCTACCATCCACTCTAGCTCCATAGTTGCCGACTGGGGATGAAGCATAACCGCCCTGAGGATAACCATTTAGGAAGCTGCTAACTCTACTCAGACCAGGACTATAACTACCTAAGGGGATCCGATTGGACCATGGAGACATCTCTTTGGGGACTGCTCGCTTGACCTCTACCATTTTACCATTAAGCTCGTGGAATGACTTGTAAAGAGCTCTGTCCACTGCATCCTCTGTATCAAAAGTGATAGATCCAAGACCTCCGGGTCTTCGAGTGTTGTGATCATACTTCACGACGACATCCGTAATCAATCCAAACTGATCAAAGTACTTCTTGAAGTCGCTCTCAGTAATTGTCGAAGGTAATCAATCCTCCAACAAAGTTGTTCTTTGTGCAGCCAGAAGAGATGCTGTTGCCTCTTGGGTTTCTTGAAATATCGTTTTGGTCATCCCTAGGGACAGCCTTCTTTGCCTCAACCTGATAAAGAAAGGCCGTACAATCAATACTGGATCAATCTCCTGCTATATACTACGACTATATCAAAATTTTATTTTCACCAAAAATGAAATTCAACGAGAACAGATCCCACTTGAGTTTAAATCTACAACTCAAAAAAAAAATGTATCGGTTAAACTTGAAACCCGATATATCACTCTCTAATCCAAGATAATGATATAATCAAAATAAAAAAAATTAGTCACTTTCTTTATGTGATAAAAGTCGAAAATATTTTTTTTCCAACAAACACAACGCAACTACAAAATTGAAATTTCTTGAAATCGAAATTTTAATAACTAATTCTAGAATATATACATATATATTTCCATGCCTCAAATATTTTGAAAGATTTTGGCATGCAAAACCATGTCATACCCTTTTGGAAATTAATTTAAATTTATTCAATTCTCAAAGAGATATTTTAGATAATACTAATTGGAAGATTATAATGTCTTACCAAATATCGAGCCAATGTTTGGTGCTTATGACTTGTACTAAAATACTCATTTTTTTATTAAAAGATTTTAAAGTTTAAATTTTTCAACCCACCTCATTATCCAATGATAGTTAGGCAGCAATCCATTCCATGCAAAGAATTGACTGTACCAAATATGATTCGAGATATATTGTAACATATTTAACAGTGAAATCTCATATCTTAGCAAGTTTCGTGACTTGAATTAGAAGAGAAAGAGTTAAAACTATGATATATATATATAAGAAATGCATAGTCAAAGTATTACCATCGTAAAGTTTAATGTATTTTTAATTTTATAGCGATTTTATCGTGGTAAAACGGAAATTGTATTTGGTAACTTGGGTTAGTTAAATTCGGAAAACCAAAAACGTAACCAACCCTGGAACTTGTTCACCCCTACTTCTGACAAAATTAATCCATCCGGGATCTTCATTCGGCTCCTCATCCGCCTCCTCATCTTCCTCTTGACGATATAATTCTTCCCACAAATATATTTCATATTTTATATTTTTTACTAGTTATGTTATAATTTATAAATTTTCCTTGTTTTAGTTCTTATTAATAATAATTAGGTTATTTTGAGTTTTTTAATGTTTCTTTTATTTGTATATATATATTTTTAAATTTAATAAAAATTCGCATAAACAATTGAAGCACGATAAACACAAAAAATTGTGAATTCTAAGTTAGATAATCATATTTAATTGTACAACCTCAATAATTATATATATATATTTGGCTTATATTCTCTTTCTTTTTTGTAAATATATCCTCCCACAAATATATTGTTTTTTATTTTATTTTATTATTATAATTATTATTTCGGGTGGATTTATGCGGATTTGAGTGTGTGGTTATTATCTCATCAATACCATCATTCTTTTTAAAGTAAAACAAAAGGGGGAAAAAGAACATATAATATTAAGTTAGAACAATGACATGTCCCATCAAATTTAGAGTTGATTTGGTTCTGCATGGCGGCCATTGTTGTAAATATTTTGTGAAGTAAGAAATTAATTTTTAAAATTTATTAAATAATGTTCGTAATTCGGAATTAAAAACAATTATATCGTTCGTACATCAACTAGAATTTTATAAATTACTAATATATTTGGTGAAATATTTTTTGTTAACCTTATTTTGCAACGGACCTAAGGAATTTTCTGATAATAATAGTATGCCATATCAATATAACACAGCAAATTATTAGCGGTTTCAACGACATCTCACAAAGGTTTGTTTGTTTCATTTTTAGATTAGGAGTAAATATTAATTTAGAGTAAGGTCTAGACTTGATAAATTTTATTTTAAACAAAATGTGGGTTCCAAAATATAGTGATGAGATTGAAGGCCATGGATTTTCTTGCACACCTTTTTCTTTTTTGATAATAGTTTTTGCTCTTAAAATTTTCAAAGATGGGTTTAGATCATTATTAAAGTTAACTTATCGACAGATACCAAAGCATTGCAATTAATTAAATTGTACTTTTTTTAATTTACAACAGAAATTCTTGAATAAAATCTCTAAGAATCAGATTTATGGATAGAAATATGAAAAGGGGAAGTTATATATTACGAAAGGAGGCAATTCACAATTCCCTGTTGTTTACTTTGTGAACGAACGAATAGTCTGAGGAGATGGACTTCCTCCCCGACCACCTCCTCCTTCACATCCTCAACTACATCTCCTCCCAAGGAGACGTCAAGTCCCTCGTCCGATGCTCTGCCGTCTCCCGCCACTTCCGCCTCATCATCCCTCTCGTCCCTTCCGTTCTACGCGCACCTTTTGGCCTGGCACGCGCGCTGCGGTTCGGGCAACCCGAGGATCCGGGCCCGCTCCCCCGAGGCCCAGTCCGGTCGACGTTCCGGCTCGAACGCCGGACACAGCGGATAGGGGACCCGGGGTTGGGCCTTCCCTTGTTTCCCGAGCGGATCTGCGGGACACTTCGCCGACCGTCTCCAGTCCTTGGAGGCGACGGGCGAAGGGCTGCGTTAAGACCTCGCTTGGGATTTTTGGGGAGGGCCCAGGGAGCGGCTCGAGTCTGCCGTCATCTCATCCTAAATGGCTCCGAAAAAAGGTGTGTGTGGGGTTTAGTTTTACTTTGGAAAAACTTTTGTTCGGAGTCGCCACCGTCTTAGTTCAAAATGTGATTTTAAGTCGGGAAAATCAGAGTCTGGGTTCGGGGATTCCCATTTACTAACCTTAGTATCCTACCACATGCGAAAAGGGTGGCGATTTGTCCAAAAAGAGTTAGCTTTTGATTGACGGGTGTTGGGCCCAATCCGGGAGTAGGCCGGACTCATATCGACGTTTTAACGGGCGTTGGACCCGACTTTAGGTTGGTTGAATTAAAACCAAACATGCGACGAAACCTAAGGCCTAAGTCATGCGCGCAACCACAAACAATTATTTAGATCACAAGGGCGGGGAAGGGGCGGAGATTGCGGGCCTATGCACTTGGGCCAGCAATCCGTTACAAGTGGATTTTTAAAACGAAATTCGGGGAGGCCCGCATCTCCCCTTTGTACCTTAGATTGAAGGTTGGGGCCGCTTTATCTTCGAACCCACGGTTTTTTGGCTGGGGTGAATCCGCACGGTTTGATACACGCGCCTTCGAATTAGTCTTTGAAATTTCGAATTGATCCTTCGAAGTTGAATGCTCAGTGTACATGCAAAGAAAATAAAGAAGTGGTCAGAAAGTCCTAATTTAAATGGAAATGAATAATTAGGACTTAATGAAATAAGAGCGATGCTTACGGGGCGTTGTGAGCCCGTTGATATCGATCGTCTGCGTCGTCGGAGGATGCATTCCTTGGTAGTAATTCCTCGGTGTTTACATGCAAAGTAGAGGAAGATGGCATGGCATGCTGGTTTGAAGCTGCTGAGACGGTTGTTGCGGCTGCTAGAGTCGCTGATGCAGCTGGACATGGTCGCCGCAGCTTGCTCGGGTCGCTGCGACTTGCTGGGATAAGTCGCAGCGGCTGAAACGGTCGCTGCGACTTGCTGGGATCGCTGCGACTTATTGCTGCGACTTGTTGCAGTGGCTAGAACGGTCGCGGCGACTTGCTGGGGTCGCTGCGACTTGTTGCTGCGACTTATTGCTGCGACTTGTTACAGCGGCTGAACTGGTCGCCGTGGGAACTGCTGCGGCTGCGGGAAGACTGAGACAGAGGAGGCTCGCCGTGGGTTGGATCGTGGCGGGAACGTTCGTATCCGCTGTAGCTGAGGAGAACGTGGATCATCTTAGGAGTTGTTGCTTCACGAGAGGAGTTGGGGGGTTGCATCAGGACATGTCTGGGCTGGGTTGCCTGCCTTCGTGGTCATCTCCCGTCGCTGTCGCCATGGAGAGCGCTCGTTGTCACTGATGGCGGTTGGTGAGGCTGGAGCTGCCGTTAAAGATCATTGTCGATGTCGCTGCGTCCTGCTGAGACATCCAATGGGGTTGAAGCTGCTTGCTGGTTGGAATGCGACCTCCTCCACGCTGCTGTCATGGTGTGCTCTACTTGGGTTGATCATCAAAAGGGGGCTCCATCGCATCACATGTCCGGTTACCTTGGTTCAGGACAGGTGAGGGGTGATTTCCCCCCCTCCCCTTGGAATGAATCTCCCCTCCCCTCTTATAAAAGGCCCCGCTTCCCCCTTATCCGGCAGCTGTGGCACTCCCTTCAAGAATGAAGGCCATCATTGCTCCAGAAGAGTATTACGGCAACCGGTGATAGCCTGCGGGAGTTGAGGGGACTGTTGTGACTGCTGCTGCTGACGTCGCTGGAAACATGCCGCAGTTGGGGGTTCCGTCGCGTCGTCGGGCTGGTGGGCTTCAACCTTCTTCTTTGGGTTGGTTTGGATTGAGAGCTGCCTTGGGCTCTTTGCTGGTGGGCTGACAAATTCTGCTGGGTTGTAGATTGTCCAAGGCCCGGCATTAATTTGAGGTATTACAGTTTGCCCCTCCTTGGGAGGGAATCTGGGAAGATTCTCTCACGAGGATACCGTTAATACCTCAAATTATCCTTGGTTGACATGTGTCCTAGAAGCTTATCAAGGAAATCATTAGTCATAATAAAAATAGCTAAATGTACATGCACATTATGCTTCGTTCTGCTTTCTGCTTAAAAGCATGTTTTAGAGCGAGAGCAGAGAGAGTTTCCTAATTTTTCTCGTGTTTCAATCTCATTCCTGAAAGTCATTTCAGTTAGATTTCAGAATTACTTTGACTTGGATGCTCATGTACCGGTCAAGGGAGTCTTTACTTGGATGAAATGTAGTTTTGGCGTAAGGCCTTTGGATAGAGAATTTGAATTTGTCATTTTGAAGGAACGAGTCTAAGGACCATCGGAAGCTGTAGTACCATAGAGGTTCCATCGTTCAAGCGAATTCTCCATCTACCAGACAGCAGGCCCATTGAGACGCGCCGTTGGGGATTGATGGTCGATCCACCGTCCAAGCGAATTCTCCATCTTTGGAAATCTGTTTTGGGGAGTGTCTTGTCCCTGTTTTGTCCGGCAGATAGCACCTTTGCTTTTGCGGCCTTTCATGTCGGCCCTGGTGCTTTAATTTGCTCTTTTATTTTCGTTTTTTTTGCGCTTTGCTTTTGACGACCTTTGTCTTTGCGCTGATTTTGCTCTTTCTTCGCTTTCATGCAGGGATTTGTCCCATTTTATTTCTTTTTCTTTGCTTTGTTGGAGACGCCTTGGACTCTTTGAGGATTTATATTTCTTGATGGTATATGAGGATTTGCCCCATTTTCATCCCCGTTCATTTTTTAGAGCTGCTTTGGACTCTTTGACGATTTGTACGTCTCCCTGGGTACAAGTCAACTGGCAAGCACGTTTGTTGATGGTACCTCTTCGCTTGAACCTTGAGGAAGTGTCGCCTCTGTAGTCCGTTGCTTCCGGTTTCTAGCTACAAGATCTCCTTTAACCTCAATGTGAGGCGGTCCTTAGACTTAGTGGGGGTAACGTATATAGAAACTTCGACTTTGGCTCGGAAGGGGCTAGCAATGGTTGATGTTTCGTGTTTGGGGTAGAGAAGAAATGCTCGATCTCATCCCAGTTTAGAGCATCTTTTGTCTAAGGATTCGTCATCCATCTGAACGCTTGCGTATGAATCCTCACAGTGTTTACGCTCATCACTCTGGGTAAGTGTCTAGGAATAGGTTTGCCTTCTCCATTCTCGCCCAGAAACATTTTTATTGTCAAAAATAATTTCAAATTATATGCAAACGGGCACACGAATGTTTAAGAAATGAATAGGTTCAGATACGCAAACCTCTATAGTGCTCTTGTGCACTAAATTGGGAACAGCTTCCACCCGACCACCCTCGCCGTTGCCTAAGAGTTTGTACCGCGCTGTGTGGATGTCCATGTGCCTACACAGTTGACAACGGACATAAACGAGGTTAATTCATGTACTTTGACTCTCGCTTGGGGAGATGAAGCGAAATGCCCGCTGGGGAGGTGGGATGGATATGTCCACTCCAATGGTTGTTCTGATTCCATCTGAGGAATGATAGAAATCTTGTTAGAGAGCAATGTAAATGATACTCCCTCTTGGTATGATCATCGATAATGATGACAAAGGCAATCTCGAAGCTTTGGTTCGAAATTTTCCACCCAACCGCCCGCGCCTTTGTCCATAATATAGGATGTTCATGTACCTATGTTAGGCAAAGGACAGACAACAAGTGAGCTCATGTAACTTGTTTGCTTTTAAAGTGAGAATGAAGTTGGCTCATGTAACTTCATTTATATGAAAGGCGAAGTAGAGTTTTGATACTTCCCTTTTCGTGTAATTTCATCAATGCATCTTCGTCCGACGGAATCGACGGTCTGACGAAATTGTTACTCTTGCTTGATGTCTGTTGTGTAAGGATGTTCATGTACCTATCAAACAGATGGCTAGAAACAAGGAAATTCTTGTAACTTGTTTCTGTTAGAGTAAGAATGAAGTCTGCTCATGTAACTTCTTTAGTAAGAAAAGTGAAGTAGAGTTTTGACACTTCCCTTTTCGTGTGATTTCGTCAGTACATCTTCGTCCGATGGAATCGAAGGTCTGACGAAATTGCTACAAGACTTTGGCTTGAAGCTTTGTCACCCTGCCACCCTCGCCTTTGTCATAGGAGTTTTGCACCATGCGTGTGAGGAGCTTTTGTACCTGCCCACGAGACAAAGCGCGTAAATGAAATAAGCTCATGTAACCTCACTTAGTCAGGTGAAGAGAGTGTTGATTGTGTAATTCTCCCTTTTCATGTGTCAGCGTCTTTGCTCTAATCGACTCCCTGGGGATATAGAGGGACTTTGCTGACGTATATTGCTTTGAAGTTTTGGCTTTGACACTGCTTATGTGTAATATCGTCGGAGAGCATCTGCGTTGGTTGCTTGTGGCAGGTCTCCTCCGTCCATCTTTGTTAGGATGGTTGCTCCTCCTGAGAAGGCGTGCTTGACGACGAACGGCCCTTCGTAGTTTGGAGCGAATTTCCCTCGTGGATCCTTGACATTCGGTAGGATTCTCTTGAGGACAAGGTCGCCTGGTCTGTATCTGATTGGCTTGACCTTTTTGTTGAATGCTCGGGACATGCGCTGTTGGTAGCATTGCATGTGGTGAGCCGCGGCAAGTCGTTTCTCATCAATGAAGTCGAGGTGGGCGAGCTGATGATTGGCCTTCTCTTCTTCTGTCATGTTGCTTTGGGATGATATCCTGAGAGTTGGCAATTTGACCTCTGCTGGAATGACCGCTTGAGCGCCGTAGACGAGCTCGAAGGGAGTTGCCCCAGTCGAAGTGCGCATCGTCGTTCTGTAGGCGAGTAGTGCGAAAGGGAGCTTCTCCTGCCAATCGCGATATGTAATAGCCGTCTTTTGAAGAATTTTCTTCATATTTTTGTTTGCGGCCTCGACAGCACCATTCATTTGTGGACGGTATGGTGAAGAGTTGAGGTGCTTGATTCGAAATTCCGTGCATAGGGATTCCATTAGTTTGCTGTTGAAGTTTGAACCATTGTCTGTGACCAATAGCTCTGGAACTCCATATCTGGCGATGATGTTCGCCCTCATGAAGCGCACGACGTTGTTTGCTGTGACTTCTTTGAAGGATTGTGCTTCGATCCATTTGGTGAAGTAGTCGATTGCGACCAGCAAAAATTGATGCCCGTTGGATGCCTTGGGATTGATGGGCCCGATCACGTCCATGCCCCACATTGAGAACGGCCACGGTTCAAATAGCGGGTAAAGTCTTGTTGGAGGCACATGTACCTTGTCGCTGTAAATCTGACACTTGTGACAAGCTTTGACGTATTTGATGCAATCGGCTTCCATTGTGAGCCAATAATACCCTTGTCGAATTATTTTCTAGGCGAGAGCGTATCCGTTCATGTGCGGCCCGCAAACCCCTTCATGTATTTCAACGATGAGAGCTTCAGCTTCTTGCTTGGTAACGCATCTCATGAGGGTTGTCGTGAAGGATTTCTTGTATAATGTATTGCCATCTAGGAAATAACTTCGTGTTATCCTTCGTATGAACTTGCATTCTTTCCCTGTGCTGTCTTGGGGAAATGTTCCTGATTGCAGATAATTCTTGGTGTCCATGAACCAAGGCAGGGGATCTTCTGGTTGATCTGCTCAACGTGCATGCAGCTTGGATCATCAGCGATATTGATGCGCAGAGGCTCGATGTCCATTTCTCCAGCTAATGGGATCATCGATGCGAGCACTGCAAGAGCATCAGCAAATCGGTTATCAGTTCGTGGGAGATAATTAAATTCAATATCAGTAAATTGTCTAATCAGTGTTTGTAGATAATCCTGATATGGAATGAGTTTTGGGTCTCGAGTGCGCCATGCTCCATTTGTCTGGGAGATGATGAGTGCCGAATCTCCGTGAACGTCAAGGTGCTTAACCCGCATGTCGAGTGCGCAGAGTAGGCCGAGGATGCATGCTTCATACTCGGCGATGTTGTTCATGCAGGGAAATGTGACTTTGGCTGCCGTTGGGTAATATTGTCCATCTGGGGAGATTACCACAGCTCATACCCCTGATCCTGAGGAGTTAACTGCACCATCAAAGTACATCTTCCATCTTGGTTCTTGTTCCATGAGTAGGATGTTCTCGTCCGGTAGCCCGATTTCCAGAGATGAATTATCTGTTCCTGGATATTCGGCGATATGATCAGCGATCGTTCTCCCTTTCACTGACTTCGTGGAGTGGAATCGAATGTCGAACTCGGCAAGTTGTAATTGCCACTTATAGACTCTTCCCATCAATGTTGGTTTGTCGAAGAGATGTTTGAGTGGATCATTCTCGGACACTAATAGGATCTCGTAGTGCAGAGTATACTGTCGGAGTCGGTGGAGGACCCAAATGAGTGCACGACATGTTCGCTCGGAAGTGGTGTACCGAGATTCGTAGTCTGTGAACTTCTTGCTGAGGTAGTAGATTGCATGCTCCTTGGCGCCTGGTAACTGTTGGGCAAGCATGGCTCCAAATGATTCTTCTTTAACTATGAGATAAAGTGTGAGAGGATGCCCCGGCTTTGGCGGGATAAGAACTGGTGGTTCTGTCAAATATGTCTTGATTTGCTCAAATGCAACCTTACAATCGTCATCCCACTCGAATTTGACGTCTTTCCTGAGTTTCTTAAATAGTGGTTTGCATGTGTCAGCTAAGTTGGAAATGAACCGTCCGATGTAGTTAACGCGTCCCATGAAGCCGCGGATCTCTTTGACTGACCTTGGAGCTGGAAGATCACGAATCGCTTCGATTTTATCGGGGTCAATCTCAATGCCCATGTTGTTAACAACGAAACCAAGAAGTTTGCCTGAAGTCGCTCCAAATACGCATTTGGCGGGATTGAGGCGCAGCTTGTACTTGCGAAGCCGTTCGAATAGCTTTCGGAGAATGACAGTGTGGTTTTCATCTTCCTTGGACTTGGCGATCATATCGTCGACGTAGACTTCAATTTCGCGATGCATCATATCATGAAACAAAACCACCATAGCACGTTGGTAAGTTGCCCTAGCATTCTTGAGTCCAAAAGGCATGACTCGATAGCAGAAGGTGCCCCAGGGCGTCGTGAAGGTTGTCTTTTCTTTGTCTTCTTCGGCCATGCGAATCTGATTGTAATCGGAGAATCCATCCATGAAAAAGAATCTGTTGAATCCAGCGGTATTGTCCACCAATAGATCGATGTGCGGGAGTGGAAAGTCATCCTTGGGACTCGCCTTGTTGAGGTCGCGGTAGTCGACGCAGACTTGGACCTTCCCATTCTTCTTGATGACAGGGACTATGTTGGCAACCCATTGTGGATAGGTGGACACTTCGATAAAGTTGACCCTCAGCAGCTTATCCACTTCTTCCTTGATGGCAAGGGCTAGTTCGGGCTTATACCGGCGTTGCTTTTGCTTTATAGGATGGACTGACGGGTTTGTAGGAATCTTGTGCTCCACAATCTCCGAATCTAATCCCGGCATGTCTGTGTATGACCAAGCGAAGACGTCAGAGAATTCCTTGAGCAAGTTGGTGATGTCTTCAGTTTCATCTTTGACAAGTCTGCGCCGACGAACAATTCCTTGGGGTCATCTTGAGTTCCGATGTTGATTGAAACCGGCCTCTGCAGTGTGATGTCCTTTGGTTGTTCATGTCGTTGAAGACCTTGTTCCAAGCCATAGTATCCTTCTATGGATTTAGGGTCGTCTACTGCATCTCCATCTTGTTCAGGGGTGTTCTCGGGTGTACCCGGAGCGCCGTTCCTGAAAAGGAGAAGAAATTAGAGTGATGTAGTCAAATGAATTTTTTGCAATATTGTTTCATGCGACAATTCATAACAAGGCATGCACTTTTAACCAAAAGAAAATGTTGTGGGATCAGGACTCAGCGGGTCCCTCATCGTTTCCTCAGATTCGCCCTGATCATCAGCGGCCCGATCCCACAAACGCCCTAGGTACTGCCTAGGGGTCGCGTTACATATAGACAACCTTGCTAGTCCGCGACCAGAATGTAGCAAGGTAACCTGCTCTAGACTCTATCTATCTAAGTGCAGAAAAGTAAAGATGGAAAGTTTCACCCGTTGAGAGGCATGTCTGGCTCGGTCGGGATCGACGCTTCCATCATACAGACTTCTTCCTCGGACTCTTGTGTCCTGGTCTTCCCGTCTTGTTCCCCCTCCACTTCTTCGCTCGTAGCAGGGGAATCTGCATGCCTGTTTGGAGGCGGTACTTCGGTCCTTGGAGGCGTCCTTGGCGGCAATGGCACTGCTAGAGCTTCAACATGCGGTGCCCCTACTCGTCGAATGTACGCCGGCATCTGATTCAGAGGAATGGCCATGTTGGGAGGTATGAAGTGAGCCCGCATGCGAGGTTGACGCCTATGACCTTGCCCCAAATTCACTTGGATGATATTGACATGTTCGCCAATCGTCTGCTTGCCATGAATTTCTTCGTCACTCTGAATCTTCACATTCTCTAGCTTCTCCGACAGGATTTCGCCTTCCATTGTCGCCGCCGATGAACGTACAAAACGGACGGCCGATTTGCTGCTAGTGCGATTGTTCTGTTTGCGCTGCACTTTGCCTGTGAATCCGAGTCCAGTAGTCCCTGCTGGAGCTGGGATAGTGATCGGATAAATCATTCCTTGTCCTCTGATTCCGAGTCCTTGGCCCGGTTGATACCCATGTCGGAGGAACTCCTTCGCAGCGCTGATGTTGCCCCATGTCATCAGGGGATCAGATTTGTAGTCGCGCCTCACCATGTTGACCAACTCCAGGGTCTGTGTTGTTGACGGCTCTTCGGTTGGCTCTCCAACGTACGGCATGTCAATCTCGTGGCAAAGCTCCATTGAATGTTCTCTCCGGACTGTGATGAGCTTGCCATCGGAAGAAAATCGAACCATCTGGTGTAGTGTCGAAGGAACTGCCCTGGCTTGATGAATCCATGGACGCCTCAGCAACATGTTGAAAGACCCTGCGGTCTCCAGAATCTGAAACTGGGTAGAGAATAAGGTTGGCCCAACTTTGATTTCCAACGTGACTTCGCCATGGGCCTGCCGTTTCGCGCCGTCGAAAGCCCGAATAGTTAAGTTGGATTGAGAAAGCTTCTCCAAGTTGATGTTGAGCTTTTGAGCTACCGCCAACGGGATGATATTAACCCCCGATCCGCCATCAATAAGAACCTTGGAGATGGTGGTTTCACGACACTGGAGCGTGATGAAGAGAGCATTGTTGTGATCCTGCCCCTGCTCCGGTAGATCATCTTCTAAGAAGTTAATTACATTGTTTGCCAGCATGCTGCTCATGTACGCATCCAACGCCGCGACTTCAACCTGCTCTGGCACATGTACCTCGGCTAGAAACTTCTCCAACATCTCCCTGTGTTTGTCGGAGGAATGGATGAGGTCGAAAAGCGAGATCTGGGCTGGTTGGTTTCGGAGCTGCTCGACTATATCGTAGTCGCTTCCCTTCACCGTATAAATCACCTTGCGGATTTGCTCGGTTGAAAGCGCCTTGGGCTTCGAAGATTCGGCTGGGGATGAGGCTTCAGGAGTTGGCACCACCCTTCCGGAGCGAGTGATTAATTCAACTTCTGAGCTGAGTGGCGTGCAGGTGGGTCCCATCACGACCGGAATCCTTGGCTCCGTTGCAGGCGATGATTCTGTCTGACATGCTTCAGGTTGTGCAGATCCCAACGAAACATAGACGTATGGCGTCCTTGGCCGCCGAGGGGGAACCAATGTAAACCCATCAGGCATGACTGTGGGCTGAGCTTTTCTGTTAATATGGGGGCCTCGACCTCTTCCTCGACCTCGGCTGCGGCCTCGACCTGGACCACGGCTGGCGCTAATGACATTGACACTCCTTGGTTGCGCGTATTCAAATTCATACATGTTTACTTCTTCTTCATGTTCGGCCAAAACTGAGAAGGAATTTGCCCCGATGTAATTTACATGCTCGGGAAGAGGATTGCTCTTGACATTTGGGGCAGCTGCAGGCGCAGAGAATGTAATGGCCCCTTCATCTAGCAGGTTCTGAATCTTGAACTTCAGAGCAATACAGTCCTTGGTGTCGTGCCCCGTTGCTCCCGAATGATACTGACAAACCGCCTTGAGGTTGTATTCGAAAGATGAAGGGTTGGTGGCCTTGGGTTCCACGGGTTTGATAAAGCCCATATCTTTCAAGCGGACGAACATGACATCCAATGGATCTGGTGTTGGAGTCAAGTCCTCGAGTCTACATCGGGGGCGTTCTGGTTGTGCAGGCCTTGGCTGCTGTTGTCCCACCATGTTGACCGGGGGTCTAAAACGAGTTGTTGCCGGGCTGGGGGCCTGAGCGCGGCTGCGATATACGTTCTTGGCGCGTACGAGGTCGGGGGTGGTGTTGCCCTCATCGATTGCCTGTTATGCTCAGCAGTCGCAATAAGCTCCTTGGGCCTAGGCTTCACTGCCGGTTTTGCTGAAGGGGAAGGGATTAGCCCTTCTCGGTTCACTCCGTCAAGTTTGTCCGCATTGATGACTACCTGGGCGAAGGTGGAGAATGTCTGCCCGATCATGTAGGGCATGTACTCACGTGGAAGCAGTTGGAGGAATTCGTCGATGAGCTCCCTTTCTGTAAGTGCCGACTTTATCGGAGACGCGACATGCCTGAACCGGTAGGCAAACTGTTTAACGTCTTCAGTGCGGTATCTCTTCAATTTTCGCAAATCCGAGATTGTTGGCGCCATCTCAACATTAAAGCTGTAGTAGTTGAGGAAGTCAAGGGCTAAGTCTTTGAACGTCGCGTACTGGCTGACATCCTTGGTGTAGTACCAATGCAGCGCTGACTCCGCCAAGCTTTCTTGAAACATGGCGATGCGAAATTTGTCATCTGCCGGATATACCGCCATCTTGTGGCAGAAATGCTTGAGGTGTAGTTCTGGGCAACCATTCCCGCGGAACTTCTGGAATTCGGGCATCTTGAATTTTGGCGAGACTTGTATCTACGGGATGTGGTAGTTAGCGTACTCCCAGTTGTGTGCCCGATATCCCTGGATGGCGTTTAGGCGTTCCTCCAACTTCGCCATGCGGCGAGCCTCTTCTTGCTGCATTGTGGCAATCCTAGCCTCGAGCCTCGTCTCGAAAACGCTAGCTTGTTGTTGTTCGCCAAACAGCTCGTCGACGATTGCCGCGTTGCGGGTTCGCGGGCTTGGCAAGGCAGGTTTCACGTGCGGAACTGAAGACGTGGCAATTGGCGGAGGGATTCCGGAAGGAGGAGGTGTGGAGGTTGTCTGAGGGTAGGGAGTTGGCCCAGGTGTCGGTGTTTGGATATGGGGAGTTGGCCCGAATGTCATAGGAGGGTAGGGAGTTGGCCCTTGGGACGTTGGTTGTGGGTAGTATGGAGGTAAATAAGGCTGAGGCATAGGAAGGGATAGGGGTGACTCACGCCTGTACGGGTTATATAAGGATACTACACTTGTGGAGGTAGCGGATCCGGGCATGACCAGGTTGTAAGGAAGTGGGGTGTTTGGTGGGTTATAAGGAGGCAAGGTGTTTGGGAAAGTGTTTAGGTTGGGATTGGATGTTTGAGGTCCTGGCATGACAGGAGGAAGGTGGGGATTTTGGGAGGTGGCAGGAGCAGGTGTGGCTGTTAGTTGTCGGTGCAGGAGCTCTGCCATCATTGTTTTCAAGGAGGAGAGCTCGGCTGTGAGAGACTCCACCTTATCTCCTAATGAAGGATTGCCGGCGCCTTGGGCTAGCATGTTTGAGGTAGGATGGAAGGGAACTGCAGCCAGCATCACCGATGATGCCGCAGAAGCAACCAACGGTGGGATGTAGAGTGGTGAAGTTCTTCCTTCCGAGGGTTGCCCGGCAGCAAGGATAGCTTGAGGCAATGGCGGGAAGGAGGAAACTGAGAAAGGTGAAGCGGACTCCATCGAAGTTGAGAATTCAATGGCGGTGGGTGTCGGGATAGCGACAGTAACTCCAGCTGTCGGGGCTACTTCTTCCGCTGCTGGGGACAAGACTATGGGAGTCGGCGATGGTCCTGATGAAGTTTCTGCCATCACCGCGCGGATGGTGCGGTATCTTGTGCGCTTACGGTAGGGAGCTATTGCTCGGTACCTTGGTTCACAAAGGAAAATTCGATTAGCGTCAAGCAGTGATACCATGGATGCATGACATGTAGTGATGTATGATTGTATACCTAATGCAAGGATTGGATTGTGATTATAACGAATTCAATCCAAGTGAAAAGAAGTGCATTAGATAAAGTCGAGAAAGGTTCATTTCAGAATACAGTTCCTTAAACAATAAAAATGAAAGATCGAATGGGCTCCAGGCTCAAGGGTTGCGAGGAGATGCCCCCCCTATCAAATGCGATCCCAGGGGGTTATCCGTTTCATCCGGAATCGTGCAGATCGGGCGTCGATGTCAGCCTGACGCTCCGCGAAAAGATTGTACTCCTCTTCTTTGAGATTTGTCCAGACCCGAGCAATATGTGTCATGACCCGTTGCATTACTCCCTTTGCCGGTTGGCTGTCCAAGTCGATCGGCTCAAATAGTTTGTTCGGCGCTGGTTTAACTCGTGGGCTTCCTCCAAACTGATGCATCACCCTCGCTGGACAGTAATAAGATGTCCCAGTGATCCCAGCAATCGGGATGTAATCTCCGTCTGGTGAGCTTGTGATGGCCAAGTCTACGTCGAAGCATTTGGCCTTCCGATAGAAATCCTCTGGTTCCAACGAGCGAAAGAGAGCCCTAACCCCTGCAAATATGCGGGTTGGAAGTCGAGCGCGGTCCGATATGCGTTCGAGTAAGTCTGGAAATTGCTCCCGCCTGAACGACTCTCCGGTGATGCCAATGTGAGTGTAGAACCAGGCCTGGAGTAGTGGAGGGCTGAAGGAGAAGTGATGGTTCCGAACTCCTTCTCTTGCTTTCCGCACTATCTTGGTAAGGCTGTAGTTCATCTCACCAACTAGATTAGGGAGGAAGGGTTGTCCTTTGAGAATGGCCTTGGTCAGGTAGACCGCCCGTCCGTGAATCGATTCCTTTTTGTAGGGATAGAGAACCGTTCCTGCGAACAAGAGGATGAAGGCACGCGCTGAACCTTGGCCGTCTCCTCCTTCCGGTGTGTACGGTGTCAGTTGATACTTGCAGAGTTCCTTGATGCTGATGTGCCCCTCTGTCGTGAATAAGGTAGATACATTCGCTGGAGAAATCTGAAGCAAGCTGGTGACATATTCTTTCGACTTGTCGAGATGAGGCAGAGGTGATATTCCTGGGAGATGAGGGAGTCCGGAGAGGTGTCCGTATTCTTCATAAAGCGGTGCGAGCTCCAGGGTACCAAAATGGAAGGTGTACATGTTCGGGTTCCACCGGGCGACGAGGTGCTGCAGCATGAACCAATCGACTTCGAGTCTAATCAAATGGAGTAGACCTTTGAGCTTTTGCTTGACGAATTCCTGCTCTGAGGGTCTGAGCACCTTGAACCAATCCCGGAGTTTGTCAGACGATGGAACATCCGAGCGCAATGCGATTGAGTCCATTTGATAAACCTGCATGCTTGGACGTCATTCAGTTGTAATAACAATCCAATCCAACCCCTAACGTGAGATGAATTTGCATGCAAGTCTCCTCTTACTTGAACAATGATAATACCTAACAATTGTAAAAGCGTTGATATATTCATTATTGATTAACAAGCGTTCATGCGAAATGGATGCAAATGAGTATGATGACATAAAGAAAAATAGGTAGGGAAGGGAGAAAAGAATTTCGGAACCCCCCTGTGACCAACCCAAACCGCTGCAAAACGAACAAGGTTAATGTCACAATTATCACATACAAAACGTACCTGCACCTGTTCTTGCACAAATAACAGGCACTTAGTAACAGACAAATGTACGTGCGGCGTCTGGTACCTGTGGTGAGCAAGCAATTCTAGACACGGAAGAGGTTTCTAGACCTCCCTCGGACTAAGGGAGGCGGGGCCCCGACCCAAAACCACACCGCAAAGAGCAGCACAGCTGGGCCTAACGGTGACCCCCCTAAGATCCTAGCCCCGGGTTCGGGCATACCTAGAAATGCCTAAAAAGCGGTAAACAAACACAAACAAAAGCTCATACAGAAGGCACTGAGCCAAACAATTACATGCGCAAACAATACGCCCCTCCGCATGTGGTAAGAAAAGGTTTTCGGTAGGAATCCACATGCGGAGGTTTGTTATTATTAGCGGTTTCAATGACATCTCACAAAGGTTTGTTTGTTTCATTTTTAGATTAGGAGTAAATATTAATTTAGAGTAAGGTCTAGACTTGATAAATTTTATTTTAAACAAAATGTGGGTTCCAAAATATAGTGATGAGATTGAAGGCCATGGATTTTCTTGCACACCTTTTTCTTTTTTGATAATAGTTTTTGCTCTTAAAATTATCAATGATGGGTTTAGATCATTATTAAAGTTAACTTATCGACAGATACCAAAGCTTTGCAATTAATTAAATTGTACTTTTTTTAATTTACAACAGAAATTCTTGAATAAAATCTCTAAGAATCAGATTTATAGATAGAAATATGAAAAGGGGAAGTTATATATTACGAAAGGAGGCAATTCACAATTCCCTGTTGTTTACTTTGTGAACGAACGAATAGTCTGAGGAGATGGACTTCCTCCCCGACCACCTCCTCCTTCACATCCTCAACTACATCTCCTCCCAAGGAGACGTCAAGTCCCTCGTCCGATGCTCTGCCGTCTCCCGCCACTTCCGCCTCATCATCCCTCTCGTCCCTTCCGTTGTACGCGCGCCCTTTGGCCTGGCACGCGCGCTGCGGTTCGGGCAACCCGAGGATCCGGGCCCGCTCCCCCGAGGCCCATGTCCGGTCGACGTTCCGGCTCGAACGCCGGACGCTGCGGAAAGGGGACCCGGGGTTGGGCCTTCCCTTGTTTCCCGAGCGGATATGCGGGACACTTCGCCGACCGTCTCCAGTCCTTGGAGGCGACGGGCGAAGGGCTGCGTTAAGACCTCGCTTGGGATTTTCGGGGAGGGCCCAGGGAGCGGCTCGAGTCTGCCGTCACCTCATCCTAAATGGCTCCGAAAAAAGGTGTGTGTGGGGTTTAGTATTACTTTGGAAAAACTTTTGTTCGGAGTCGCCACCGACTTAGTTCAAAATGTGATTTTAAGTCGGAAAAATCAGAGTCTGGGTTCGGGGATTCCCATTTACTAACCTTAGTATCCTACCACATGCGAAAAGGGTGGCGATTTGTCCAAAAAGAGTTAGCTTTTGATTGACGGGTGTTGGGCCCAATCCGGGAGTAGGCCGGACTCTTATCGACGTTTTAACGGGCGTTGGACCCGACTTTAGGTTGGTTGAATTAAAACCAAACATGCGACGAAACCTAAGGCCTAAGTCATGCGCGCAACCACAAACAATTATTTAGATCACAAGGGCGGGGAAGGGGCGGTGATTGCGGGCCTATGCACTTGGGCCCGCAATCCGTTACAAGTGGATTTTTAAAACGAAATTCGGGGAGGCCCGCACCTCCCCTTTGTACCTTAGATTGAAGGTTGGGGCCGCTTTATCTTCGAACCCATGGTTTTTTGGCTGGGGTGAATCCGCACGGTTTGATACACGCGCCTTCGAATTAGTCTTTGAAATTTCGAATTGATCATTCGAAGTTGCATGCTTAGTGTACATGCAAAGAAAATAAAGAAGTGGTCAGAAAGTCCTAATTTAAATCGAAATGAATAATTAGGACTTAATGAAATAAGAGCGATGCTTAGGGGGCGTTGTGAGCCCGTTGATGTCGATCGTCCGCGTCGTCGGAGGATGCATTCCTTGGTAGTAATTCCTCGGTGTTTACATGCAAAGTAGAGGAAGATGGCATGACATGCTGGTTTGAAGCTGCTGAGACGGTTGTTACGGCTGCTAGAGTCGCTAATGCAGCTGGACATGGTCGCTGCAGCTTGCTCGGGTCGCTGCGACTTGCTGGGATAAGTCACAGCGCCTGGAACGGTCGCTGCTACTTGCTGGGATCGCTGCGACTTGCTGGGGTCGCTGCGACTTGTTGCTGCGACTTGTTACAGCGGCTGAACTGGTCGCCGTGGGAACTGCTGCGGCTGCGGGAAGGCTGAGACAGAGGAGGCTCGCCGTGGGTTGGATCGTGGCGGGAACGTTCGTATCCGCTGTAGCTGAGGAGAACGTGGATCATCTTAGGAGTTGTTGCTTCACGAGAGGAGTTGGGGGGTTGCATCAGGTCATGTCTGGGCTGGGTTGCCTGCCTTCGTGGTCATCTCCCGTCGCTGTCGCCATGGAGAGCGCTCGTTGTCACTGATGGCGGTTGGTGAGGCTGGAGCTGCCGTTAAAGATCATTGTCGATGTCGCTGCGTCCTGCTGAGACATCCAATGGGGTTGAAGCTGCTTGCAGGTTGGAATGCGACCTCCTCCACGCTGCTGTCATGGTGTGCTCTACTTGGGTTGATCGTCAAAAGGGGGCTCCATCGCATCACATGTCCGGTTACCTTGGTTCAGGACAGGTGAGGGGTGATTCCTTGGTTCTGGACAGATGGAAGACGACCGCTGCTACCCTAGAGAGAAAATGGAGACGGAGGGAAAGGATTAGAATAAGCTCCTTCGTTTTCTGGTTCTCCCACCTTTTTTTCCCCCCCTCCCCTTCGAATGAATCTCCCCTCCCCTCTTATAAAAGGCCCCGCTTCCCCCTTATCCGACAGCTGTGGCACTCCCTTCAAGAAGGAAGGCCATCATTGCTCCAAAAGAGTATTACGGCAACCGGTGATAGCCTGCGGTGAGTTGAGGGGACTGTTGTGACTGCTGCTACTGATGTCGCTGGAAACATGCCGCAGTTGGGGGTTCCGTCGCGTCGTCGGGCTGGTGGGCTTCAGCCTTCTTCTTTGGGTTGGTTTGGATTAAGAGCTGCCTTGGGCTCTTTGCTGGTGGGCTGACAAATTCTGCTGGGTTGTAGATTGTCCAAGGCCCGGCATTAATTTGAGGTATTACATCCGTCCTCATCCACGTCGACTTATTCGACTATTCAGCTTATTGTAACGGTTGTACTCCCCTCCCCGTCTTCTCTGGACACAACCCACCCCTGTTCTTCTCCCGCTCCCCTTTCACCTCCTCCCTCGTCCGGGAACTGGTCTCCGACCTCCTCCTCCACCACCCTCTTGGCTTCTTTAACTCTTCTCCATCCCTCTCCCTCTCTGCTGCTCCCCCCTTCACACCCTCATCATCTCCCCCCGTTGTTCATTGCACCCCGCCATACGTCATCATGAATTTCCCCCGCCTTCGCACACTCCGCGTCGTCTTCCCCTTCGGCGACCTATGTCTTGGCGATGACTTCTCCACCCTCCTCTGGTGGCGTGCGCACTTTGGCTCCTCCCTCAAACACTGCCTCATTCTCGCTGCTGCTGCCACATCCTCCTCCTCTCCAAGGACAGGCAGTCCATGTGCCATCATGGCAGACATGGATGCCATCCCTGACTAGTTGCACACTAAGCTCTAATGAATTACTGATCTAATAACAAGGGAAGATGCAATTACGTTATGATTTAATAACAGAAAGAAAGAAAGGAAAAGCGATCTATGCTATTCGATTTTCGATGTCTTGTCAGTCGAAATCAATTACTGTTAAAACAATATGGATAGAGACTGTTCCAATGGTTTACGACTTGGTTGTAGATTTCGAAAATTAGGAGCCGATTTCTACATAGATGGTGGAAGCGCTCACCTCTATTTTAAACATGATCTCAATATTAAAGATTTTGAATTAGATGTCACCACTGTTTCTGGTGTAATCGATACCGAAATTCATGTAAAACAGTTCTAGAATCGAGCAGGTTCTAACATTGATAGGTTAAGTTTGTCCTGATTTTCCATGCAAAGAACCGACTGTATATTGTAACATATTTAACAGTGAAATTTCTAACTCAAACCATTCTCATACCTTAGCAAGTTTCCGTGACTTGAATTACAAGTGAAAGAGTTAAAACTATGATATATATATATATAAGAAATGCATATTAAAAGTATTACCATCGTAAAGTTTAATGTATTTTTAATTTTATAGCGATTTTCTCGTGGTAAAAACGGAAATTGTATTTGGTAACTTGGGTTCGTTAAATTCTGAAAACCAGAAACCTAACATGCATTTATCAACAAGAACTTAGCAAGACTCACGGGAATATTATATCAAACACACTTAAATTTAAAATAAATAATATAACCCAAACAAGTGTAGTATTAACTATTAAAATGTGAGGTCAAGTCAAGCCACAAACATTAATTTATTCAAATCAACCCCAAATCAGCAAGTCTCCTCATAAAAATAATATAACCCAGATAAGTGTAGTATTAAAATGTGATGTCAAGTCAAGCCATATACATTAATTTATTGGATTTGGTACAAGTGATGAGAAGCTTGGATTCATTTAAGGAGATCTCGAATTCGAAAATTACCGTACAGAAGTACCCCTGTTGAAAGACTCCCCCGTTATAATAAAATGCCTTATTCAGATCGAGTTCAGATTAGTCGAAATATTTCCTAAATCTTAATGGTTTGGAATCAAGTTTTGTAGCTCGCGGGTCGCCATGAATCTAAGTAGAAGAGAACATTAAACAAAAGATGGTGTATTTGATACAAGAAATCAAATGAATTGACGTTGTTTATTTACGTGTAACATAATGCAAAAGTGACTAATGCTCCAATGAAGCCTCGACCCAAAATAATTGGTCTTATCTTTGATAGGCTTGGACACATTATTATATATTGTTTAGGCGGGGGGTGATGTTCTCGTACGATCCAAATATAATGGAAATTAGGGGTCGGTACCAACAAACGAGATCATTTACGAACATAAATAATATAATCCAATTAAAAATTTTGGAATGCCTCGAATACTAAATTCATTCGAATTAATTTTGGCATCGAGAGTTATATATTCGAATATCAGCGATCGCGTTCGAATTAATGGAGTCCGTACGGAGCCAGGGCAGCTACCGATATTCCCTCTCCTCCATAAGATCTGAGTTCGATGTCTTCCTGAGCTTCCAGGGACCCGATGCTCGTTACGGCATCGTTGACCACCTCTACGAATGCATGACAGGGGCCGGTCTCCGCGTTTTCAAGGACGACGAAGAGATCCGTCACGGTGAAGTAATTGGGGGAGAGCTTAGGCGAGCGATCGATGGCTCCAGGGTTTATGCCGTCGTCTTCTCCAGGAACTACGCGTCCAGCGCGTGGTGCCTCAGGGAGCTCGACATGATGGTGGATCTCTGCAGAGGTTCGAACATTGGCGGGAAAATCATACTGCCGATTTTCTACGGGGCAGATCCGGCCGACATAAAGCTGCGAACAGAGTTGTATCAGGAAGCGCTCGACGCACACAAGGATCTACACGGCCAGGAGGTCGTGAAGAAATGGGAGGAAGCACTTAAGACGGTCGGCGGGATCAGCGGATGGGACTGCAAAGCCATCCAGGGGTAACCACCAGAGCCTTGTTATTTTTCTCACTTTCTCTTTTGAATCATTTCTTTTTTTCTTTGAAAATAAATATTTTAAAATACATAACTTTTTTTTGGAATTAAACGTATCGGAAATCCACGAGGAGGGTGGTGATGTCTACGGCGACTGAATTCCATGTAATTACTCTATTTTCATTCTCGTCGGTGCAGGGAAGGCAGATTCGTCCGATTAATAGTTCAAGATATTGTTGTGAAGCTGAGAATCAAGGATCAAAGTTTGCCTGATCATCTTACAGGGATCAATGATCAAGTCTCCAACATGTTAAATCTGCTGGACTGCGACTCCTCGAGAGTAAGACTCGTGGTGCTTCATGGCATGGGAGGAATTGGGAAGACGACCCTTGCTAGCGTCGTCTTCAATAAATTATCTTCCAAGTTCGAAGGGTCCAGTTTCATTTCGAACGTGCGTGAGTCAGCCATGGGTCATGGAGGCATTGCGAAGCTGCAGAATAAGTTATCGGGGGACATTCTCGGTGGCCAATACGCGAGATCGTGTAACTTCGACGATGGGTACGGCGAGATGATACAAAGGATTCAGGGCAAGAGGATGCTTCTGGTTCTAGACGACGTGGATCGGTTATCTCAACTAGAGAAATTGCTCGGAAAAGACCCGAAAGACATGTTAGGACCAGGCAGTCGAGTCGTAATCACGACTAGGAATAAAAGCGTTTGCAATCGATTTGTTCGTCCTGGTTCCGAGTTACTTCATTTTTATGAAATGGAGAAAATGGCTGACAACTACGCCCTTCAGCTCTTCAGCAGGCATGCCTTTGGCACCGATAAGCCTCCAAAAGATTATCTTTGTTTATCGAAACAGGTCGTTAAGACCACAGGTAACCTTCCCTTGGCTTTGGAGGTGATTGGAGGACACTTGTGTTGTCAGAGCAAAGAGTCGTGGAAGTATGAGCTCGAAAAGTTGAAGAACGTTCCCCTAGAAGAGGTTTTTGAGATCTTGAAGGTAAGTTACGATGGGTTAGACTGGAGGGAGAAGGAAATTTTCCTTGATATTGCATGTTTTCAGGAGGATCAGATGCCTCGGAAGTATGCAGATTATCTTTGGGAAGCTCGCTACTTGTATCCAAAAAGCGGAGTGAAGGTACTCATCAATAAATCATTTATAAAGATTGATTCAAACGGTAAATTCTGGATTCACGATCAATTTCGAGACATGGGAAGAGAAATCATTCGGTCGGAAGGCGATGGAAGACCCGAAAGGCGTACTAGACTTTGGGATCCAGAGGACGCCTTAAAGATAGTGCTTCAAAAACAGGTAATGAGCTATTTAAGTTGGTCAATTTCATTTTGTGATGAAGGAATGGTTCATAATTCTATTATATTAATAAAATTTTTTCATTGACATTGAAATATTACTATTCATCGAGCACAATATAATTATGAATGCCGGTCTACTTTTTTCATTTATAAGGTCTCGAAGAAAATCATAGCAATGACCTTGGGGAGACACGATGAAGCACACAAATTCTCTTATGACAACTTCAGTGGATTATCTAATTTATTGTTGGGGAGACAAGATGAAGAACACAAATTTTCTGATGAGAACTTCAGTGGATTAGCTAATTTGTTGTTTCTTGATCTAACTGGGACGAAACTTAATGGAGATTTTGGAAATATCCGGGAGAGTTTATTGTGGCTTTCTTGGTGGGGTTGCAATAAAAAGTTGAATTCCAACTTTTTCAAGATGAGAAGCTTAGTTGTTCTCAAAATCCATGGTATCAAAGGTGGATGGAGGGGCGGTGAAAAGCTGGTATGAAATCCTCTCCTCCTATATGTCATGTGTTTGGTAGGTAAATGTATAAAGCGCTCTTCTTCTTATTATAATTTGTGGTACATGCATTTACAGATGATGCCTAACTTAAGGGTGCTGGAGTTCAGGAGTAGCGACATGACTACGTCACCCGACCTCTCTTGTTGCTTAAAATTGGATGTTATGGTTTTTTTGAATTGCTTCAATTTGAAAGAAATCCACCATTCGGTGGGTAAGTTGGAGAGTCTTGCTTATATCAACATCTGCAATTGTTGGTCTTTGAGGAGTTTACCGAAAGAGCTCTGTTCTACAAGAGCTTTACAGGAGCTAATTGTGACTCACAGCAAGATTGAAGAAGTACCGGAATCAATTGGGAGGTTGGAATCCTTGAGGAAACTTCACTTATCAAATAACAACATCAGAAGATTACCCACCTCGATATGTGATCTGACGAACCTAACGATCTTATGTGCTTGGAGTTGTCCTCTCGAAGAAGGAATTCCGAAAGAAATCGGGAACCTATTAGCTTTAGTAGAATTGGACGTTTCGTACACCAATATTCGCTTCCTGCCAGCAACATTTAGTCAACTAACGAGCCTTAAGTCCCTCAGGTTGAAGTGTTGTGAGATGCTTCAGGAGCTTCAAGGACTTCCTACCAGCCTAACAGTGCTGGATGCTTCGTCTTGTCCTCTCGACAAAGGAATTCCGGAAGAAATCGGGAGAATGTCAGCTTTAGAAGAATTGGACCTTTCGTACACCAAAATTAGCTTCTTGCCAGCAACAGTTAGGCGACTCACGAGCCTCAAGTCCCTCAAATTGAATTGTTGCAACATGCTTAAGGAGGTTCGAGGACTTCCTACCAGCCTAACGTACTTTGCATTTTCATGGACGACTGTGGGACTCTCTGAAGAAATAAGTTGTACAAAAGAGTATGGAACGAGAAGTATTACATTTGGAGGAGTTTCCGAATTGGGTTTCCTTTCCAGGCTCAAGACTCTTGGTTTGAGTTTTCCAGACATGGCGTCTGTGCAGACTTGTGTGGAGATAAGAGATTTTAGATTGACAGAGATGGAGCTTGGTGGGCTCGATTCGTTACCCAGTCTTACAAAGTTGTCTATTAGGAGCTCTGATAGTCTCCTTCGGGTGTCAAACATAGGGAGATTGAGGGGGCTGAGGTTGCTTAAGTTCGAATGGTGTAGAGCGTTGATTGAGATTCCAGGACTGGAACAATTGGAGATGTTGGAGGTGTTGGAGTTTAGCCTTTGCCATTCCATTTGCGGAATTCAGGATTTGTTGGGCTTGAAAAGATTGAAAATTGTGAATATCTGCGATTGCCCCTCGTTGCTCAGCGTGCCCCGTTTGATCGACGAGTGTCGCCTTCGGATTCTTTTCTGTGACAAGTTACGGTCATTTCAGGACTGTTATAGTAAGTACGAAGGAAAGAGCAGCAAAATTCAATTGGAAGATGATCCCGGGGAACCAGGAGGTGGGCAAAGAAGAATTGTATAACAACTTTCCTTTTCTTTTGTGAATGAGGTGATTATTTGGGGGATTAAAGGGAGGTTGGTTTACATATTAGATTTTGTCATTTAAAATCAAACAAAAAGAATAAGAGTTTAAAGATCTGATGAGCTCGAGCTCGAGCACTTTCCCTGACAGGGGAAAGTGCGTCTGTGTATTCGGTTTCCTTTATTTTATCAGTCTTTGTCTGGTTCCATCACTCACGGGTGATTTACTATCCCTTTTTAATTAATCTAAAGTGCATACTAATCCTCTTTATTACTCCAAACTAACTGCGCTCTGATACCAACTGAAACGACCTGAAAATTTTTAAATTTTTCGTCAGTCAATACGGTCGTAATTGACCGGTCAACAATGGAAGTCCCAGTGGAAATTCCTACCATAGGTTCCTCTCCTGATTATCTCCATCTGAAGAGCACCACGTGTGTCTCACTTTGTGATCTCTGCGACACTAAAATAATTCCCCAAATTGGGGTCAGCGAAATTCGCCGAGTACACCCCTTCCATGCACATACAAAAATATGAACTGCTAAATCATTCTATTGTGCATTTTCTTTTTAAAACAACTTATGCATCATGCGAATCAGGCAGTAAGAAAGACATAGAATCAATAAGTCTTAACCGTGGCAGTAAGATAATTTCACGTAAAACACACATTCACGAAAAACAGCATTTATAACAATAATTAAACATACGACTCCCATGAATCAATCGCCCTCCTCGTATCGACTCTTCCCAAGGTGCCAGGACCGCCGTAGTGCGTCCCCACCTACTCATCCGGGAGCGCCCGGGGCAACGGCAGCAGGAGCGACCGGGAGTGGCGCCACCTCCCCGTTCTCTCCTCCGACACACAGTCGGGAATAACATCAACATAGGGTGACTCACATTTTAACTACTAATATTCTCACGTCCAATCAATAATGCACTGTAGAAGATTGATTAGTCTCATGTGCAGGCTCAGGTTACTAGCTTTCCAAGAGAATCTTGCAACCCGACTGAACAGACCACAAATCGAGGTGTTGAAGCGTGGCTGAACCCGAAGGGAGCTGGCGACCGGCGTAGGAAGCAGGGGAGCAACCGGAACCGACGACCCTGGACACCGCCACTGCAGTCGACGTGTCCAGACCAATCGCAAGCCCGGCCTCCCATCTCAGTTCTGCCGGCACCCGACCACAATTCCCCGGCCACCGCCTCAACAACCCTCTAAAGCAGCTCATCGATTGTACATCGATTGCATACTGGACCGATTCTCCTCACCCTTTTATCTCGCGTTCCGGCACTCTTGCAAGACATAGTCGCCGGTTCATACACAACAAAAGACGACCCTCCCACACCACTCGGATTCTCTTAACGCGGCACACACAGCCCGACGCCATAGCCATACTCTAGCATTCCCATCCATCCATAACATTTTGAACAAAACAGATTTCAAGTGGGCTTATCACGAAACAAACATCCGTTCACTACTTCCTTCCCATATCCGGATTTCCATGATAAAATAGTCCAGGCGTTGGCTATCTAATAGGTGAGACATGTTTGATTCAGGTCGACACTAGTTACGGTTAAGGATTACTGGCAATTTCGGCCCTTCCAGTTGACAACTAACAGGTCGATTTCCACGATTATGTTGTATAGTCCTACGCTGAATTCCAATGGCACACTTCGCCGTACCGACCCCCACGCCTAGGTGGGATGGTCTTGCAGTCAGGAAACTCGGACGACAAGACGTCTGACCACGGCCCTGACCCTCGCCAACCTTCCCCTGCTTTCACTCTCACAACCCGCATACAACCACGCTACCAACAAACACCAAAATACAACGAACAGGGGAAGGGGAAGAAGTGTACCCGTTCAATCCTTGAGCCACCCGCTCCTTTCCCTACGTGCTCGCGCTTGCTCCAAACCCACTGCCGTTGCAGCTGGGTGCGACCAAAGTGGGGGTCGTAGAACCGGGGAAATGGGTCGTACTTCTTGCGACACCCTTCCGTCCTCCACTCTCCTTCGCGCGTCGCCGCGGCCCCTATCTCGCCGGCGGGGTTTCTGTGACCGAGATCCGTCCAATCGACGTCATGGTCAGCAATCCTCTCGGCTAGCTCTCCCCCCCGACCCAAAATCCACTGTCATCCTATCCTCGCACTATTTTTCCATCAGAGCACCTGTGGTCGGGAAAGGGTCCTCTTGAATAGGGGTGTTAATGAGCCAGGCCGGCTCGCGAACTATCCGGCCCGGCTCGACTCAAAGTCCGAGCCCGGTTCAATAAAATTCAAGCTTTTCAGAGCTCGGGCCCGGGCTCGAGTTTTATTTTTTAAAAGTCCAACCGGGCTCGGGCTCATCCATTAGCCCGACAAACCGTTCGGCCCGGCTTGACAATAATTATAATAAATATATAATTATAATAGATATTAATTTAAAAAAAAAACAAACTTTCCCTCGCTTCTTCATATTTTTCTCCATCTTTTGCCTCTTCATCTTCTCCACATCCTGTAGAAGCCGTGAGAAGCTATCATTCCCTAGGTATTTGTTGTTCTTTTTCCCTTATGGGTGATTTTTAATTGCTTATTCGATTGATTATTTCATCTGCGGGGGCTGATTTTGATTGGGACGATGAGGAGGAAACGATGATGAAGACGACACTGTTTTATAATCATTTGAACTGGAGGGGGTGGGAGGGAACAAAAACAAGAAGGGGAAGGAAGACAATTTTGTAACGTAACGGGGAGAGGGATTAATTAAAGAAAGGAAGCTTGGGGGATGAGGAAAGAAGGTTTTGGGGGAACGATACCGGCTGAATTGGGGCATATTATCAATTTGGATACGCTGTATGTCTTGCGAATTATTATATATGCCTCGTTCCAGACATCTCATGTTTTGGTTGTTCTTTCCAGGGATCTTTCCAACAGCATTTCTGGTGCTTTGCCTTATTCTCTTGGTGACCTTGAACATCCCCTGTGACCGTGTATGACTATAAAAATCTCGAGTTTTCTCTTGTTGTTTGGAGTCAGCCTTGTGATTGTATATTTTCATTTTGTTTAAGAACTTGAGTAGAAACTTTCTCGATGGACCTCTTCCTTCTGCATGTGGGAACCTAAAGAGCGTACATATCATGTTAGTATCTTTTTTTCTTCTTTTGGAAAAATTACTACAATTATTTGTTGTAATTCAAACTATTTGGCCCTTTTTATCAATGCAACGACTTTTCTTTCAACAATCTTTCTGGTTCTATACCCCGAGAACTTGGTCAACTTCAGTTAATTGGGACGCTGTAGGTTAGAATTTAAATTATTACTACTACTACTACTACATTTGATCTCACCTAGGACTTGGATGGGGTTTTGAGTCGTGCGTTTTCTTCTTCTTGTTGTTGTTCCCCCTTAGTATTAGTCGGGTGGTGTCTTTGTTTGGAGATTCCTAGTATTTCTTTTGTCATGTTCATTTGTTGTGTATGTCCTTCGTGTCTCACTCATTGAATATATATATTTTTAATTGTTAGGTAATTTAAATGGAATCGGAATCGCAATCCAAAAAATCCAATATTGGAGGAAATTCTTCGGTGGATGTTGCAAGTGAAAAAAGTTCAATCGGAAGAGTTTTTTGTAAAGAAGAGAGCGAAAACTTCTTCTGTGTGGGATGGGATGACAATCGTAACCGACAACAATGGAGTCAAAAAAGCGGAATGCAAATATTACAAGACGCGATTATCATACAAAAATTCAAGTACGAGCCACCGGAAGAGGCATTTAGACGGTTGTACTTACAATGTCTCCCTACAAAGGTAACAAAAATTAAATTTCAAGCGCGATGATGCTCCTGCGAAGGTAATGTCTTCAGCCTTTAAGGATGGTATTCTTGATATGGATAAAATGAGGGAGGTTGTAGCACATTGGATAATAATGCATGAGCATTCATTTTCAATTGTCGAAGAAGAAGGTTTTAACCTTATGCAGATGTGTGGAATGCCTTAATGGCAAAGATTATCACGTCACACCGTCAGGAATGACTGCTTCAAAGTGTACGAGTTGAAAAAACAACGTATCTTCAACATGTTTAAAGAAATAAATGCAGTTAGTATCACTACTGATATGTGGAAGTCATCATGTCAACGTATTGTGTATATGGTAGTCACTGGCCATTTTGTCGATCAACAATGGAAGCTACAAAAAAAAGTTTTGAATTTCATTCATCTGGCTCCTCCAACTCATGGAATAGACATATCATATGCAATTTACAAATGTTTAAAGGAATGGGGAATCAAGAATAAGGTACGAGATAATTCATAGTTATAATTCAATTGTTACTTATTATTCATTTCTCTTTTTCGAAAAAAATTTTCACATCATTCATCTTATTTGTGACAGGTAATTTCAATAACTGTTGACAATGCTTCGAAGAATGATGCCGCATTGAGGTATTTAAGAGTCTCTTTCTCAAGGAATAAGCAGTTGCTTTGCAATGGTCGATTATTACATGTGCGTTGTTGTGCTCACATCTTGAATACTATGGTTCAAGATGGTCTTGTTGAAATAGAGAAGATTATTGAAAAAGTATATGACAATGTGGTATTTATCAACCAAAGTGAGGTACGACTTTGGATGTTTGCCGATATCTCGCACCAATTGCAGATACCCTTCGAAAAACTCATCATTGAATGCAAAACAAGATGGAATTCAACGTTCGACATGCTGACACGGACAATGAGGTTTAAGGATGTTTTTCCTCGCTATATGGAACGAGAACTAAGCTATAAGTCTTGCCCATCCCCCGACGATTGGATAAAGGTTAAACAAGTTTGCGACGTATTGGAGGTATTTAACTCAGTCACTAAAACCATTTTAGGTAGTGAGTATCCTACCGCGAACTTGTTCCTTCATGAAGTTTTTAGAGCGAAAATGATGTTGGATAGAAAGGTTGTCGAGATAACTGATGAGCATCATTTTCTGTTTAAGATGGTGAGAAGTATGAAAGAGAAATTTGACAAATATTGGGGTGAATGTAACTTGTTGATGGCTGTAGCGGGGGTATTAGACCCAAGAAACAACTTCATGGTGATCGAGTTTTGTTTTCCAAAACTCTACTCGACAGAGGATGCTAAATACAATATTGAAGAGATTCGTCGCACTTTACACAATATATATGATGCTTATCTTTTGGAAAGTCAAAGTACGACTAGTGAGCATTGTTTGGGGGTAGAAGGTTTGACAGATGAAACCACTCAATTGTCAACATCATCTTCAGAGCCATATTGGTCGGAGTTTGCGGAATTTAAAAAGAAAAAGCTCGTAGATAGCACTCATTCTCGGAAGTCTGAGTTGGATATGTATCTTGATGAGGATTCTCATATGAACGATAGAATTATTGGAGATGCTACTTTTGATGCGTTGGAGTGGTGGAAATTTAATACAGCGAAGTATCCTTTCTTGTCGAAGATGGCACGAGATGTTCTTTCGATTCCCATTACTAGTGTCGCTTCAGAAGCCACTTTTAGTGCCGGTGGAAGAGTTATTGATGCATATCGTTCATCGTTACTTCCAGAAACTGTGCAAATGCTTATTTGTGGGGGTGATTGGCTTAAAAATCGACACAAAGTCAAGAAGGACAACAAGGTAATTTTTTCTATGAGAATTTTCCTTTGAAATTTTTTATTTCATTTATAAATTATCTTTATATATTCATGTGTTTACAGATTAATAAGGAGCCAATAGAAATCACGCTTCCAAATCCTTGATGGTAACAACATCATAGTTGAGATTGTTTTTTTATTGTTACTATAATTTTGATGTTGTTTTCTTAATGATAACACGTAGGGGCAGAAATGAAAGGAGGACGAGAAGAAACTCATTGGTTTAGAGTAGGGGCTCTCGGAAACTCATAAATCAACGTTAAAGTTATTCGACGCTTAACTATCTTTAAATGCTTTTGAATTCTTTTGGAGGTGTTGAAGTTTGAATATGATGAATAATTTGTTTGTTTCAATTTGCTGGGACATCGTCGAGCCGAGGAATACTTCTGAAATTTATGATTTTTCATTATTTGTTCAATGTTAAGACTTAAGAGTAATTAAACTAAAAAAAGTTGGAAATGTTCGGGCTCAGGCCGGGCTCAGACTCGGGCTCGGTCTGAAAATTTTTAAATGGGCTCAAGCCCAGGCTTGACTAAATAAAGCCCGATCAGGCTCGGGCTCAGGCGCGAGCCTGATAAAATTTTACTCGGGGCGAACTCGGGTAGGGAGTGCCTGAGCCCGGCCCGGCTCATTAACAGCCCTACTCTTGATTTCCTATCCGTTCGTCCATACAAATTTTCCGATTCCATTTGTCCTTATTTACCTACCCAATTTGCTTTCTACTATCCCTGTACCATTTATATTAATTAATTAGCCATCTTAAGCCCGATCAAAATCCGTTGTGTTAAACGAATCTTATCGTGACTTAAATTCGATTTTGTTTGGGTTCAGGCGTTCCCTTTCCTAGCTTGACGTAATTATACGAAATCGAATTAAAATCTCGATAATATTCGATAATATTGTCAATTGGCAACGAGAGTATTAAACTCTCGCGCAACGTCGGATTTTGACTCAGTTAAATGTTCAATTCCTAGTCAATACTAATAACAAGTCATACACTTTCATTTCCTGAAAATCTGGGTCGTTACAATCCACCCCCTTGTTTAAATTTCGCCCTCGAAATTCCTTATTACATAATATCACTCAAATAAGTACGGGTACATCTCTCTCATGCGGGACTCAGTCTCCCACGTAACTCCTCAAACTGACCGTGCATCCATCGGAACCACTCTATGACGGAGTTGTTTCTCCATCCTGTCCACTATCTCAACGGGCTCTGTAGTTACCTGTAAATTTGGAGCCACCTCAATTTGCTCATCGTGCAGTACATGTCGAGGATCCGGGACGTATTTCCTAAGCATAGACACGTGAAAGACGTTGTAGACGTCCGCTAGCCTGGGTAGTAAGGCTAGTCTATAAGCCACATTCCCGATCCTCTCTAAAATCTCATAAGGCCCTATGTACCTCGGGCTCAATTTTCCTTTTAACCCAAATCGGAGGTTCAACTTTGTAGGAGATACTCTCAGAAAGACATAATCTCCTACCTCGAACTCGAGGGGCCTGCGCCGCCTGTTTGCATAAACTTTCTGTCTGCTCTGAGCAGCACGAAGACGATCCTGGATGAGCCTAATCGTCTCTGTAGTCTCACGGACCATCTCAGGTCCTAATTCTGCCTGTTCTCCACTCTCGTTCCAACATAAGGGAGTCTTGCACGGGCGACCATATAGAGCCTCAAAAGGTGCCATCTGAATACTCTGCTGATAGCTGTTGTTGTACGAAAACTCCACTAAAGGTAGCTGATCAACCAATGTACCCTCCAAGTCCAAGGTACAGGCTCTCAGCATGTCCTCAAGTATTTGAATGGTATGCTCAATCTGACCGTCTGTTTAAGGGTGGAAGGTAGTACTCATGTTTAACCTCGTGCCCATCGACCGCTGTATAGTGCTCCAGAACCAAGAAGTGAATCTCGCATCTCTGTCAGATACTATTAGACTAGGTACACCGTGAAGGCGAACGACCTCTTTCGCATACGGCTTGGCCAACTTGGCAATCGAGTAAGTCAAACTAATTGGAATGGAGTGGGCAGACTTAGTCAGTCTGTCCATTATCACCCAAACTGAATCATAACCCTGCGCCGTCCTGGGCAGGTTGGTCACGAAATCCATAGAAATCTCATCCCATTTCCACTGGGGAATCGGCAGAGGCTGAAGTTCTCCCCCCGGTCTCTGGTGTTCAATCTTGACCTTTGACAGGTCAAGCAGCGGCTCACATACTGAGCCACATCTCTTTTCATTCCTGGCCACCAATACTGTTTTCAGGCTTTGATACATCTTGGTGACTCCGGAGTGGATACTATAAGCACTCAGGTGTGCCTCATCCATGATTATGGTGCGAAGCTCCTCCTGAGTAGGTATACAGATACGTCCTTGGTACCGCAGCAAATCATCATCAGATATACTGAAATCGTTATCTGTCTGATCCTGCAGCTTGGACCGCTCGTCTGTCAAGTACGGATCCTGAAGTGGAGCCTCGCGAATCTGATCCATCAGTCCCGATCCAATAATCATGGTTGCTAGTAGAGCACCTGTGGTCGGGAAAGGGTCCTCTTGATTTCCTATCCGTTCGTCCATACAAATTTTCCAATTCCATTTGTCCTTATTTACCTACCCAATCTGCTTTCTACTATCCCCGTACCATTTATATTAATTAATTAGCCTGATCAAAATCCGTGATGTTAAACGAATCTTATCGCGACTTAATTCGATTCCATTTGGGTCCAGGCGTTCCCTTTCCCGCGTGACGTAATTACACGAAATCAAATGAAAGACCCGATAATATTCAATAATAACGTCAACTGACAACGAAAGTATTAAACTCTCGTACCACGTCGGATTTTGACTCGGTCAAATGTTTCATTCCTAGTCAATACTAATAACAAGTCATACAATTTCATTTCCTAAAAATCTGGGTCGTTACAATCCAGTTCTCCAACGTTGAAAGCTTCCTCTAGAGCCTCATCGCCATGAGCCTACACGTCGGCTTCCACAATGACACGACAGGCAACCCCCTGACACATTCTATGGCCACTTCCTCTGCCGCGGTGATGTCTCTGGCCATGCCTGCCATACCTGCATAAAAAAAGCAAAGATGGAGATCACCGAGGAGTGCTCCGGTAAAAAGGAGGCAATCCTCTGGTTCGACAATTGCCTCTTGCGATTCTCAAACTGGTCCTTCTTCTCGGTAATGGGGTCAATGCCGAGTTTCCCCATATCAGACGATAAGAGGGTTAGGTTCCTTGACAATTTCAGGACCATACTCGGGGAGGTGCTTCAGAATGTCACGAATACCACGATCTCTTCGAGCAATTTGTATGCTACATCGGAAACTGCTCTGCCTGCCTTGCCCACAAAGCTGTACACATTTGCGCAATGCATGCCGTATTTGTCTGAAACCGAGTGCAGTAGATGCCTGAGTCCGGCGGTTAAGAATCTAGTTGACAACTTCAAAGGGGAGTCTGGGATGAGACTTTTCCAACCCAGTTGTGTCGTGCGGTTCGCAACCTATAGCTTCATCGGCAATACGCAACCATGTAAGTGGCAGAGCATATCACAGGCATATGATACGGATTTGATCAAAGGGTTGCTTAGATTACGTCGATGTTTTTATGATTCGATTACTCTGCTCACACGTCCGTAAACGAAAAAAGTTTGCTGTGAAATGGATTATAATGATAGCCATTGCAGGGGCATTCGTTGTGACGATCACTGCAGGCTTGTGCATTTATCTGAAGCGACACATTAACGGAAGAAACGAAGGTGCAGCGGGTCACGTGACTTCAAACCACAAACATGATTTCCAATCGATCCCGGGTTTTACGAATGATATTTCTCTCGTGCATGAAGATGGGGAAAATAATCAGGCGGTACAATTGCTCGACCTCGGAGATGGAATCGCAGGTCCCACCAGCAATGATCTCCAATGAGAAAGACCTTGAGCTCCCAGGATGTGCTCATGATGCGGTTGAGCGTGATCCGTGCCGCTACGAACAACTTTTCTTGCACACAATTCTATCTTAGTGCAAAAGTTTTCTCCCCCTCTCCATCTTCTCCGGACAAAACCCACCCCTGTAAGCTGGTCTCCGACCTCCTCGTCCTCCTCCACCCCCTTGGCTTCTTTTACTCTTCTCCCTCCCTCTCCCTCTCCACTGCTCCCCCCTTCACCCGGCCACACGTCATCAAGAATTTCCCCTGCCTTCGCACACTCCGGGTCGGCTTCCCCTTCGGCGACCTATGCCTTGGCGATGACTCCTCCACCCTCCTCAGCTGGCGTGCTCACTTTGGCTCCTCCCTCAAACGCTGCCTCATTCTCACTGCTGCCGCTACCTCCTCCCCCTCGCCAAGGATGGGCAGTCCGTGTGCCGTCACGGCAGAAAAGGATGCCATCCCTGACTCCCTGCGTACTAAGCTCTGCAAGACCTTGACGATATCCTCCCTGTTAGCCGCCTACCGACGGCAACGTACGCTCTGGCCAATCATAGCGGAGCACATGACACTCGATAGCCTGGCGGTGACCGACGCAGATGGTCAGGGGGTGCTCCTCATGGGTAGGTCTTTCTTTTTTGTAAATATATCCTCCCAAAAATATATTGATTTTTATTTTGTTTT